>JALIZH010000094.1:0-32604 GCA_030522465.1 Rhipicephalus appendiculatus
TCACGTGACCAAGTATTTTTTTATTGAAATAGAAAAATAAAATGAAGGAGTTGTTGTCACCATTGCTTGGTGATGGCTACCCCTTTCCACTTGGCTATTGCGATAAAAAAATAAACAAAATATATATACATATATACAGTCTTACATCGGTAAGTTCGAAAAGTCTCATTTAGGTATATAGAAAACACATAATCGCGGTGCACACTTTCAATACTCATCACAAATCTTTGTGTCCTCAAAAAAAACGTTGGAGCGTTTTCATCACTTTTCGGCTTATCCTTGGTGGCCATGGGCCTAGTATTTTCCCCAACGAAAACGCTCGTTCCGAGTCTAGCGTGTGGAGTTCCTGTTCGAGTCGCCGTCTGTGTGTGTCGTGTCTGGGGCAGTCGAGCAATAGATGATACACATCCTCGTCATCGTGGCCGCATGAGCATGTTGACGATGTTGCACGTTGTATCCGAAGCAAGAAGTGCTTTGTGTAAGCAGTTCCTAGCCTGAGGGCGGTGTATGAGCGTGTCGATACGTCTTGGGAGCTGAGGGTCTAATTGGCACCTCAAGATTGGGGTCAACAGCGTACAAGATCGATTCCCTTTGTGTTGTCTGAAAACCAGGTGGTTAAGCATAATTCACGTTTCGTTCTTCGTAAGATCCCGTTTATGTCGCATTGAGAGATAGGTATGAGGCGGGTTTGTGTATAATGATGAGCGGCTTTCGCCAACTCATCTGCCATTTCATTTCCCTTGATTCCGCAGTGACTCCTACACTTCTACGTCATTGCCCAACTTGGCGCCCAGAAACTGAAACCGAAAGTTGTCCGCATAAACAAGGCGATATTAAATTTATTTAGCCAGAATACGTGAATCTTGGTGCGTGTATCATGCTTCCTAGAGCTATAAGAAACGCTTGCAGCGGAGAATGCGCAAGCCACAAATTTGGTGGCACCACCCCTTTAAGAGCGCTGAAGTACATGGCGCATGAGCGCAGTCACGCGGTTTTATTTCATATTTCGCGTGCTTTCTTTGAAAACCAAAAATCATTCACCATGCAGCATGTACGCCGCCAAAAAACAATTGCTTCGGCCGTTTTTAAATGCGTTCGATGATGTCACGAAGCGCACTCTGCCCTGAAGTGAATAATAAAAATGTTGCATAATTGACCGCAGTTAATCAACCAACTAAGCGCAATATAAAAATTCCATAATGAGCGACACATGACGGTAAATGATATGCCGTTCGTTTCATTCAGTCACGGTTAAACGCTTGTTTTTTTTTATATATATTTTGTTCTACTGACGTGGAACACCCTGTATATTTATTCACTTAGTCATTTTTTATTACGGAACTTTCCTTGCTATTTGACTAAGGTGTATTCGCTTTACTTTTTTAGGTCCCTGTAAAGTCCTTTTTATGTGTTACAAAAAAGCAGGTAAGCAGGCTAGAAGTTGAAATAGTGTGAATAGCAGTGATATCCTGCGACGCTTTTTGCCACGTACATCTAGGAAGCTTCTGGGCGGCAGAAGTTCTCTGAGAGAGGAAATGGTAAAAGATTGCACGTTAGTGAATATGTTGCTAACGAACACTTTAGGTAAGCTAATAGGTAGAATATGAAAAATCACTGCAGTTTTATGTCCTCAGTGAACTGTGAGTGCCGACTCCGTAGTTATCGTCTTCACATGATGCTTCACAAAAAGGTTGCTACCAGCGTAGTTGCGGTTCTACACCTGTAGGGTGATGCGCTTACGAAAACGGTGATACGCTTACAGACAAGGTAAGACTCTCCACCGGTATTTGTGCCATCTTGCGGAGGCTTCTTATTGAAGCTCTTGCAATTACACGGCAACCCGCTAGCTGGTCGCCAAGTAGAGCAGCGACACCCAGCAACTACAAGTTTCAATGTCAAGTAAACAAATGGCAATAATTTGTTTCGGAATGAAACTAATATACATTAAGCAAGAAAAACATAACTTTCGGGATTCAAACAGATATTTCATTAAAATAAACAAAGGTGGTTGCGGTTAAGACATTTTCAAGCAAACACTTCTGTACAATAGGTATTTAAGGCGTGATTATATATATCTATAATAGCAAATTTCCAAATGTATTGAAGTATCTTAAGATACAATTGAGAAGTATCGTATCGGATACATTCATTCCGGAAGTATCTTGTATCTGTATCTCCAATACTTCTTGCCCGAGTATCTTGTATCGTATCGCGATACAATTTCAAAGTATCTTTGCCCTGCCCTGGGTGAAGTACAGGAGAAGCTAGCCGAGAGGCGCGAATTGTGGCCGTGACTACACGTTTCATCGCTCTAAGCATTTCGTGGCGCTGGTCGAGCTCGATCGTCTTGGCGGCAGGCGGCGCTCCATAATATCCAGAATAATTGCTGTACATGCAATGCACAAGAAAAATTTTGCTTTTATTTTGATCCCGCTCAAGGATATTATACATCAGATACAATCAAAGGGACTGACGAGCGTGAAGAAACTAACACGCGAGGCGACCTGAGTTGCAACTCGCTCCTGGCGAGTTATCAGCCTGATCGTTCATCGTCGCTGTCACTCTCGGTGCTTTCACGGCCTTCTACGTCCAGTGGAAAAATCCTCGTCGTCAAAACGGTTTCTTTCAACATCACTGCTGAAAGCAATCTGAACAACTTCCTCCACCGCACGACTTCGACCACACCACGTTTATCTTGGCGCGGAGAACATTTTTCTTTCGAACCGGTCAACAAGCAAATCGCGTTGCAGTGTGCTGCCACCTATCAACAAACGGACAAAAACATGCGGCGCAGCGCTGGCCGAAATTTCAGATTGCTCATCGCGAGTCCGCGCGACTTCCCGCGTACAATGGTATGGGATTAATGCGAAAAGAAGGTGAGTTTCAACTGAATAGGTCAGACGATAACATATAACTAACCTACGTGGCTACAGAAAACCTCGGAAAGGTGATATCAGTACGCGGTGGGCTATCGCTG
Source organism: Rhipicephalus appendiculatus (assembly GCA_030522465.1). Lineage (NCBI taxonomy): Eukaryota > Metazoa > Arthropoda > Arachnida > Ixodida > Ixodidae > Rhipicephalus > Rhipicephalus appendiculatus. The sequence goes on from JALIZH010000094.1 coordinate 2,978, forward strand.
AAAGAGCGAGTTGCCACGTATTTTCAGGAAGACTTCGCGTGTCGCGCGAATGGATCAGCTGATCAGCGAACGGATCAGCTGATCAGCTGATACACAAGAGCCTGGGCGCTCACCAAAATGCCTGATAAGTGTGCTGGGAGCCATTGAAGCTATTTTGGGCATGGGTGGCGATTTGACCACTTGAGCGGAATTAAAAAGCATGAATTCGTTTTTTCAGACTGCCCGATTTTTCGGACGATTTCGCGGTCCCTAGGGAGTCCGAAAAATTGGCAGTTGACTGTATAGGGTTTTTTTCAGAAACAGTTTCAAACGCCGGCCTGGCTCTGTGGTAGTACACCTGCATGCCATGCAGAAGTCCTGGGAATTCGATCACCACTCAAACTGAACCTTTTTATTATTTATTTGCATTTATCTCATTGTCAATTCAAGTGGCAATTTGTCATGTGGGTGACAAATTGACAATGTCATTTTGTCACCCACAACCAACAATGCCAGCTCTGGAATTTCTGTAAAATAAGCTCTTTAAGACTACTGCTTCAATATTAAACATGGGCCGGGGAGGGAGCAAACTTTCAGTCGACAAAACAGCCTCATGGCCTCTGACACCTACCTACAAAAGCATTTACTTTTGAAACATAAATTGTCGCCAAAAGACTGCAGTTCAGGATAACCTGGTCATTAAACTAGACAATGCCACATACCCAACAAAAGCATGGTGCCTCAATGACGTGCCCTGCTACATCATTTTATCTGATCTCAATACATTTGAATTGATGCCTCTTGCAATGACGTGTCACATTTTTCCTTGTCGCAAAGAGACAATCTTGAAGAAAAAGGAGTATCAAGTGGCACTTTGGTATCTGTATATCCTGTTTTCGGTGTGTCATCATCATTCCAAAGTTCATAACGTCCATTAATTGGAATGAAATTTCTAACAGAGAGTGGCATGCATTTGAAATTAAAAATTGTGGCTCAGCTTCAGCAAAAAACATTTTTTGCCTCCGTTCACATTGGCCACTAATGACATGCTGGCCCATGTTTCTTTACTTGCTCAACAATGTGGATTTAGCACGTGCACTTTTGGAAACATTGTTTCATTTCAATAGGATTCAAAGAAACGTCGTGAACTGTGTAGTATGAGCGTGCTTCCTTTTTGTTTTGTTTGATGGCAAGAGAAAGATTCCACGAGCTTGTTTGCTGTGCCATTTTAATCAACCCCAACCCGGGAGAGCGTGAGACCTCAGTGAAAATGGACACTAATTGGGAACGGGAAAGCGGGGTGAATGTCGACAAGTCTCAAAGAGCAGTCGAATGAAGACGAGATGACGGGCACTGTGAGGAGTGTTTTTCCAATGCATTTGGAAGTACTCTCTGTACAACTGCCTATATTGTAAAATGAAACCAGTGTACTCTCATAAAACAGTGGCTTCCTCAACATAAGCATCCACCGATGAATGAAACGAACACAAACATTTCATGGTAGCTGGTAATTAACTCCTCCAAGTCTCCAACAGTCTCTGCAGTCAAAATTAGTGAAATAATTATCATGTAATCTGCACAACTCGAATAAGCACTGTGACCTAAACAATGACTGGAAAATGGAGAATCAAAATGAGGGAGGCACTTCCAGAAGAAATGAGCATTAAATCTTGTTCAATCAGCCGTCGTCTGTCACTGCTGTAGACTACACAATGAAGGCAATTGAAGGCAATGAAAGGCTGATGCTCTTGCACGTGAAGCATGGACATATGCCCCAAAAGCAAGAGCTCCCAAGATTTATCAGAACTACAAAGTTGTACTCCGCAAACTCTTCAGGGCGATCCACAATATTCCACCTCAAGCATGTGTGATCTGCAGACTTGCTCGCGAACAAGCGACGCTGTTGTATCATATCAGAACTGACTCTTCTCGCTTGGTCATTCAAGACTGGGCGACGTGCTTCCCCTGCTCGGTGCCTTCTGCAGTGACATCGAGCGTTTTATTTTGGCTTTGCCCGCACTTTGACTGGGAAAGAAAAGCAATGGTTCCCAGCCTGCAAAGGGGTGGTCATTGGCACCATACGTTTGAAGATGTCGTTTTTCCTCAAGGGCCTGTGGCAATGGCGAGGAGCTTGCAGACGAACTTTGATTACCTTTCTACGAGACACGGGGCTGTTTAACACATGGTGACAGACCTCTACAATTTACGAAATGCTTAAGTGGAATCATAATATGTTACGTAAGCCTAGGCTAACTCTGCTAGCTGCAACATCGCAACCACTACCACCCCCCAACACTACAGCACAATGAAACTAAAGATTAGTGATGTCTGTGTTAATCTGCATCACTGTGAGCCATTCCGTTTCCCTGACAGCACCCCACAAAAAAGGAGCGATTCCTTTTGGCAAGCTGCCTTCCAGCAGAACATGCAGTGGGTCATATTATTTGTCTTTCGTAATGGATAAAAACAGTAAAGTTGTCAACAATGGATCGCTGTTCATCCCAGACTCTCTAGACAATTTTTGGTTTTCTACGGGGTTTTTGAAGTTACCGAGTTTTTTCACCTGTGTTGTGATGCTGCCTTCTGTTAAAAGTGTGCAGTGGACATGGCATGCGTAGTGTGCATACTGTTCCATGGAACTAAAGGCAAGTGCGACAGTAACGGCAAGCCACAGGGCTAAACAAATACTTCAATCCTGCCATCGAGCGAGTTGCCAAAGCATCTCCTGTGACTGCCATAAGTGCACCAAAAACATTTCAGGGACATATGAGCAGGATTTGTAGGAGATCAGGAAGCTTTATGATACAATACCTGGATTTTGCCTCTCCACACAGAAAGACTAGTAGGTGGCACAAAAATTTTTGAGTTTTGGTAGAGCTTTTTTTAAAGACTGTCATTTTTCATGAGCTCACAGTTGAAAGGACATGCGACAGAACTAAACATATCATCTACCTTCGGAACAACATCATCAACGACCAAATTATAGGGCACCTGTGATAGCCTTTAAGATGCCTGCGAATTTTTGTCAACATCTAATACACTCAAGCTCGTTTATCAGCTTCACTAAAATCAGCAGCACTGGCTTGAATATTGCGTTCATCATCATTGGTGCAAGTTTCTTGCATTAGATTACACTGACCTCCACATTTTCTTCTGCATACTCCGATGCTTTTGGCAGAGTGTGAACTAAGCAAACTTAAGAGTGGCATATTGTACACACAAACATGGTATTTCCACATGTTGGTGGCCTTTTGTGTGGCCAGCCAGTGTGCTAAATTCACTGCAACAAGAAATGTCGCCCTGAAAATGCACATGCTGTCTTGTCAGAAAATACAGCACCTCTTCCACTTGTGTATTTGTCGCCACCACTCCAGATGTACTGGCTTGCTACAACATGGTGATGCTTCCAGATCGATCAATTCCTGCATTTTTCAGAAAGGAAAGAAGGCACAAATTGATTAAGGCGATACAAAAATTGTTTGTAGAATCAAGGAAACAAACTATGATCTATAAAGAAGCACTGTTATGGGGATTCGACGTCTGAACCACTTTTGAATGAATGATAAAACTTGTGAATTTCATCATTATGCTTCAGCAGCTCCAAACGTTCCTACTTTTGTGTGTACAGATTCACGCAGTGAATCGTGGCCCAGGGCTTAAACTCAGAGAGGGCCGGGGGGGGGGGGGGGCTCCCTCTCCATTTTTAAAGACGGGGGCTCAGCCCCCCCTTCAGCTAGGTCAACTGCAGCACAACCGCACCCATTCGACAAGCGCGGAAGTTGATTTTTTTTGGCAGTGGTGCCTTGTGCGGGGAAATTGTAACTATCCAATATTATTAATAATGATTTAATTCATATTGTTGGGTTGATGTGGCGCAGCCAGAACAAGAAAACAGGTATCGTCATACTGCTGCATGCATTTCCTCGAGACAATGGCACATGATGGGTCATGGCCCTGTTCGACTTTGGCACAGCATACTGTCTCACAAGGCACCTGAGCGTTAAGCTACACTCTCGTGAATTAGTTCGAAGGTTCACCTTGGTCTCTTTACGCTTACCAGTCAATTCTTATTCGCTCAATTGGGCATTAACCGTATGGTGTAATACCAAGGACGCATGGATTTTGCCAACTTTTTTAGGTAAGTAGGCGTTGTTATGACCGGCGCCTGGGCCGACGGAGGAGCGTCGTCCCCTGTTCTACGAACAAGTCTCCGAGGGGCTGCAGGCCCGCTGACAGACGTTCAGAGACGGGTATTGTCCTTCCTAGCCGGGAAGTGAGGCGCCATGCAGTCCGACGCGCAAGGTGCTCGGCGAGACGACCGCAATGGTTTTCGGTCGCGACGCCTTTCTTGAGGGGACAACGAGAGCGCCGCTGCGGATGACAATCCGTCCCGCTAATTGCGTATCGAGCGGCGGACCTTTGATGCGTCACGTAGTGCGAGCATGGGACCCCTCATCCTGCAGCTTTCACGCCACCACCTTGGTGCCACTTGTGCAGTGCTGTGGCAACACCCCTGTCAGGCACGTGGACCTGGGCGGCTGTGTTCGGCACCGTCGGAAGTGGCGTGTGTCGTGCGATTGGACAGCGCAATTTGGACATGTTCCCCCCATCTAGGGATCTGGGGAAAAGTGACTCTTTATAATGAGCCCCCGTGGGCTCCACGAGAGGACGATTGAGAGGAGACAGAGAGAGATTCGGAGAGCTTCGACACGGGCCTTCGACGAGATCGTCACGATGTAGCGAAGTGTTGTGATGTAGAGCGAAATGCTCGCCATGTAAATAATGTAATTAAACCTCAGTTCAGTTTCCCTTCAGCCTCTTCATGCTGTCTCGGCATCTTCCTCACGGGTCTCCGGTGCCTGCAAAGGCCGGTCGCAACAACGGGGGGCCAGCGGCGGGATACCACGACCTGTATCTCGAGCTGTTACACCCCGGGTCGCAACAACTGGATGGCAGACGGTGGGATCAGACTCATGGAAGGAGAGCGACGTGGACCGGAGGTCAGTTGAAAGCCCTAGGATCTGGAATTCGGCGGGACCGACGCAGCGTACCATGACCGCACGGTATGGGGTGAGTGCCTGGCTTTGCGCTTGAGATGTATCGAGTCTTTTGGCCTAGACCCGTTAAAAGATAGATACGACCAACAACTGCCTAGACACTGTGGTTGTTATCTCAGCACAGAGCAGCACTCTGCGATTATCTGAGGAAGCTAGGAAAAGCAGGATAGCTCAGGTAATTCGATAGGAGTAGGTTTGAGTTTTGCGGGAGTTTTTTTTTTAGGGTACGTTGCGGGTAGTGTTTTGGGATGTTGAAGAGGGCAGAAGAGTGAAGGAGAAACAGGAAAAAGGTAGAGAGGGAGGTTGGCAACGTGGTGATGCTTGTGTGATTATGCTTTTGGTCTCCGGTGTGGGATTTGCCAGGCGTCAATTTCTCTAGACCCAGAATTGAAACGCTGGTGTGTTTGTGTTTGTCACAGCTGAGCCAAAGCAAGTAGTTGTCATGGACCTGACGAGATTTACGAGGGATAGCCTGTTGGAGTTATGTGGGGAGCTCGACATTGAGATAGACGACGATACTCCTGCATCTCAAATCCGTGAATTAATAGCCGGAAGCGATAACAAGGAGGACATGGATTATTTCGGGAATCGAATCTTAATTGAACAGGACAAGATTGAGAAAAGGAGGATGCGGTATGAAGAATACAGGAAAGAGATGCAAGCATTAGACGAGGAAATTGAAAAGACTAGACCGCGAGCGGGGTATAAAGCAGCAGAGTGGTCACTTTGTAGAGGTAGCGCACGAGAAGTGCGAGGAACAGTTGAGTGCGGTGCAATTCAGAGCCGTTGAGCAGGCTAGCACATGTGAAAGCAGCGTATTTATAAGAGAACCTAAGGTATCAGCTGCGAAAGATGCTGCGCAAGGAGTGGAGGCCGCCGAAGGCCAGAGTAAGTGTGACGAGGTGCTGTGCCGGGGGAAGGCTAGTGAAACAACTAAGATAGTTGTAGACCATCTGGCACAGACACAAAGTAAGGTTTTCCCGACGGTGGGTTTTGCACGCGATGTCCCAGCATTCGACTCGCTAGGCAAGACGACCTTAGTTACGTCGGCAGAGTGTACTGAAGTACAGAGTAGTGCAGTTGTGGACAGCTCCCAGGCAGATGAGCTGGGGGTCCAGTGACTGTATCGCAACGGTGGATCTTTCATGCGGTGTCCCAGGTTTCGACCCGCTAGTCAGGAACACCGGAGTGAGTTCAGGAGAGGAAGCGAAAGTAGAGTGCGAGGATAACAGTGCAGTTGTAGATGGCTCCCAGGAATGCGAGCTAGATAGTGCAAAGGAGAACAGCTGCATTGTTCCGAAGCGCGTTAAGCTGTCCGCCAGTCTAGAGAATGAGCGAAAGGATTATTTGTTCGTGAATCATTCAGACTGCGCGGGCGAGACAGCTAACGAAAGCTGTGAGAGGATTAAGGAGGATGAGTTGCGAGCGGAAGGCTCAAAGATGCGCCCCAAGAAGAGGCGTAGGCGGAAGCGGCGTTGTAGAGCCACGAGTGCGACAAAGAGCCCAGCCCGTTTGAAAAAAGGCTCTAAACGCTTGAGCGTAGTGGGCAGAATGAGGCGTTTGTCATCGGCGTCGAAGTTGTTTTGCATGCGTCCGAGCCGCCGAGCGAAAAGAAAAAGAAAAGTGCCTTCGACGAAAATGCAGACAGAAGGAAGGGGTCAGTCAGCCTCCCGTCGTTCTGTCCACGGCGCGTCTGAGAAGGCGCGGGAGTGCAAGGTCAGTGGCTCGCAAGAAGTAGGTGAGCAAGGAGAAGAACGCTGGTCTCCAGCAAAGAGCTTAGTGGGGCTCGGCGGCGAAGCGAATGGGTGCCGCCATTGTTGTATTCCCTGTTCGATTAGAAAGGCCCACAGGGCGCGACCGCCGCGAGTACGCCTCAAAAATGAGTGACACCCGTAAGCTTTTGAGGAAATGTCGCTACCGGATTTGTTTGTTTGCTTTGAACTTTTGTTTTGATTGTTTATTTTGGTTTTTGAATGTTTTCTTTTGGTATCTCGGCTACCAGATATGGTTTAGGTAACCAGTTTTAGGATTTGATTATTTCTTAAGCGTTGTATGTTTGGTTTTAAGGATAAGCGTTGTGCGGTTGCATAACGACACGCATCGGAGCGTTCGACAGGATATGTCGTACGATTACTTTAATGAAAGCGACGTTAGAAGTTCATTAAGAGTGAGCGCGAAGAAGCAAGGAGCTTCCTTGTGAGTTTTTCAGGGTTCATGCGAAAGTTTTTTCTTTGTTTGTTTACTTATATTCGCATGTGTCCGGTGTGGACGTGAGTAAGGAAAGTTAGTTCGTGAGTTTATGTGTATGTTTTGTTAGAATTGTGACCGCAAAGAAGTGTTATTAGTTCATCAGCGCAGTAGCACTAGTACGTGCGATCGCAGACGTGAAATATGAATAGTGTTCCAGATGCTGTTGCAACACAGCGGGTATCTTTTCGTCTGCTCGAGGGAACATGACGACTGGCTTTGGCGGCACAAAATTTTGGGGCCCAAAAAATCGCGTGAAGCAAAAGGCTTTTGTTCACGAGTATGAGGCCTGGTTGACTTACAGCGGATTACTGACGCTGGCACACAGGTATGCCACGAAGGCCACATCACTGGGGAGATGTTTTCTTGAAAGCAGTTTAAGAGGAAGCTTATTCTCGTTTTGAGATTGGGAGCTTCGGCGAAAGCTCAGAGAAACGCTTCGATTGCTGCTTTGTGTTTTAGTTGTACTATTTAGGGCAGGTTGTTTTTACATGATTAATTTTGGACTCGATGTGTCTCAGTGTGGGCAGGGCACTCTCCTGTGCCTGTGGTTGTGTGTATGTATGCGTATTCCCAGGAAGAAAGCACCGAGGAACGAGTGCGAGAGTCCATGATTGGGCGTCATCGGCAAAGGACCGGAGGACGCAAATTCAAATCGACGCTTCGGGCAACCTGTTCGGCTGGTCACCCTCAGGTCGAGTCTCCCGCCGGCGGACGAGCTGTTATGACCGGCGCCTGGGCCGACGGAGGAGCGTCGTCCCCCTGTTCTACGAACAAGTCTCCGAGGGGCTGCAGGCCCGCTGACAGACGTTCAGAGACGGGTATTGTCCTTCCTAGCCGGGAAGTGAGGCGCCATGCAGTCCGACGCGCAAGGTGCTCGGCGAGACGACCGCAATGGTTTTCGGTCGCGACGCCTTTCTTGAGGGGACAACGAGAGCGCCGCTGCGGATGACAATCCGTCCCGCTAATTGCGTATCGAGCGGCGGACCTTTGATGCGTCACGTAGTGCGAGCATGGGACCCCTCATCCTGCAGCTTTCTCACGCCACCACCTTGGTGCCACTTGTGCAGTGCTGTGGCAACACCCCTGTCAGGCACGTGGACCTGGGCGGCTGTGTTCGGCACCGTCGGAAGTGGCGTGTGTCGTGCGATTGGACAGCGCAATTTGGACATGTTCCCCCCATCTAGGGATCTGGGGAAAAGTGACTCTTTATAATGAGCCCCCGTGGGCTCCACGAGAGGACGATTGAGAGGAGACAGAGAGAGATTCGGAGAGCTTCGACGCGGGCCTTCGACGAGATCGTCACGATGTAGCGAAGTGTTGTGATGTAGAGCGAAATGCTCGCCATGTAAATAATGTAATTAAACCTCAGTTCAGTTTCCCTTCAGCCTCTTCATGCTGTCTCGGCATCTTCCTCACGGGTCTCCGGTGCCTGCAAAGGCCGGTCGCAACAACGGGGGCCAGCGGCGGGATACCACGACCTGTATCTCGAGCTGTTACACCCCGGGTCGCAACAGCGTGGAAATAAAACACAAGCGTTGTCGTGCCTCAGGTGCTTGATACAGCGAGTCAATTAGTGGTCTGTGTTGCAGCATGGTTATTTTCTCAAGCTCGCATATTTCTAATACCTACCATCCAGAGTTATTTTTGAGAAAGCCTTTCGAAAATGCCAATTTCAAAGTGATTGATTGGATCGGGACAATGTATAAATGCCCGAAGAACACTCGGAGTACGGTAAGAGCTCGTTAATTCAAACTCAAAGGGGACTACAAAATTGTTCGAGTTAAGCGGGGCTCAAATAAGCAGGCATGTGCTAGAATGAACGGACATCGCACCACAGTACACTGGCCAGAACCTATAGAAGCCACCTCTGGACTCGTTATCGCGAATTAGGCGCTACTACACGCTTGCGGCAAGCGATTTCGTAAATTAAGTTCATGGAACTCTAACGCCGAACAGAATTAATTTATCAGTCATTTACATCATATTGAACAGCGCAAAAAACGAGACACAGAGAAGAGACTACACGACACGAGCGCTGTCAGCGCTCGTGTCGTGTAGTCTCTTCTCTGTGTCTCGTTTTTTGCGCTGTTCAATATGGATCCCAACCAACTAGCCCAACTCTCCCTTTTGCTGCAGTTATTTACATCATAAACAAGCACCGACATGCATTCATGTCAGCAGTGAGCCTGGGATGTCCTCCAACGAACTCTGCAGAAAAACTTTGCAATCAATTCGTACACAGTTCGTTATCTTATTTCAACATCTCTTGATGAAGTGCCATACGATATGTTTTTCCTTATTGGTATACATAGTCTGTGGAAGACGCGTATGCAGGACCGCAACGCAGAGCCGATCACCTCTGCACGCACACATTTCATCCGAATGGCTATTCACTTAAAAGATGTTTACGATGAACTTGACTTTAGGCCTGACTGGTACCCCATCTTGGAGAGGTGCTTAGCCTCGCTTCTTTTCTTGTGCAGCACATTATGAAAAACTCTCCCTGGACTATAGGACCTTAGCCTTCGTGTTTCTTTCCCAACAGTGCTTGTACACTTAGTGTCGCTATGGAACTGCAACTGTGCAACTGTATGCGATACTGTGTACTATTTTAATACGCATTCTATTAAATACCATGATGAAAAAAAAAGCAGAGACATGGCTGTGTGGTAGAACACCTGCTTGCCACGCAAACGACCCGGGTTCGATCCTCACTGGGACCCGAAAATTTTTATTATTTATTTTATTTGCATGTTTTTCGATTTTTCGGTCACGGACAAGATGATGATTTTTCGCTCACAACCAACGACGCCGACGCCGGAATTGCTGCGAAACGAGCTCCTTTAACGCTATCGCGTTAAAAGGTGGAAGAAAGGAGGTAAATTCATGATCTAACGCCATTTGTTAAATGGAGTTCAAGAACAGCAAATTCCTATTTCACTTTCTTGGGCATAGCTTCCCTTTATTTTATCCGAAAGCTTTCTATAGACGATTTTCCGCCGCTGGTTTGTTTAATCAAAACTAGATGGCGCCACCACTGCACCGTGGCCGTCTCCTGCCGCGGCCGTCTCAATGCCTTGGCCTTTGGCAGCGCTGCTCAATATGTCTCCATCCGCGTCGCGTCATCTGCTTGGCGTCCCCATAGCGTCTGCGCGCACGCAAGTAAAAGCGAGCAGATGGCAGCGCCGGAAAAGTCAACATGGCGACACCTGTGGGTGCAGTTCCCTTCCGCTTCGAATTTATCACGTCGTCGTCCTGCGCTGCGTGGCCCTGTAAGTGCGTAACCTACGCATTTATTTGCTTTATATTTACGTCATGAATCATTGAGAGCAATGTATTCGTCGGCATTCTGCAGCGTTTTCAAGATTCATTCTCAAATTCTCGGACACAAGGCTTAGCAGGCATGGCTAAATAAACACAGCTAATCTCGGTAATAAAGACAGAATATACCAGATGCTTTGTCCCCAGCGTGAGCTGACACTGAGCGATAGCTGATTTCACCATTTATTTATTGCTGTGTACACAGTGGGCGAGTATCAAGCTCGAGTTCGGATCGAAGCGGGCGGTCGCGTCTGAATGGGTGCTGCCATGTTGGCTTCTAACTCCAGCTGCTGGCGCTTACGGCCCAATGCGTTGGCTGGGGCAACTGGCTGGGGGAAGGCCAGTTACGGTCACGTGATCAAACATGGCAGTGCCCGTGCGCCGCTGCGGAAAATCGTCTAAAGTGCCTTCAGTGCTGGCGGGCATGTATGCACCTGCGCCGGCGAAAGAAGTGTTTCTCAAAGTTCTTAATAAATTCATGGACGTGCTAATCAATAATTTCTTCGTCTCGTCGACTGATGCCTATTGTTGTACGGAATGCACACTACCGTTCGGCTCGGATTTACGAAGCATTTCGACGACAGAATGACCCTCGCTTATGTTGTTTTACCATCAAATTAAAGTTAAACTAAAGGAAGGAGCCTGTGCGCCCTCGATGTGGCCGATCGGCACCGCATGCACACTCAGTATACCCTTTTGCATGACGAATTGGGCAGACGCGGTGTGCCTGAACGCACGGAATAAAATCCGGTGTTGAGAAAACCCGGCGCAAAAAAAAAGAACAAGAAAAACGAAAGAAAAAGGGCCCAGAAAGGGGCCCTTTCTCAACACAGTCGTCATCTGGAATGAAAAAAATTGGCCGCGTATCTGCGTGCTTCGCTGCAAATGTCGTCGAAAGACGATAGTCTTGTGCCGACTGCACTGCATGAGCGGCATGAGTACCACAATTTAATAGCTGGGCTAGCCGCTGGGCTCGTTTTTCGGACGTTTTCCGGGCGCGCTTAGACGGACGCCGGCGTTTCTCCGCTGAAATTTGGTCGTCGGTCTTTTCTCTGCGTTCTCTGATCATGTCTTGTAGAGTGGGTCGTATTTCATCAAGCGGCCATATATGTTTTGCCTTGCCTGAGACAGCGCTCTTCTACGATGAATCAGCCGCATCTGGCTGGCATTGATAAAACACAAGAGGACGCCATCTACAGCGCTACCGGGGAACATCGGCTTGTGTTGAACAATGCTGCTGCCAGGTGGCAGCACCACAGCCAGCCACAGCGTCGAAGTTAAATCACTGGGCGGAGACTTGTTTTGTACACAGCAGCGCCGCGTAATAAACACTAGGATCTTTATAATTACGTATCTATAGATTTTGTTTTAAAGGAACACTGTGAATAGTACTAAGGTATTGATGTTGTGCCTCAGGTATGCGTAATATTTGATTTTTAATTGCCCACGCTCACCCGTATGAACACATGCTTCTTGGTCATGATTGGAGGTCGTAAGGCAGGGGGGTTAAAGTTTGGCCAACTAGCTTAATCGTGTGACGTGCCGACAAACAGACAAACAGACAGACAGACAGACAGACAGACGGACAGACAGACAGACAGACAGACAGACAGACCAAAATTTCTCCGTTTAGGTATCCCAAGAAAGACTATCGTCTTTAAAAACGCCACTCTCTTCAGGCGGCCACTCTGAAAGGGACGAAGCGACAAAAAATGCCCTTCGACCTTCGAACGGCGGCGAGAAGAGAGGAACCATCGCACGCACGCGCGCGCGGAGGAGAAAAAAGAAAGCAAAAAAGAAAGAAACGCGAGAAGAGTGTCGTTGAAGTTCCGAAATGTCAGTGGATACTACCGCAGGCTGGCCCCAGCGGCGTACGTGAGTGATAGCGAAGCGAAGTCGTCATGGGATAACGTCGGTTTTGTCAAGGACGTCTTTCAACTACGAGTGATAGCGAAGCGAAGTCTTCATAGGATAACGCCGGTTTTGTGAAGGACGCCTTTCAACTATGAGTGATAGCGAAGCAAAGTCTTCATAGGATAACGTCGGTTTTGTGAAGGACGCCTTTCAACTACCCTGCTATGCGTCGATCATGTGCGTGCGTTTCATACCGGTAGCCTTACTGTGTTCTCGTCGGTGAAGGTGGAATGCGTGGTTTGACGACTGTGCAACATGCCGCACTGCGTGTGCAATGGTGTGGCAATGGCCCGGTGACTCAAGCGAGCAGCATCTGATGGGTGCGCCGCGTTCGCGGCACATTCAGGAACACAAATGGCACGTAATACTTATGTTTCTCTGTTTGCGCGACTTCATCGTCGCTGGGGCATCAGTAGGTGCTGTTCTGCACATTGCGTCTCGTTAAAAGTGCAATTAAAAGCGAAAAAGAAAGACCATTAAGCTCACATAACAGCGTTGTGTGATGCGTGTTTTGAATTGGCTGACCGCTTGGCGTGGCCAGCCAATTCAAGCGAGTACGCTTTAAAAATGAATGTTTGTACGACATAATTTCCTTGCTTGCGATAAAGCATGAGTGAAGCAGTGCTTGCAGGGAGTATACACTTAAGCAACAACAACAAAAAAACAGCTGCTATCACGCTGTCAAGTGGTAAAATGTGCTTTAAGGCCACACTCTTAATCAGGTCATGGTTACATGCTGGCTATATCCAGGAAACCAGACGAAAAATGCCCGGTTTCCTGGCTATATCTATCACCTCTAAGCAGGGCCTGGTTAAAAGTGCAGATTTCTTTTCTATTTATTCCGCTATGATGCGCAGATTATGAGCAAGAAAGCATACTTTTTTGGCGACACTTTTGCATTGGGAACTTTGTCCGTATCCTGCACAAAAAAATGAGTTGCATATCAAGGTAAATTGACGTCATGAACTTGAATACATTTAGCTAGAAAGAATAAGTTATGTTAATGACACATAATGATGACCATATGATGTGTAAGACATGTGCTTAGTTACAGTGTGTTTGGTGAAGCACATGCATTTTATGGTATTGTCACTTCATTAGTCACATATCAGCACTAGAACTTGCCAAGGTTACATGTGCATATTTAGAGAATTTAGATGTGTCACTTCTGCAAGGCTAATTTAATCACGTTGATATAAGTCAGTTGCATCTGCTGAACCTCGTTGTTGAATCACCTTGTTCCTTCCCTCTGGTTATTTTGTTTTACTTTTTGTTGCCATAGTGTTTATGATCAGCACACAGTATTCTGACTGTTGACACAATTTCTGACAAGGTAAACAGGCTGGTACTCTGTCCAGGTCTTCAGTTGTCATCGTTACAAGTGCGCTGTTTACTTTTGTTACGAATCAATACCAAGTCATCCAATCTTCACTCCTAAATAGAGCAGCTGTGGTTGATGAAGAAGCTAGTGTTGCAAGTGTTTAATTACAAAGTGATAATAACTGTTGATGTTTAACGTCCCAAAACCACCATATGATTATGAGAGACGTCGTAGTGGGAAAGTTATACTGCCTGGGGCTCTTTAACATGCACCTCAAGCTAAGTACACGGGCCTCAAGCAGTTACACCTGCATTGAAATGCGTTTAACTGCAAGGTTAATCTTACTAAAATTTGCACCCCTTTACACTATAAATGCTAACTTCACTGACAGCTACAACTGCCCGAATGATGGTACACAGGACAAAAGTACACCTCTGGTGTTGTTTCGCATTTCTTTACTGTTGCGTCATTTTCGCCCTCTGTACTTTAAGTGAAAAGTTCACAAGGAACTACTTAGCAGCATCTCACTTTTGCATTTGTTTCGTGTTCTGTTAAAAAGTCTGCAATAGTGTAGTCAAGTGTGAGCCTTTGCCAAGACATTCATATTCCTGGATATTGAAAGCTTAATGGACTTCTTTTCTATTATTTTCAGGAAGACATTTCTGGCAAAGCAGGAAGAGTTGCTCGCCCACTTGTCTGTGTACTAGACATTGTATTGTGGGAACACTCCCCAGTGCCTCACTCTACACTAACTCAAACATTTCGTATATCTTATAGCATTTCAGCAAATGCTCGCACTGATGCAGAGTGTTATGCATGGTACTGAATGCAACCTTTTCCAATAGCGTGCCCATTTGAAAATTTCACATTATTTAAAATGACACTGGAGTGGAACCGGCTTTATCCGGCAAACTTAATTCTATACAGGACAGTTGGGCTAGTTGATGTGTATTGAGAGTTAAAAAAGTGCGGAGGACGATGTGCCACTAGCAACTGAAGTGTAATGCAAATCACAGAAAGATGTGCGCACATAGTACGAAAAAATTACAAGATTAAAGAATCACGCAGTCACAGAATGAGTACGAACGTGTCTAAAAACGCCATGCGCGTGTCAAATTTCAATTGCTAGTACTGCGTTATCCTGTTCCCTTCATTTCTATTTCTATCTGTGTTGTTTTGTTTTCACACTTTAACTATGAACTGAAGTCCTGCCTGCTTTGAGTGCTCTGTAGATTCGTGGTCAAATTCTATTTACCCTCATGGCATACCAAGCCCTAGGATCCAATATGGCAAGCCACCAGCCACTATTTGTAGGAAAATTTTTAATTTCACGCATGTGATTGCCTCATTTCAAGTTGACTTTGCAGCCATGATACTAGAATTAATTTTCAATGTGGTAATTATGCATAAGCCATGAAGTGAGGAATTAAAGATGAACTTTTTAGGTTGCAGATGACAGTGGCTAGCATGCAAGTATTGTAAACATAGCTGTACTAATTATGTATAATAAAGTATTGGTGTACGGTAGTTGTGTGGTAATGGCAACAAGTTCTCAAGCATATTTCCAGAAAATTAGGTTAGTTTGCAGATATTTCTGAGTAAATATGCGAAGCCATATATGAATGCAATGTTGTCATTTTGTTGGCATGGTTGAACACTTTTACAAATTGTGGTAAGTGGATCTACAATGAACACCACAAGTATATTTTGGACTTTTCTGCAGAAAACCTAACTGTATGATGATGTGTGACATGGTCTGATGTCATTGGGCAAACTAATTCAGTAAAAACTACAACATGCCTACCTGCATGGTTGCATATTTCTTAAAAGTAATGCTAGCCTTATTGTACTAACTTAGTTGCCTTCACGTGTAGGCTGACACCAAGTTCTTTGTAGATCCCATTTCTTTGGATTGTGCTTACATACTGGTACTGTGGAGTGCACATGCCAGTGTGCATTATGATGTGATTTGCCACACTACATTCATGTTCGTTTACTGTTCTGAATTATATAAAGTGCTTGGGCTGTACTGTATACGTTCCTAGTGTTATGTATTGGGTGTAGGTTGTGCAAGAAGATGGAAATATACATAAGCTTACACTGACATGACAACTGCTACTGTTGTGATTCCAATAAAATATTGCGAACTCTGTGATTGTTATCATTTGAGGTATGAACTTCTGCATGCAATACAAATTGCTTAAACGGTGCGGGCTCAATGTAATTAATGGCTTGTGTTTATATTACCAAACAAGTCGAAGAGATGATTTACTTTTCAGAATTATTGTGAAAGATAAATAGGTGACAGGCAGATAGGCAGACAGTGATCACTGGGTTCTTGCGTAGATTCGGTGATTCGTCATCAGTAGTAGCATACTGAAGCTGCGTGTTGCAGAAATAAAATAACACATTGTGCAGGTGGGCGACGCAGTGCTAAAATGACTCGGTTTTTCCAGTTTCGTGCCTATTTGCTACAGTCCTCGTGTTTCTGTGTTATGTCTACGAAATTCTGAATGGCAAACAAGCCAAGCTGTCTACTTCTGTGCGTATAATATACTAGCAATTCAATAGAACCATGATTTTTCGAAGAACAGCTGTTTCGTAGAGGAAGACGGTAATACTACATTTTTTTTATTCGTGCTACGCCATCTGTGCAACAGGAGTGCCATCTACACATGGACGCTCACAAGGGCTGCTGCAACTGCGTTTGGCTCGCGACAGTACGCGCGCAATAAATGCACTTCGTGTAGGTGCGTTACAATGTCCTTGTTACTCGGGCATCTGCATAGGCGTGAACACGGGGTAGGAGGGGGGGGGGCATGTCTGCCCCGTACACTGACTTATAGGGAGGGTGGGGCGCAGCGACGAACCTTTGCCCTCCCCTCCCCCCTTCCCTCTCAACACGCTTATGGGCGTCTGCGTGAGCAACTTTTATATGCTATGGGAGCGCAGAGTTTTGAAATGATAAAGATGTGTTGCTCAGTGTTTCGTCCTCGTCTCTGAAGGCTTCCGTGCGGCGGGAGGCACAGACCCCTACAATGAAAACACAGGCGGTCTCGTACAGCTCAGAACACGCCTCTGCCATGGGACGCGTGCAGCTCGCGGCAGAAACAACAAAAATAGCTCCACATCATATCCCATGGAATGCACATATGTTCGGCCATCTGAGGATACCTTTTGTCACGCCGGTATTCACGAATTCCGGCGAGTAAAACAGTGACGAAGTACTCAGGAGGGCACACGTATACAAATTTTCGAGCGGCACGACACGACGAACCGTAGAGTTCGAAGCTGAAGGTGTTTACGTTGGCCTTCGTGACGCCCCTGAGTTTATGTACTGGCCTTGCGAAAGCGCTAACACAAGCCGATGCTACGAAAACAAAAGTTTGAGGTGTCGCCGACGGGTTAGTAGCCGCTTTATACATATATAACCCCGTGAAAAACTAGGCATGCTAGTGGTGGCGCTATGGTGTAATGGATATGGTGTTTGCTTTCAGTGCGTGTGGTCGTGAGTTCGATTCCTTTGTCGTGCGTACTTGTATACAAATGTCATGTATGCATGAATACATTGATGCCCATTTTCTAATATGTCCCAGCGATGAATAGTCGCAAGAAATTCCTCTAAAACGCTAGTATAGTGCCTGAAATGCTTTTTTCTTCATCTCGGGCCGCGTATAAAGGGGGGTTTCAAAAGCTCTCGAAACAAGCAGAAAAACTTCCAATGTGCTCCGTTCAAGCCCCCGAATTGAGTTAAATAAAAACACCAATGTTACCTCCTCAAGACTCTGCTAATTCCCTCTTTCGACTCCGTTTACTTTATAAACAAACCTTGTTAAGCCTTCTGCCCCACAAATCGAGTGCGTATCTCGAAAACGGATCTGTTTTTTCAGCATTATACACCTAGCGAAGCCTCATTACTCAAATCTAAATCAAAACCAGCATTATTTGGGAATGAATGAGTTTAATAATGCAAGCTGACGGCTAGAAAGATTCGATGTGGACGGCTCTCGCTTCAACAGGGACCGCCATCTTGGCCTACGTACCCCCCTAAAACCTCCTTTGGAAGGGGGGTTTTGCGTAGTACCTTTAGGATGCAACTTAAGAGCCGAGCCCAAAACTCCCTAAAAGGCTCGATCCGTTTGCTGTGTATGCAGGCGTAATGTTGGTGAAACGTCAATTGTGGTTGCAGTTCTGGCCACCTAATTTTAACGCGATAGCGTTAAAGAGCTCGTTTCGCAAAAATTCCGGCGTCGGTGTCGTTGGTTGTGAGTGAAAAATCATCTTGTCCGTGACAGAAAAATCGAGCAAGATGCAAACAAAATAAATAATAAAAATTTCCGGATCCGAGTGAGGATCGAACGCAGGCCGACTGCCTGGCAAGCAGGTGTTCTACCCTACAACCACGCGTCTGCTAGGAAATACAGCAAAACAACTTCCTCTGCTTGGAAATGCAGTGTAAATTACGTTCATGCTTTACAAACACACGCTGTTGGACCTCTGAGCCTTCCAACTGCGGCGCGGTTAACATCAAGCGAAGAAAACGTCTTGCAAGATGAAAAGCTTTAATGGAACTGATAAAAAAAGGAAAAAGAAAGATCGCGAGCCGGCGCTGCCGCAAGGCCACGCGTCAGCTCGTGAGGAGCTTCAATGATGATGATTCGTCTTCTGCTGCGAGGGATGAAGAAAAGGAAGTCACAACAGTCTCCCGCGCCGACAGATGACGTTAGTTGGCCTCCAATGGGTACAGTAGTTGTACTGGACGCTTCACCACAGTGCCGTCGGGCAAGCGTAGAGAGCAGGTCCTGACGATGCCGTCACGTTCACCGATCAATTCTTCTATGCGGACCAAACTCCACAGTTGCCTTGGACGCTGTTTTTCTCCGAGTAGAACTACATTGCCTTTCTTCAATATATCACTTCTTTTTGCTTCGTTGGATGTGTAGATCCTGAGTTCATTAAGGTACTCTTTGTACCAACGAGACCAGAAGGCTTGCAAGTCATCTTCTCTCTTGCTCCAAAGCTTCTTCAGTTGATCGTTGGTCGACTCGGTGTTGATTTTGAGGTCGTAAGGTGGTAGCGTTGTCAATCTTCTTCCGACGAGAAAATCTGCTGGAGATAGGGGTGCGGTTCATCCACATCATTGAACACACAAGTTAACGGCCGAGAATTCAGGACGGCTTGCACTTCTGTTAGCAGAGTAACCAACTCTGTCTGACTGACAAGACGTCGCCCAAGCATCTTCTTCAAGCAGGTCTTCCCAGACCCTACGAGTCTCTCGTAAAACCCGCCCCACCAAGGAGCGCTCGGGCAAATGAATTTCCATTGAATCGTCGAGGACGAGAAGAATGCGAGCACATCGGGGTGTCTAACCGTTCGCCAGAGCTTCTGTAGATCTTTGGACGTTTTGACGAACGTTCGTGCGTTGTCGCTATACATTGTGTGACAGAGGCCACGCCGTGACACGAATCTCCGAAGTGCGCAAAGAAAATTCGTTGTCGTCAAATCTTCAACTAGTTCCAAATGAACAGCTCTTGTTACCGCACACGTATTAAGAGCGATGTAAGAGCGCTCGTGGCGATGTCCTTTGATGTATAGTGGGCCCGCAAAATCAACTCCACTCACAAGAAACGGAGGGGCTTGATTGGAACGATCCTGTGGCATACAAGGGGACACTTGCTCGACCGGTTTAGACTGGATGCGTTGGCAGATGACACACCGTCGTATTGTTTTTTTCACCAACTGTCTTGCTTGCAAAATCCAAAAGCGTTCTCGAACTTGAGTCAGAGTGTCTCGCACTCCTCCATGGAAGACCTTTGCGTGAGCATGACTGATGATTAAAGTACTGAGGTGAGAGTCTTTCGGTAGGAGGATGGGATGGCGAGAACCGTATGAGTCGTCAGCCTTCTGAGCTTTTCCTTGTACCCGAAGCAGCCCGTTTTTGTCGAGGAACAATCTTAATTGTCCAACGCGACTTTGGGAAGGAACCGGATTCTCGTTTGCGATACAATTTGCTTCATTACCAAAGTGAGGTCTCTGTTCTAAGCGAAGCAAATAGCATTCCGCCTGTTGAATTTCTTCAGCAGACAACTCCTCAACCCGGTCACTTTCTTTCTTCAACTTCTTGATATAGCGAAAAACCCATGCCGTTACTCTTAGAAGTTTGGTGAGGCTGCTGAGTCGTTCGTTATCAATTAGCGCGGGCACCGATGGTCTCGTGTTAACAGCGTGGGTATTGACTTCTGACCCCGTCTCAGCTGCCTCGAGTTTTCCGTTTTTCTAGGTCAAGCTTTCCTCTGAATTCAGGCAAGAACGTATGAGACCTGGCAAGCCATCCAGGTCCATACCACCACAACTGTGACCGACTTAGTTTGTGTACAGTCAAGCCTCGAGTCAGCAAATCTGCGGAATTTTCTTTTCCGGGACAAAATCGCCATCGAGTATATTCTGTCACATTTCTGATTTCCTGCGTTCTGTTCCGCACGAACGCCTTCCAGGTAGCGGGATCCTTGTTAATCCAGCAAAGCGTGATCTGAGAATCGGACCAAAATGCTGCTTCACCAATGCCCAGGTCGCAGTTCTTGATGATGTAGGCCTACAGGCGGGCTGCGAGCAAGGCCGACATCAATTCCAGCCTCGCCAGGGTGACCGTCTTTAACGGCGCAACTTTGGTCTTTGCCATTAACAAGATAGTGCGGATGGTACCACTCGTATCGACCGTACGAAGGTAGGCTGCAGCCCCGTAAGCCGACTCACTTGCGTCAGAAAAGATGTGCAGTTCTGCCTCTTGGTAAGGGCCTTCGCTGCCGGCTGCTAAAAACCTTGGAATACTGATTTCATGCAGCATGGCTACCTCCTTGCTCCATTTGATCCAGACAGAGGTCAAATTGGGTGGCATGGTCACATCCCAGTCGAGGTTTTCCTTCCATAGATCTTGTAGGAAGATCTTCGCCCTCACTAGAATAAGTGACAGAAACCCCAAGGGGTCGTAGATCCTTGCAACAGCTTGAAGCACAAAGCGTTTGGTAACTCGATGCTCTTCTATAAACTGGCGGATATCCTGGGGCTTAAACGAAAAGGTATGCGTCTGCTTGTTCCAATAAAGTCCCAGGACTTTCAAAGGTCCTGAAGGTGAGCAAAGAGACTTTTCAGGAGAAGTGATCCCTTGTTCGAAGGCGGCAGATACAACAGGGTCGTTGCTGGCCGATTTACGAATGTTAATGGAAGCTTCTCTGAAGATCTCAATTATCTCTTTGTACATCTGAATAGCTTCTTCAGTGGTGTCTGCGCCAATGAGAAGATCGTCCATGTATATGGAGTCTTGCAATAGTCGGGCTGTCGCAGGATAGCGATTTTCTTCGGACCTGAAGTGGTGCTTCAAGGTAGCAGTCAGTAGGAAAGTACTTGAAGTAGCTCCAAAGGGTACTCTAGTCATTCTCCAAACCTCCACTTCAGGTAATGAGCTGTCGACTTGGGGTGAAGTCTTGAACCACAAAAAGCGAAGCGCATCTCTGTCTGCTTCTCGCAGGCCAATTTGGAGAAACGCCTTCTCAACATCGGCATTCATCGCTATCTTGTAGCGTCGGAAACGGAGCAGTAGCGTCACTACGTCGGGATTGAGATTTGGGCCAGCTTCCAGATTATCATTCAGGGACTTCAAACCGGATTCGTGAGACGAAGCGTCAAATACGATGCGTACCTTCGTAGTAGATCGGTCCTCACGAATTACAGCTCTATGTGGCATGTAATATAGTGGTCCGAGCGGCTGCTCTCCCTTTGGCGGCACGTTTTCCGCAGAACCTTCATCGAGGTACATTCGAATAGTCGCATCGTATCGCTTTAAGAGCTCCCTGTCCTTGTTGAGCTTCGTCGTCAAACTATGCAGACGTTTGGTTGCAACTGCGTAGTTATCGCTCAGGTCAACCCTTTCCTTCCACGGTAGCGCGACTTCGTATCGATTTTCTTTCTTCATGATGTTGTTCTCAAAATTTACCAGCACTGCATCGGCAACCGTCGCTCCTTCGTATTCGGCCTTGATACCGATACCTTCTAGGTTCCAGAAACGAGTCAAAAGTTTGGATATCTCTTGCTCTGTGACCGTTGCTCGGAGGACTGCAACACTGGCACTCTGGATTACGTCGGCAGCAACAGACAATGGGCCTTGCACAGTCCATCCCAGTCTCGTCTCTACAGCTTTCAGCTTTTCGTACACATGCTTCACGGTACCAGTTACTAGATCCCAGTAATAGTCTGATCCAATGAGGATCGCAATCTGTTTGTTTTCTTCTACTCCTTGTAGAGAGAGAGCATGCGTATCCAAGTGCATTTTGTTCATTTCTCTTAAAACGTCTTCTTCTGGTACCGGAAGGCATTCCGTGCATATCTTGTCCACCACCAGTGCATCGATTGAAATCGGGCATTTCTTATTCGCAGGGAGAATCGATACGCGCACCTTCTTCATGGTTTTCCGGGTGTGTTCACCACCGAACACGCCTACGGTCAACGTTTCCTCTTCTAATAGTTCGCAACCAAGTCTTCCATAAGCTTTGGCCGTAATGAAGCTCCGCTGACTTCCGCCATCAAAAAGGACTCGGTAGCGACCGGATGACTTGGCGCCTGATATGGTGGCCGTCAGTGTCTGCAGCATTACGACTGACCTTGCCTGCTTGGCGACTAGATTGATTGATGCGGATATCACCTTGTCCTTGTCGTTCTTGATTTCGTCTGATGCGCATACTGATGTTGCGTGTCTTCTAGCCCACTTGCCACATTTTAACCGGCTTCTGCAATCTTTCGCCATGTGGCCCTGCTTTAGGCAACGAAAGCATCGTCCAGCTTTGGTGAGCATCTCCTTTTTAGTCGAGAGGCTGATATCCTTCTTATCGCAGATCTCGGCAGAATGCTTTTCAGAACGGCAAAAGAGGCACTGTTGTGGACTACTAGTTGAGCTTTGTAGAGCAGCTGTCGTAGAAACGTCACGTGGATGACTGGGTTTTAGCCCTCCTTTCGCTGGGGCGCGACGAGTTTTCTGGATCTCTTGTTCAGCAACAGCTTCCCGACAAGTGAGTTGAAGGTCGAAGAATTCCAGAAGCATTTGAAGATCGTTATCTTGTGGAACCGCTGTACGGGCTGAATCGCATTGTGGATTCGAAGAAGCTGCAGCTGATGATGCCTTGCGCACCTCGTGGAACCGCAGTACCATGTCCATCGGTAGAACTCTTAGCAGGATTTCCCGAAGCATGGTGCAATAAGTTGTCGAGTTCGTGCCAAGCACCTTGAGGCTTCGAATATGAACCTGTACCTTGTCGTAAAGTTGCCTCAGCTGACGGACGTCTGCTGACGACGACACCGGCTTTAGATCCAGGCAAACCTTGCAGATGGTCTTGCACGATGATCTGTTCATCTCCGAAACGCTTCTTTAAAATTTCAATGGCGTCTTTATAGCACTCTTCGCTAGCTTGCAATCCCGATATGGCCGAGGCGGCCGCTCCGGTAACCAAACTGCTCAAGTAGTTGAACTTGTCAGCTGTGCTTAGCTCGTTGTTGTTGTGGACTGCTGATGTAAACTGCGTCCAAAATCGCGGCCATAGTCTGCGGTTCCCGTCAAACTTTAGGAGTTTCTAGTTGGGAAGCTTGCTTTTGCCAGTCGGTAACGGGTGGACGTTCGTAGGGCGTGGGGTTGGAGACGACAGACATTCATTCAGCTTGACTCGTAGGTTCGCTGTCAGGGTGACAACCTTGTCACGGTATTTTCCAGCGTCTAACGTCTCGCTGTCTAACAGGTCCGTCTGGCGTCTCTTCAAAAATCGCCTTATCCACTTTCTCTATCTGGCCATAAAATGAGCTTATTCGATCGAGGAGCACACTTACTGCAGCTGTCGTGACCTCTTGATTTCCTCGCAAGTAGCCTTCCGCATCGGATAACAGGACATCCAGTTGGGACCGCAGGCTGCGTCGTCGTCTAAGGTGTCGTTCCATTCTGCCGCCCGCAGTCGGGGTCTTGCCAAGATCGCAGGCGCCGTGTCTTCCGAGGTGTCACGGCTCCTAACGTCGATGATGTTGGCGGCGTCTAAAGGTCCCGGGTTTCGGCACCATGTGTTGGACCTCTGAGCCTTCCAACTGCGGCGCGGTTAACATCGAGCGAAGAACACGTACGTCTTGCAAGATGAAAAGCTTTAATGGAACCTGATAAAAAAAGGAAAAAGAAAGATCGCGAGCCGGCGCTGCCGCAAGGCCACGCGTCAGCTCGTGAGGAGCTTCAATGATGATGATTCGTCTTCTGCTGCGAGGGATGAAGAAAACGGAAGTCACAACACACGCGTCCTATATAAAGGCGTCACAATACAACATGTAATATCGCAGTAATATTGTGCGGTACAAGCGTACATTGCCATCGGGAGGCGTCAGAACATGTGAATATCACAAGGACATCGTGGTTTAAAGCCAGCCGCCCATTAGAAAAGGCACACACGTTACTGCGCGTATTCCCTTAAGACCCCGTAGTGGACACATGGCAAGTTGGAAAACATTTAGCGTGCATAATTACTCGTGGTTTAAAGCATGCTGCTCCTTGCAAAGTATGCACTAAGTGATTGAAGTACGCACTAGCGACAGGATATCGCTATCGAGGACAACTTTTAAAGGTTAAGCTTAAGGGTCCCCCCAATTTTTATAAACATTAATTATGTACTTCCTATATGAGGCAGGCGTCATGTCGGGTTAACGTCAATTGTATACTTAAGCGCCATCCACTGCAGTTGGTCCACAGAGCACTAATATAGTATCTGAGGTTTAACGTCCCAAAACCACGATATGATTATGAGAGGCGCCGTAGTGGAGGGCTCCAAAATTTTCGACCATCTGGTATTCTTTAACATGCACTGACATCGCACAGTACACGGGCATCTACCATTTCGCCTCCATCGAAATGTGACCGCCGCGCCTGAGATCGAACCCGCGACCATCGGGTTAGCAGCCGAGCACCCTAACCGCTATACCACCGCGGCGGATGGTCCACGAAGCAGTATCCAGGGCTACCATCCTCGAAGCACAAGCGCTACATATCAGCTTACCGCTTCTGGGGTTGGTAATACGCATTCTTCTGTTGGCATCGTTACGCAGCCGTAAACAACCGGTTACATGAAACATATGCGACTGTTCAATTTATGTCTGTGCGTACATTTGTACATATTGTTAGCGTCATTTCGTAACGTCTCGCTCAATGAGGAGGAGGAAGAAGGGAAACAAGCGGAAGGACAGGGAGGTTAGCCAGTTCTTGGACCGGCTGGCTACCCTGTGCTGGGTAAGGGGGTAAGGGGAGTAAAAGATGAGAGAAAAGAGATGTTACAAGAAGAAAAGAAAGAAAAAGACAGGAAGAGAATGAAAAATAAAGGAAGAAAGAGTCTTAAAGTCTGTCGCTCAGACCAGTTGCACGCAAAAAACGTAACAATGCTTTCAAAGCTTTCTGGCCTGAGGATGGACTTGGCCAGTGACCCAGAATTCTTTCTTCCGACAAAGGGCGATCATCCAGTCTATCTAGTGCTTCGGTAAGTTCTTTTCTTGGCGCATTGAAACGGGTGCACTCACACAGAAGATGGGCGATCGTTTCTTCACAGCTGCAGTTATTGCACGTAGAGGTGCTGGCTATACCAATAAGAAAGGAGTATGCATTTGTGAAGGCCACGCCAAGCCACAGGCGGCACAGAAGAGTCTCTTCAGCTCGAGATATTCCTGACGGAAGACGAAGCTTGAGATCAGGATCCAAGTGATGTAGCCGAGCATTTGTGAACTCCATAGAGTTCCACTGTTCCAGTGTGAGGTCACGTGCCAGCGAACGAAGCCTTGTAGCTGCATCGGTTCTTGTGAAAGGTATGGCTATGGCTGTGGATTGGGTAGCATCATGTGCAGATCTAGCGGCCTCGTCTGCGCGGTCGTTGCCATATATACCACAATGACCTGGTATCCACTGGTATACAATGCTGTGTTGTTTCTCGATTGCACGGTGGTGAAGAAGCCTTATGTGAGCTGCTAACTGCTCATTAGGTCCATAACGAAGGGGTGACATTAGGCATTGAAGAGCTGCCTTGGAGTCCGAAAAGATAGACCATGCTTGCGAAGGTTCTTCTACGATGAACTCTAGCGCTGCACGGATGGCGGCGAGTTCTGCAGCCGTCGATGACGTCAAATGCGATGTCTTGAATTTAATTGTGACAGACTTGGCGGGAATAACTACCGCCCCTGCTGAGCTTGCTGAAGAAACAGAGCCATCCGTGTAAATGTGAAGGCGCCCGCTGTGCTTCTCATGCAGGAACAGTAGTGTAGCCTGTTTCAAGGCTAGATGCGATGACTGCTTCTTCTTTTGGATGCCAGGAATGGTTAGAAGGGCTTTGAGAGGGTGTAGGCACCACAATGGTAACGGCGGCCGTGCTGCATGCGTGAAGTGCGATGGAAGCAGTGCGCGATGCGAAGCTACAGTACCGCTCAACGCTGAGTGGGGTCTAGAAGCGTGAAGTGAGGCGAGGTGATGCGATGGAATCCGAGCGAAATGCCTAATGTGCATTCTCAAAGCGTCGACGCGGATGTATGTTGTGATTGGATAATCACGCGCGATGACGACTGTCGCTGCTGTAGATGCGCATCTAGGAAGGCCAAGGCATATTCGCAGTGCTTGGGCTTGAAGCGACTGGAGGACACGTACGTTTGTTCTTCGGGTTTCGCAAAGCACAGGTAAGCTGCAGCGCATAAAACCGAGGAACAGAACAGTGTAGAGTTGCAGCATCGCTCGTACAGATGCACCCCACGATTTTCCAGCAAGAAACTTTAGTACGTGGGTGATCATAGTGAGTTTCGTTTTCATGTAGGCGATGTTATGCTTCGCATAACATCGATTACCAAGGTACGTGAGATCTACCGGTTTTTTTGAATAAAAAATTATTATGCATATATATATATCTCCAAAAGTCAGGCTTCAATCTCTTTCGAGCTCCTCGGTATTTCCCTAAACATGAAACAATATAACCTGTAAATACAAATATACTAATTCCATAATGTTTCCCAGAAGGTTTTCACTGCTTTTGTTATCAGTACTAGCTACAGTCATGCCATGTCATCTCCTGCTATACGCCCTGCAGCGTATGAAGGCTACTCAGTATACTTCACGGCATTCTTCATTGCTGTTTACACTAATGAGGCCACGCAAGCTTGTAAAATATCAAAAATAAAGACGAAATTAAATAACACCTCTTTTAAGAAACACTGATGAACATGCCTTTATTATTTTTCGATGTCTATAGAGCGTAAATCGAGGCATTTTCCGAACATTTAAGATGGCGGCAGTTGCTTTATAAAAAAATTATTAAACATTAAGACCTTTACGTGAGTGATTTTTGAGACAAGATTTACTTAGACGAAAGTTAAAAACAAAAAAAGAAAGACACAGGGTTCCTAATACATTTACCGAAGACGACTCGAAGGCGACACCCATCTCTTTTGTCTTATAAACCGATGTGCTGATTCTCCCCCGCCACCCTCCGAAACTTTTCTGCGCCTGACTCGCAGATTTCCAATACTTCAGAGTCCGACGCATTGCAAGCTTTATGCACCTCAACCGGTTATGCGCTGCATCCGTCATCGGCCAACCTTTGACCACACGATGATGTGATGTTATGACGTCATCGGGTGACGTCACGACAGAAATATTGGTGATCCGTGACGTAATGATGACATCACATGGTGCAGTCATCAGGTGATTTTTTTTTTTTTTGGACGACTTGCGTCGACGGCACCGAAGCAGGACGCCGCAGACGGTCTCTAAGATGCCTCACCGCAGACGGTGGGGCATCTAAGGCTTTCGCCTTAAAGCAGAAGTCACGAGAGAAACAAAAGGACCTTCGGTGCAAATTGTTAGGATTCCCCTAAGCGACCTTCTGGGCCGCGAGTGCAGGCTTACATTACACAACATCAGGCAACAGCGATATGAATGATATTGCCACATTCATTGCAAGAACGCTGCCCGATGTCTTAACCCTCTCCTTCCGCCTTCTTTCTCAAGGACGTGCAAATCCAGGTTCGCTCGCAAACAGGTAACGCACACAAGATTTATCCCGGGAGATATCTGAGTAGTGTACCCTATTCGCAGGAGACATAGGCTCTCTTTCTCGTGTTGGACGTACCTCCGTGTACCTGGTGCTAGGTTGCTGCCGCTTTTGCAGCCTGACGGCGTGCTTCTGCGATGGTGCCCGATCGAGGACGATCGCTTTTAACGATGTCGTCGTTTCGAACCTTGCTCGTTTGTGTCTTGTCGCTGCTCCTGCATTTTGCTCATACGTCAGTCGCTGTATCCGGTAAGTGTTCCATTATCAGTCATAAGATTTCTGACACGAGCGCGGGCCAGAAAAAGCCATACGAAAGGAAGTCGATTCTCTGTACTTTATTTCACCCACTCCTTACGCGTAGCTTTGTTGGTCGCTATCAATAGGCGCGAGGTTTACGTCGCTCCTTTCGGGTCATGCTCCTGTTGGCCGCTAGCTGACTTTATGGCTAACTACGCGATTTCTGCAATTATAAATGTATTCTATTCGTGTCACGTTGATATTAGTTCTCGGTGCTGTATCTTGAGAGCCTACTGACAACTGAATTAACCCACCTTGACTATATCGGTAAATATATTGTAATAGTTTAGCATCTTTAGAACAATTTAGGACTAATAGCCACTAATGAGGAAAATCTTTGCTTACAAACAAATTTAGTGAGATATTTGTTCTGCACCCTGATGTAAATCAATGTAAAATTGTAATTTCAATAAAAATTCTTGACGAGATTGGTCAAATTTGTTGAAATGGCACGTAGAAATTATCATCTGAATATAATTAGACTGATCTTTTTTTACGAGCACGCATACCGCGGTGTGGGAGGAACTTTGCAAGCAGGCCCCCTGTTTAAATGCGGCATCCACGAATAAGATAGATTCAGCCTCATGTTCAGCAGACGCGAGACCGCAGCACTTTTTGCTGCTGGCGGGAGATAAGGAGACTGAATTCAGCCTGAATAAAAAACACGAACTTACAAGTATGTGCTTTCCAAACGAGTATCAAAATGATGAAATGAAACGATATGAGCTGTTATGATCTGTACATGGTGTCACGTAAAACGTTTCAACTAATGATGCCCCTGCTCTGCATAGCATACTTTTTGTGTCCTCAGTAAACGCTTAAATACGATTGTTATTGAATCCGAGCCACTCGGAGGACATCAGCCACGTGATCACTTCAAATTTATTTGATGTACACGGTGCTCTTCAGAGCCTGGAATCACCATCGTGACAAGCCTATCAGCTCGAAGCTCAATGTAAGTGGCGGGTACCGTGGAGCCAGTGCTTCCAAGCCTTCATTAACATCATGGGTTGTAGTCTACTAAGGTTCGGTCAGTCGAAGTCGGACCGTACACTGTGAGAGGACTGGGAGGCGGTCCTTCTCGGCTGCTCAGACTTTCAGGCCCAGCGGGCCTTGGTACAGGGAGCCAAGGCGGCGGCTTCAACCAATGGTGTCCATGCATAGACTCTCCACCTAGTCTGTAGAGACCTCTAAAGAGGTCCTACACCTCTGTTTTTGTTATTAAGTGCTTTTGCCCACCGACCACCACCGACGAAACAATAAATAAGAAATGTCGGAAATGTCTCACTTTGCCCCCAACCTGCGGGTCAAAATGGGGTGTAGCGTAGGGCAATTCGGAACATTGCGAAAAAAGTTCACCGACGATTACGATGCTCCCTGATCCGAATTCGGGGCTCC
>JALIZH010000096.1:0-28923 GCA_030522465.1 Rhipicephalus appendiculatus
TCGCTACAGAACAGAACAGAACAGAACGGAACGGAACGGAACGGAACGGAACAGAACAGAACAGAACAGAACAGAACAGAACGGAACAGAACAGAACAGAACAGAACACAACAGAACAGAACAGAACAGACCAGACCAGACCAGACCAGACCAGACCAGACCAGACCAGACCAGACCAGACCAGAACAGAACAGAACAGAACAGAACAGAACAGAACAGAACAGAACAGAACAGAACAGAACAGAACAGAACAGAACAGAACAGAACAGAACAGAACAGAACAGAACAGAACAGAACAGAACAGAACAGAACAGAACAGAACAGAACAGAACAGAACAGAACAGAACAGAACAGAACAGAACAGAACAGAACAGAACAGAACAGGACAGGACAGGACAGGACAGGACAGGACAGGACAGAGTAGAGCAGCGTAGAGAAGAAAAAAGCAGAGCAGAGCATAGTAGTGGAGAGCACTACAGAACAGAACAAAACATAGCAGAGAAGAATAGAACTGTGTATAGTAGTGGGGATCACTACAGAGTAGAACAGAATGGAGAGCAGAGCAAAGCGAAGCATAGCAAAACGTTGCAGAGCAAGGAATGCAGAGCGCTACAGAACATAGCAGAACAGGATAGAGCAGGGCAGAGAAGAGTAGAGCACTTCAGTGCAGAGTACTGCAGTATGGAACAGAAAAGAACAGAACAGAGCATAGCAGTACGGATTATTACAGAACAGAGCAGAACAACACTGCACACTAACTTCATCCAAAGCTAGCACTAGTCATTTAAGTACAGGTTTCCCTCAAATAATGCACTTTCTTCTGCAATTTGGATCACTGTTCAAGTTTATATTTTATCTTCAATATATAATTTTTGTGATAATTGGTACGAATTGTACACCTAATGAACTTATTAAATAATTCCACGCTGTTGGAAGAGAACAAATACGAGCTCCATGATCACCACAGTTATTGTAGGCCTAGAAGGGAAAAAAAAAGAAAAAGACTTCACAACAACTACAACAACAACAACAAAAAAAAGGTCCCGTTTGAAATAGTGTGGGTCCATGCTTGAAAACACATCTTAGCAAAAACAAAATAAAACAGAAAGAAAGAACGAAATATATATTTCAGCCAACTTCGCTTCGGTGCAACCCGGTGAGACTGATTTTTATGGTTCGCTTGGTAGTAAACGTATACTTTTTGTGCTTGCTTCATAGTTCGTTGAACCCCACATCGACACTGGCGCAAGTTGCGGCGAGCAAGAGCTGGTTATGAACCAGAGCTGCTACTGCAAATAACTTCCATAGACGAAATTCCTCACGTCAGGGAAACCTGTTGCTGCGGTTGCGTCATCTGCGCCGCGCGACTCCAGCAACAGCAAGAAAAAAAGTTTCGCGGAGCAATGTCCAGGTCGTGATACCCTCTTTGCTGGGAAGAATGTTACTTACACCGTCGCGAGCGAGCCCGACCCGCATCAAGCATTTACTACGCGGCCGACAAAATGTCAGGGGTGAGAGCCTGAATGATGGAACGTTGACCTGCGTCCACCCACGAAAGGTGGTGAGGTATTATTAAACCTGACCTAACATTCAGTTAAGGCGAAAGCCCTGAATATTTAGGTGATAATAATTCTTGGCGATTTACATTTCACAACCGATATGATTATGAGTGACGCCGTAGTGGAGGGCTCCGGAAAGTTGGACCATCTGGTGTTCTTGAACGTGAACCTCTAAGTACACGGGGCTGTAGCATTTTGCCTGCCTCGAAATGCGGCCCCCGCGACCTTGATTCGATCGCACGATCGCACTCGAGCACCATAAGCACAAGACCACAGTGCCTCGGCGAGCTGCCCAATTAGCGAAATACGTTAGTCGATTGAAGTTGTACAAAAAGTTGTACAGTTAAAGAGTGCAACATGCTGCCGAATCTCACTTTTTTTGCGCATGACGATAAAAGACCTTATTTGTCACACAGTGTTGCCAGAACGTGGCCATGTAGAGGTCTCACTCAAGGTGCTAGGTATTCAACCAACTCTGGCGAGCATTCGCCAGGATTTGCCGTCACTAGCCAATAACCATCACTCATCAACAATCATCCTTTATCGTCATCATTTAGTCAGTATGAACCGGCATTAGCTAGGATTATCAATTATGCAGCCATATTTAGCCGACATTAGTCATTGTCAGCAAGTGCGCGCATTTGTGAGCGAATACAGCAGGCTAGGACAACACTGTTCAGAAATCATTAGGGTACCGTTATGGCACTCCTCGCATATAAAACAATTTATTTGGCCCGGATATCCCGAATATCCAATCAATATTGATTGATATATTGTTGAACAAATATGAGTGCCGAACGAACCTCGTACAAAGGTGATGCGTCCTCGGACAGGCACTACGCCTTAAGACTCAAGATTCTTTTGTTTCTAGGTTTCTAGCGAAGCTCGATCGTTTTCATCCATGGCAGAAAGAGAATGTGTGGTCTGGAACGCGCATATACTTCATGGTCATCAGCGTCATCGTCATCGTTATCACGTGTAGTGGATACATTCCACTATACTGGAACGCGCTTATACTTCATCGTTATCACGTGTAGTGGGTACATTCCACTATACTGCGTCATCGTCATCTTTATCACGTGGAGTGGGTACATTCCACTATACGTGGCTACCTACCTACCTACCTACTACAACTACAACTACTGCAACTACAGAGGAGGGACAGACCCACACCCTAAGGAGCTTCGCCCCTAAAAATATTTTGTTTGAAATCTTGATATCTAGGTATGAGCCGTAAGGTGATGTTTCCCCTTAAAGCTTCCTTTTCTCGGTTCTGACCTTTTGCTCGTGATCGCTGCATAACTCCTCGCTAAACATGGCTCGCAGGCACCGCAACGTTCAGGTAGGCGTACGCGGCGCACGTACCTGCGCTTGACAGGCGTAAGAAAAGAGCCCAGCCGCCGGGAGAGGTTCTTGCCGGCAGGTGCGCTTCTGGTACGGCTTCGGTCGATGGCAGCCTCTGTCCTTAATTTCTGCGAGAACAATTCCATGCTCCGGTTGCGCTGACTATCTGCTTTGCTGTTAACCTGCGTTAGTTTTCTGCTAACTGTGGAGCTTAGGCGTTCTTCTTTTCCATTCTTGCTGGCGTGAGTTTCGCCAATTCGATAGATAGATAGATAGATAGATAGATAGATAGATACATAGATAGATAGATAGATAGATAGATAGATAGATAGATAGATAGATAGATAGATAGATGATAGATAGATAGATAGATAGATAGATAGATAGATAGATAGATAGATAGATAGATAGATAGATAGATAGATAGATAGCGGCAAGCATTCAGTTCTTGGAATGCAACATCAGGGTTTTTCAGCCGCCAGACAACGCATGGCAGCTCCACTACTGTGACACTTTAGGAATTGCGTCGCACGGTCACCCAGCTATTCCCGTTCGTAGAGTTCCCACTGCTCCGTTTACCAAAGCGTCAATGACGCCAATGTTTGAGGTAAGCATGTAGGGTTTTCCCTCTACGAGTAGAATTCTGTTAGGCAGATTCACAAACTCGGTGCGCGACATGTGCGCCACTTTTTTCAGCGATTTATCGACTTCCTGCTTGTTAAGGCAGTTGAGATACACGTCTTCTGCAGCGATTTCCGTCAGGTTGGGTCCCCTATCAGATGTAGTCACGTAGCGTCGTAGCGCCGCGCGCCGGCGCAGAGGCGGCGCAGGGGGAGGGGCATTCGCTCACTCGGTGACGCGGTGGCGCCCTCTCTCGTGCCCCGCTGAAGTCAGCCCTATGTTTGCGAGACCTTTTAGCGATTTTAAGCTAATTAATGCGATTACTTTTCGGCTGCTTTCTGTTAAATATATTAGTTTAGGCCTCGTTCGTTCATTTAAGCCCAGATTTGAGCACTGCTAGCCTTGTTACGGCTTGCAGCGAGCGCTTTGCTGTAAGCATGATCACGCCACATGAGATGTATGGATGGACCACAAGCCTGGCCCCTCAAGTGCGCCGCACTTAAAACTGGAATGGCCCCAAACCCTGCACTTCAAACAATGGCGGGATAGGTCTTAACTGAGTAATGGTATGAGGCAGGCCATGGCCGCTCGATTTTTCTTTTATTCGAGCTGCCCTGGGCAGGCTTCGCGCCCCCTTCCCTTGGATTATTGGGGGAGGGGAGGTGGAGCTGGAAGCACCCCCCCCCCCCCCCTTAACACCTCTACGGGACTGTCAACATTTCTATCACGCTACCGGAAGGTACGTTGTAAGAGATTTCAAGAATCTCGTGAGTGGGTCTCCCGAAGCTTTAATCTTCCTAAAGCAACTTGATAGCCCCAGTATTTAAGTAAGTCGGCGCTGCATTTCAATAACGAACTACTACCCGCATGAGGAAATACCGGCGCGGTGGGGGGCAGTATTTGCTTCCGCGGAATCTGACTAAATCAACATTCCCGTTCCTGGAATTCGGGAAACGCGTCGTGGCCGTTAGAACCGCTAATATGTCCGCGCTTTGAGCTTTGTAAATTTGTGGGACCCCCCATTCTGCGAGTGGAGCTTCGTTTCTCTAGGGTGCGCTCGAAGGAACGCAGAAATGGGTCACTCGTTGAAATTCAATATTTGCTCTTCGTTCAGGTTGAAGACGGTTTCGTCGCGGTGCTGGCTGCAAGAGCGGTGGGATGTAACAAAACTGAGTTTTACTGAAATGCGCTGCAGTGGATGGAGGGAGAAAAAAAAAGCGAGGAAAGATGTGAGCTCATTTCTTTTCGTAATAGGATGGCGCTTTGCGCGAATTCCGTACCAAGATCTACCGAAAGACCCTGCAATTGTTTTTTTCTTTTAACAGCGGAGATGTTTAGGATTTTCGTTATGGCATGTGGAGACAAAAAAAAATAAAATAAAAAAAAAATAAAAAAAAAACCTATCATCATCAGGGAACCGGCACGTGCTCTCATCGTCCTCTTCCCCACCTTCTGCTTCGCTCCCAGAACACGTGTGCTGATTTGTCCGGCGTGGGATAGAATAACTCTGATGGGTGGGAGAGCGAGCACAGAAAGAAAGAAATGAAAAAAGAAAGAGATAAAAAGAAGGAGAAAGAGAGCAACAGATAGAAAGGCAGCTAAAGAAGTAGACGTACAAAAAAGAGATAGAAACAGACACAAAAAGAGATAGAATGAAGACAGAACAAGCATAGCTATGTATAGTATACCAAAGCAAGGGGTGGAATAGGGAAGTGAAGGTGAGGTGGAGGGAAAGGAGGAAATGAGATTGTAAAGGCATAGCAGAGATTGGTATAGTCAAGTATAGCAAGGGGTGGAATAGGGAAGTGAGGGTGAGAATGAGGCAAAGGAGGAGGGCAACCCCACCAGCTCTGCTGCTTCCTCAATCTTCGCACCAGTAGTGCGTAGCTGCCCCAATGTTTTTTTTTTTTTTTTTTGTCCCATACGAGTCTCGCGAAACAGAATTCCAACATAGCGCGGTAGCGCGTGGGTCTCGACAGAAACCCACTGGAAGTTGTCCCAGCGACGACGTCACACCACGACTTGATCATATGACATCAGCACAACGTCACACATCACCGAAACATTGGACGTCATGATGACGTCATGGTGTGACGCCCCATAATGACATCATAACACGTCATCGTTGCTCGGTCGAAGGTGGGTGGATCCCGGCGTCTGCTCAAAACCACGCGAGGTGCACAAAGCTCGCGATGCCTGCGATCCCGGAGGCAGGGTAAAACCGCGTTAGATGCAGAACGCTTTGGGGAGGGGCATAGATCGGCTAGAAAGTGTAGAGCTCACTCAAACTCACTTAAGAAATGCATTTTGGGCTTAGGGCTCACTCGGACTCAGACTCACCGAAATTTTCCTCAACCGGACTCACTCGGACTCAGACTCACTCAAATTTTTCTCAACCGGACTCACTCGGACTCAAACTCACCAAATTATTACTCACCGTGGACTCACTCAGACTCAGACTCACGGCTCGATCTGAGTCTGAGTGAGTCGACTCATGAGTGAGTTTGCCTACCTATGGGGAGGGGGTGTCTGAAACTGAAATTCCGGAACTGAAATTCCTCGGTAATTAATTTTAAGATGGCTAATACGTGCCAGTATTGGGTCATGACCAACTTTTTCAAGGTGGAAGCCTCAGATGCCTCATCAAACGCGAAAAGTGACCGTAGGCGTTAACACGAGCGATTCAAAATATCTCCATCATGTTATGACGTCACCACATGCCGTCTTCGTGGCGTGGCAGGTCACCAAAATATTTGACGTCGTCACAACACCTCGTCTTTTGGTCAAAGATGGGCCGACCTCAGAGGCACTGCAAAAGCACGTGATGTGCAATAAGTTTCCAATGTCTCCGATCTCGGAGGTAGTGGAAAACCACGTCGGGTGCTGAAAGCTTTCAGGGGGGGGGGGGGGGGGGATCGATAATATCGACTGAGACGGAAGCAAAATAAGAAGATGGCTTTCGACTTCAAGTCGTCTTTGGGAAATGCATAAGGGAACATTTCAGTTACTGTGTTGAAATGTCGCGAAGCGCACTTCCTTTGGTACGATACCGAGCGTTGTCTAACGATGAACGACGGACGACAGGCTTGCGCGCAAACCCTGGCAAAATAAGAAAAAAAAAAATAAGCCGCGGGAGCTCGCTTTTCTATAGTGCAGGCAGTCAGACCATGCAGCATTTTCCTCCTCGTTCTTCGCGAACAGGAACGTGACTTTTTCGGATCGAGGCGCCTTCCCATTGCAGCAGTCATTTAGGTTGTCATTGTGCGAGACAAGGAGAAGGACAAGTTGCAGATATCCGGGACTTTTGTCATAACTTTGCTTGTATTCATACTCGAAAAGGCCACATAGGAATTACAAAATACAGTAAGACGTGCTTCTAGGAACTGACTGTTTTGTACAGAAAACACATATTTATAAAACGCTCATTCCTGATAACACTAGCCACGCTTTGGCAGTGTCCTGTGGCTTTCACAGACTGAGACAAGGAAAGGAGACTGGTGGCCAAAGAGTCCTTCACAGTGGAGCTCTTTCAGATCAAGTAAAGGCCATCCAGAAGGCCCATGATATGGAGGTAAGGTTAAGCCTTACTGTCCCAACGTGGGAGCCGCCTGCGACAACCTCACGGTTGATCTTCAGGACCTCAATAAAGTTTAACATACCATATGACGACCAGAAGACTATTTGGCAAGGGTTATATGCGACCTTCTGATTTGCCGAAAGGACCTTTTGTCAAGGCGACATGTCATTTCGTGTTCCCATATATCATTGTTGCCAAGGCATAAACCATGACCCTCATTCTTGCCATTAGCGATGACGGTGTAAGAAAAATTATTTCTTTCACTGTGGCAGCGACTGAAGTGTTGCGCTGCTAAGCAAGGGGCTGAAGGTGATTCCCGGCATGGAGGAAGGAAAAAAGTTAGGAGGTAGCATCGCGTAGTGAGAAAGAAAAAAAGAAAAGAAAGAAAGGAAAGGAAGAGAAAGAAAGAAAGGAAAGGAAGAGAAAGAAAGAAAGAAAGAAAGAAAGAAAGAAAGAAAGAAAGAAAGAAAGAAAGAAAGAAAGAAAGAAAGAAAGAAAGAAAGAAAGAAAGAAAGAAAGACAGACAGACAGACAGACAGACAGACAGACAGACACAGACAGCTTCGGCCTAGTGGTGCCAAGCCTGAAGAAAGTGTGGAGCTGGGCAGCCTTCTTTATTTCTCCCCTGTTTTCTGTTCATTTCCCCTTCTTTTTCTTCCTGTTCTCTTTTCCAGTTTTTATGGGTTTTTCTGTCTTTATTTCTATTTTTCTTCGCATTTTTTTTTCATTTTTCTCTCTCTCTTGCTATTTCTCGCTTGCTTCCTCTTTCAATTTTTATACGTGGTTTATGTTGTCTTGTTTCCCTAGCCATAGTAGTAATGTCTGTGCTTTATATGGTCATCAAGGACGCTTGAAGAACGTCAGGAAGAAGACTTCTCCTTGGCGCGAGCGCGCGCTCAATATGCTACAGCAGGCTATGCTATACATGGGGTTTGTCCGCCTCGGTGCAACAGTGGCTAGGGTGCTCGGCTGCTAACCCGAAGGTCGCGGGTTCGATCCCGGCCGTGGCGGTCGCATTTCGATGGAGGCGAAATGGTAGAGACCCGTGTACTGTGCGATGTCAGTGCACGTTAAAGAACACCAGATGGTCAAAATTTCCGGAGCCCTCCACTACGGCGTCTCTCATAATCATATGGTGGTTTTGGGACGTTAAACCCGAGATATTATTATTATTATACATGGGGTTTCGCTTGCACTACGCCAAGCGAAGACGACAGCATACGACAGCCTGCCCCCCCCCCCCCCCTAAAGTGTTCCGTACTTAAAAAAGAAAAGTATTAACTAAGGCACGCAGGCACGAAGCTCCGCTTGGCCCCAATTTCTCGATAGGGCCAGCGCTCCTATATTTTTTTCCTCTGTATACGACCGCTTCTTTGAACGATAAATCAAAATATTGTGCGAGAAACCTAATAAATCACCGAAGAACAACAACAGCATGGAACACAAGAGAAAACAAAGCGACACTCTGCACAAAATAACAATGAATGGAGCAAGGCTAATCCGAATACAGAACACATTCAGGGTTAAAGTAGAATTTAATCCCCTAATATTACTGGCTATCCGGCCACACAGTGTAGCAGAGGTTCATCTGCTCGAGAATAAAACGACATGTCCAGTTGAACTTGGTGGTTATTCCCACAAAGGAGGACGGCAAAGGGAAACGAGCAAAGGCATGTGGGCTAAATGTGGCGCTTTCACCATTGGGGCTTCACCACGGGTGTAATGGGATGCCACCACCGGTGTAATGCGATGCTACCATCGGTGTAGTGCGGTGCCACCCCCAGGGTAGTGTGATGCCACCAGTGATGTAATATGGATAAAAGTTTTCATTCGATACTGCCATCATTTGCCACCTTAAAAAGTTACTGCACATCCATAAAGTGAATGCTGATGATGGAGCGAAGCTCCTTGGAAGCCAGTCTACGTCATTTTATTTTACTAAGTTTAGCGCCATTGATCGATGCGCTAGCGCTGCACGGTCTAAGTACGAGCGGCTTGCGAGCAATGCAGCGCGCTGTACACGGCTTGTATGCGCGCTCTAGGTACGAGCGCCGCGGCGCCGGCGCAACACCTGTTCGTGGTCGGTATGCGTGCTGAGTGCGCTCTACGAACGGTTCTGCGCACGACGTCCTGAGCTTGATCGATACGCTTACTGAGAGAGGGTTTCGGAGCGGCGCCGCAGCTTTCCAACGGCGACCTACGACGACGACGGCGACAACGGACATCGTACGAGCCTAAGGGAGCTTCGCTCCTAAAAAGAAAGGAAACTTATTCGCATTTCTTCGTCACTCTAGCAAGAGGACTATTCCATACTTAACACCGGGACTAAAGACAGCGTTTCTCAATAAAAGACTTTAGTGTGAACTTCCATTCAACTATTGCGACAACGCACATATCATGTGGACGATCTTGAACTCAGTGAGCACGTGCCACCCGTGCAACAACAACAACAACAACAACAACAACAACAACAACAACAACAACAACAACAACAACAACAACAACAACAACGTGGATAACACAACCTGGAAGGCTTGCGAAAGATAAAAGCTCATACAATTTTTCCGTTCCTATGCTGCTTATTTTGATAACGCGGTCTATCGGACAGCACATGTTCAGTCATGTTGTTTGTATTATTCGCAAAATATACGTCATGCACTGTGTTTTCAACAGAAAATGGTGGTGGTGCTACTTTGAGCAGCACCGTGCAGCCGTGTTTGCGCGCACACGTGCCCTTTGACCACATCTATCGTTTTTATATGTCCTTCTGACACCGTGTAGCTTTATTTGTACTATTCCTTTCTTTCATTACATTCACTGCTATATCTGGGGACCCACCCGTGCTTACGACCACAACATAAAAATAAAAAGCTCCGAAGACCTAAGACGTGACCTTGGAAAGCAGCGGTAGCTCGAGCGTCTTTCTTTCTGTGTGCGGTATTGCGCTGCGGCCTTTCCTTCGTACAGGCCCAAGGTTAACATATCTAAAAACATCGAAGAAAAAGAACAAAATGTATGCCGCAGTGTTTCGCAGCTTGTTACGAAGAATTGTATGGCACGCGAAAACGTGACTTATCCCGGCTTCCTTGACCACGTATCCAAGCCCAGATGTTTGGGCTCCGACACGGCATAAGAACTACAGGGCGCGGCCCCCCTTATATGCTGCCTGCGACGTTGCAGATAATGCCTTGTCGCTTTCACGAAAAGGGTACCATGAACCATAATCAGTGCACGTAACTAAAACATTAATCTTGTTCCGTATAAGAAATGGAATAAAACAGCGGTTTGGACAGGACAAAGTGAAAACGACAGACACGTCTTCTGTGGGATAGTAAAGTATTCGACCACAGAGCCATGCCAGTGCTTTAAACCACTGCGGAAAAAGTGACTATGCATTCAAGTCGGGCAAGGAGCCACCTTTAGAGACGTGAAATTGCCCGCCACAAGCGTACAATTACACAAGGCGCCACCGCATATGGACTGCCTGACGAGCGGGTGGTTTAAAACTGCCGACCCATTAAAAGGTCTGAGCTATGATTCACCATCATTATCATGATCAGTCACAGCATCAAGAAAGTGTGCATCTACTCGCATTACCTCTGATTCTCCGGTGATGACGACGACGACGATGATGATGATGAGGAGGATAAAGTATCATTTCAGATGGCTTTCATCTTGGAGCCATCTTAGGCGAATGCGAGGATCAATACATTGACTTGGAAGAAAAAAAAAGAAAATGGCTCACAGTTAATCCGAAGTTTAGCAACAAAGTCTGTGCGAGTGCCACTCTCACACCCCTAAAAGCTGCATTTTCTTTTTTTTTTGCTTTCCAGGTCATCGGCAGCTTACCCTCTGTTGCCGATTGTCACAGATAAATTCAAGGCATTGCATGTGCAATGATTTAACGACGAGATTCGCAGCAGAGGCAGAAATTTCGTCACTACTTTTCCGATGAAGTCTCTGTCTCTTAAAAATATTTTTTTTTATCTATTTCGCATCATTACGCTGTTCTCTCTGAATGACGCCAGGCGTCGCTGAACTTTCAGGGGTCATTTACGCCTGGTGCGCAGGCGGGAATGCTAATCTAGAAACTTGCATGCATTGCGACACGTGAGGCAAGGATGCGGGAAGCTGAATTTCTCAAACGCACACCAAATGAAGCGTCCCCATTTGCATCGTACTATACAATAAAAAACAATTACACCATCTTCCCAAAGGGAACCCTGATGGGATGCGAAACAGCAGCGTTGCGCACGGGTGGCGTCACGGGTTGAACGGCGCTAACGCGGGTGCTGCGGTGAGCGCTGGAAGATTCGTTTGAAGCGATGGCTGGCATAGGTCTTGTCGTTGCGCGTCAGGCGGCAGCTGCGGGCGCTCCGGCGAGCGCGCGGCAGGCGAGGGAGAGAGTGACGTCAGCGCGCACTGCGAGGGGAGCGTGACGTCAACGCGCAGCTGCGGCGTGACCTACTTGGCACCGCTCCAACACCTGCGGCGAGGGGAGCGCGTTGCGGCGCGTTCGTCCGTACGCACGGAGGGACAGCGTTACACAGCCTAGTCAAATAGCTGCTTCGCATCTAAAACGTACTGCAAATAAGGTCTTATAAAGTCATCTGTAAACGCAAACACCGAGTAAAACCGTAGAGTAGATTTCTCGCATTTTAACGCTGAGAAAACTTTCCGTACAGACCAGCATGAGTCACGATACTTTCGGACTTTCTTGTGGAACCTCTGCGAACACTAACCTCGCGACTGAATGCCAGCGCTGAAAAAGAAAGACAGCTATTCCAGCCAAGCATTCTTATCGTCAAACATATTGGTAGCGGCATCGCACGCGCGATGCCCGGCCTTGGAGACTTTACATAAATGTGGCCCTACAAGGGGCGCTGGTCACATGCGTAATTGTATGTATCGTTTTCCAATACTGCATGCTCTGTGAATCGCGAGCTTGTCGGCGATCGATCGCTTCAGATATGACAATCTGATCTTCTATCGATGTCGCTTATTTCATGTTGTCACATTTGATCGTTGCCTGAATATGAGCGCATGACCGTCGTTGTCACCTGAGCAACTGAAGTCCTGCGCTGCTGAACACGTGGATGGAAGTCCAGTTGCCGGGATGGAGGAAGGAAACAGTTAGGAGGGAGCACTGCGCAATGTGATGGAAAGAAAGAAAGAAAGAAAGAAAGAAACAGTGAAAGATATAGAGATATAGAGAGATAGATAGAAAGAAATAAAGAAGTAAAGAAAGAAAGAAAGAACGAAAGAAAGAAACATTGAAAGATAGAAAGGAAGAAAGATAAATAGAAAGAAAGAAATAAAGAAGTAAAGAAAGAAAGAAAGAAAGAAAGAAAGAAAGAAAGAAAGAAAGAAAGAAAGAAAGAAAGAAAGACAATTGGAACGTCAGGCGCGCATACAGAAAGCTGTCCTTTCCCCCCAACTTCACGATAGGGCAAGTGCAGCTGAATTTTTTTTAGATAGTGTCGTGGAATCATACTTCTAGGTATTGCACGAGAGAGTCGTATCTGTTTTCGATATTTCGAATTTATTGTTTCTTTCGCAAATCTTTCGGGTCAGCGTGGCTTTGACCTCATTCACACTTTGTATTTCAGTAGCACATCAGGCTTTCGCAAGCCTTGATGACTCACGATACTTCAACGGTCGTCAGAATCAACGCTCATCGGCTAGTGATTGTGTCATAATGGTCGGTGCCATTTGACTCTAATGGTCTCGGGTTCAATCGATTTGAACTGCGTGCCAGACGCTGTGGTCGAGTGGCCACGTCGTTACGCTGCTGGACATGAAAGGGCCGGTTCGATTCTGGGCCGGAATGCGTTAGAAGGTCACGGGTTCAATTCCGTGTTTCAACTATCAAGCCTCTATGCAAAACTGCATATGCATATACGTGGTGTCCCAGCTACGATCAGTCATGTTACAGAAATAGCAATAGAAAAAACTTCCCCATCTCCCGCTAAAAGGAACCATGTGTCGATGCGAAGCAGCGGCGAGGTGGTTAGCTTGAGCGGTAGAAACGTCGCCGCTCTCGTTTCGCGGCAGCGGCCCGGGCGCTCATCGCTGTGCTGCACAGCAGAGAGAATGAGGCCCGCTCCGTCATTTTTATACCGCGGAACTACCGCGGTGTCCCCAGCTGCCGCACCACCTGTCGCGCGCCGCTCCGTAGAGGATTCCTAGAGGAGAGAACGGGGGGGAACCATAGGAGAGGAGAGAGGGGACGCGTATGCGCTGTGGGGGTATGGGAGCCGCTCCGTAGAGTAAGGATTCCTAGAGTAGAGAAAGGGGGTGAGCGTAGGAGAGAGCGGGAAAGGACGCGCATGCGCTGTGGTGATGTCGGACGCGGGCGCCGCTCCGTAGAGTAGAGGATTCCTACAGCACAGAAAGGGGGGTGAGCGTAGGAGAGAGGGGGAGAGGACGCGAATGCGCCGCTCCGTAGAGTAGAGAAAGGGGGTGAGCGTAGGAGATGAGAGATAGGGGGGAGGGGACGCACATCCGCTTTCGGGGTGTGGGACGCGGGGGGCCGCTCCGTAGAGTAGAAGATTCCTAGAGGAGAGAAAGGGGGGTGAGCTTAGGAGAGGAGAGAGAGGGGACGCGCATGCGCTGTGGGGGGTGTAGGACGCGAGAGCCTCTCCATAGATTATTCCTAGAGGAGAGAAAGGGGGGTGAGCGCAGGAGAGGAGAGAGAGAGGAGACGCGCATGCGCTGTGGTGGTGTGGGACGCGGGAAGGAGGGACGAACTAAGCTGCCCCATAAACACATGCAAGCAAGATCGAGGAATGGAGTCAACCTTGGCGACACACACCACCTGCCTAGCCATTGCTAAGCAGCCTCTCTGTGCTCTCGGCCATGACTCTGGTGACTGTAGTGGTGGTTGACGGCCTTATATTGTACTACAGTGTTCTGGTTCGCATAGTGGGTGCTTCCCTACTTCATGAGAGTGGCCGGACGCGGGACGTGGGACGGACGCGGGAGGGACGGACATAGCCCCGAGCATAAGATGCTTCGCATCTAAAACGGTTACAATAGAGGGTTTTGAGACATGACGGGATGAAATCTTCAGTTGTGCAACCAATGAAATCTTTATCTATTAAGTACTGATCTAATTAGAACAATGAAGACTTAAGAAAGGAACAGCTTAGACAACGTTTTCTGGGAGGAGGAAGCAAACAGAAAGGGAGAAGGCAGGGAGGTTAACCAGAAAGACTTCCGGTTGGCTACCCTACACTGGGGGGATTAGGAAAGGGGAATAGAAAGATGAGAGAGAGGAGGGAAGAGAAGGAAAAGAGAGAGAGGCAGTGAAATTCAGTGCAGCGTGTGGAACTGCACCGCAAGTTATAGGCGACATCCCACATATTTAGGCGCATGGTTAGGAAGCCCAGATAGCCGAAATAATTTCAGAGATTTCCACTTCGAAGTACATTATAATCTGAGCTGTTCTTTCACTTTTGTATTTTTTAGTCGAAGGAGGAGGGCCGCAAATGTACTCCCCAGTCTTTTCGAGGAATAAGATGAGCTGGTTGAGAGGCGCATATTGACAATTCTATATTCAATTACCGAAATCAAACCCAGACGGAGGAGGTGAGGTGCTCAGTCGTCCCAGGCGCACACGCACACATTCCATGGAAAGATTAGCGCAGACGTTCTCTCATTCAGCAGTATACGCATGCAGGCGTAAACAAAGCTTACATAAAAGCTTCTGCAGTTGCTTACAATTTAGGAAAAAAAACACAAGCTCCGCCCCCCACAGCTGCGGTGCGCCTGCCTTTCATCTCTGCAAGATAGTCGCCCTGGGTAGTTTCCGGTGTAACCGTAAGTGCTTTTTCACCGCTAATGCAAATACTGCTCATACTGATAGCTAAAAGGTCGTCCCTCACCCCCCCCCCCCCCCCCCCCGCCTAAACATTACGTTTCCCCAAGAAGCGATGTCCTAATCTTTGCCGAAGTTTGGCAGGAAGTTCATATTTTTCGAGCGAAAATGAGCCATGTG
This sequence comes from Rhipicephalus appendiculatus, assembly GCA_030522465.1. NCBI lineage: Eukaryota > Metazoa > Arthropoda > Arachnida > Ixodida > Ixodidae > Rhipicephalus > Rhipicephalus appendiculatus. The sequence continues at coordinate 15,101 of JALIZH010000096.1, forward strand.
AACGTACGGCCGTACCAGCGTCCGTACGGGAAAATCACGTGGCAAACATACGCGAAATGTGCTAGGCGTCACGGTAATGCGCGAGTGCATTTTATAAAGTATTTAGTGTATAAGTGCCTCTAGTACTTGCGTATAGTGGTTCAATAAACTTTCCTTTGTGCGTGGAGTGTGTAAATGCCTGTAGAGTTTGCGTGTACAGTGATGTTCCGTGCAGGGGAACTTTCCATTTCTCGGGGAATTTTCACCGCCATATTAATCGAAAGATAAAAAGGGAATCTTTGCGATATTGCAAGGAGTTTCAGCAACGGTTGTTTCGCCTATTTTGACAAAAACAAAGCAGTCGCAGTGCGCTTTCGGCCTTTTCAATTGCTTAATATGTAATCATAGACCCATCGGTGAGCCAAGATATTGATGAAGCAGCGCAAAATAGACCCAGACACGCACAAATAAAAATAATGCGAACACAAGCGCTGGGTGTGCGCGCGTCATTTTATGTGGGGGAGATTGTGTGTTTTGTGAGCTACTCGATAAATTCCTGCAATCAGTTCTGGCGCATGCAGCACGCAAAAGCAGAACCCTTGAAATTTGTTTCCGGTAATTATATGGAGCGATTTTTTGCTAATTCCGTGTGTTCGACTCAAAACCCACGTATGTATCGGACATGAGGTTACGAAGGCCGTGTGCTGTAGAACAGGAATGCAGGCACTAGTCATAACATAGTCGAAAACATGTCACACACATCCATTAGGATATATGTGTGCGTGCGTGTGTATGTGTTCGCACTTTGCGCGCAGGGAAATATGCTGGGATTATTTTCTTCGAAGTATGCAGGGCAAAATGCCCGAAATGGGTAATTTTCACGTCTCGAAATGGGAGTTCTTCGGCGTAGGACGGAACATCACTGTGCGTATACTGCTTCAATAAACTTTCCTTTGTGTATGAGGCACGTGTGCAAGTTTCGTTTCGGTGGGGCGGTGACGGCTACAGGCGAAGCGTACATTTATTATCAGGCTGTGACGGACTGTAATTTGACAGCGCATCGCGCAAGAATTAAGCTGCCTGGTAGACATTGGTGGTAGTTATCGTCTAGCATTGATTACAGTACAGCCTCCTTTAAAGTTTGACGGAATTCGTTGTTACACAAGTTGGCCAGGTACTATAAGTTGCACATTGGAGCAACTAGAAAGTATCGATTTAGAATCCTGGTACAGAAGTGTAAGTTTTTGATGGCAAACTTGAACTGCTTATTCCGTACGGGGTTATATGATCTCTTTGACGACACGTCACCATTGAAACCCCCCTAAAAAATGTCGCACAACTTTTATCACGGAATAAGTAGTCAAAGCTTGGTTCACGATCGTTTCGTTTTTGTATCCCTCTTCCAAATATGTCTCTCCCAGTGTCATCAATATGCAAATCAGGCTTTCTTCAATATGTTTAGCCAAATCCACCTCTCCCCAGTGCGCATGCTATAAAGCAGTTGTCTAGCAGCTCCTGTTGCCACGTGAGCCAATCACTTGGGTCATTCCAATTTATAATTAAATGTGCCATTAACCTATAGGATCTTGAATTATAACGCGTAGCCAAAGTCGGTAGCAAAAAAAAAAAAAAAATGAGGCCGCCTACTTCAATATATAGTTTCTCTTGAGCGACACACTGCGCGGCCATTCCTTGCCTTAGTCGCCAAGTGCCCTTGCACCGACTGAAATCTGAATATTTAGAGCTCGGCCGCCGGACACAAAGAGCAGTCGATCTTCCGTGGAGGTTTTCCTTGGTGGTAACGGTAAGCTTTCGTTTGGACGAGTCCGAGAGCTTCGGATTTCGAGTTGCGCTCCTCGTCTTCGAGCCATACGTTTCGGTCTCGTCGGGAAATTAGAGACGCTCGCCCAAGCGTAGTTCCGTGAACTATGCATAATTCACGGATATCAGAACCAACACCTTGCAATTTATGTCGTCAGGGAAGCCGACGCGGATATTTTCTTTTTATTTCTATTACAGCCGCTCGATACTGTCATACGAAAGCTATATAAAGCTACTTGCTTCTGTTCCTATGGATCCTTGTGCTCTTTGTTCTCCACTACATCGCGAATGTCAAATTAGACAGACAGACAGACAGACAGACAGACAGACAGACAGACAGACAGACAGACAGACAGAGAGACAGACAGACAGACAGACAGACAGACAGACAGACAGATAGATAGATAGATAGATAGATAGATAGATAGATAGATAGATAGATAGATAGATAGATAGATAGATAGATAGATAGATAGATAGATAGATAGATAGATAGGTGAATCTTAATACTCTGAAATACTCTACATTACAGAGCACACAAATCTACGTGAAATATCATCGAGACCTGTGCTTCACAGCGTCCAACGCTTATCTCGGGTTCCCACAACTTAGCATGAATTGACCCGCTATCGATTCTTCCTCCCGTCCATTAAAATGCCATCGGAGCGTCTTGAAAACTCGAAGCTGTTCGCTGCCACTTACCCAAACCTCTTCCGCAGGCGCACGCTTATCGACATTCGCATCGACAAGCGCACTCACAGCGTAGAACAGTAAGAGCTCGACTGTTTTATGACGAGGAGACACGCGAACCAACTACCTCGATTGTGCTCAGTCGATATCGCCAACACGTGTTAGCGGTTCTTCCATACGAACGTCTTGTTCACTCTCGCAAGGATTTCTTTTTCGACCTTGAATTTGATTTAATGCTATAGCTTGAAGGACTTCTCGTTCTGTTTGCAATCAATAAATGAACGTCGGCATTACGATGCTGGCCCCCAAAGAGTAGCTTTCTCGCATCAAGGAGGTCATTGTGCCATCTGCTCTTAATCAGGTCCCGCTTAAAGGGCTAGATATAGCCAGGAAACCAGATATTTTTTGTCTGGTTTCCTGGATATAGCCAGCGTTTAACCAGGACCCGATTAAGAGTGTAGGTGGGCGTGGGTGAAAGTTACGCTGCGGAAAGTGTACACAAATGAGTTACTATCATTACTGATAATATTGATATCTGGAGTCGCACGAGCCAAAGCCACGATATGATAATGAGACACGCCGTAGTGGAGGGTTTCGGGAATTTACATCTCGCGGTGTTCTTTATGTGCCCTGAAATCGTACACTACACCGGCGTCTAGCCTTTTGCCTCCACAAGAGAATTACACTTTCGTAGCGTTTGCGGCGTAATTTTAGTCACTGGTTTCAACGGCGTCATGATTTTTGCCATTTCTGCCGTCACCTGAGGTACCCCGCCATCATTGACGGAGAGTGGGACGGAACAGGGGTCAATCCCCTCTTCCCCTCGCCTCGCCCGAAGGAGCCGGACTTAAAATAAAGTTTATTCATTCATTCATTCATTCATTCGTAAAATTTGTGTTCAGCAAGGTCTTCGACAGTTATTGTTCATCCGCTTCTACTTTTGGAGAACTGGACCTTTTGTTTATTATGTGAGACAAAAACTTAGCGCAGCTTGCACTGGAGGCGCAATGTTAAAGAGACAGCGGAGCTGATGGACACCTAGGTAGTCCTGGCAGTTGCTGTTTTGCTAAGTTCTGCAAATTCCCTGTTTCTTTGTTCCCCCCGTTTATTTCTTCTCTCTGTTCTTACATGACCCTTTTTTCTCTGTTTATTTCTATGTATTTATTTCTCTCTTTCTTTATATCTTTCTCTTTCTTACTCTTTATATTTCTTCCTCTTTCATCTCTCTATATATATCTCTCTCTATTTCCAGCTTGCTTCCTCCTTCTGTCTATCCTCTTCTTTATCTCTAGCCCCATTTCTTTCTCTCTCATTATTTGGTTCTCTCCTTTTCTCATTCGTTCTATTCTATGCTTTACGTCCTAATGACATCCCAAATTCTGGAGATCTGTGACGTCATAATGATGTCGTACGATGAAGTGATCACGTGATGATGATTCTTTTTTGCATCACTCGTGTTGATGCCACTGACGGGAGACGCCGGAACGGTACGCCGATCAGTTTGAGGGGCGAAGCTCCTTAGGGCGTAGGCTTGTCCCGCGTCGTTGTCGTCGTAGTAGCCACCATGACGATGACGATGACGCTGCCATCACGGCACAGCACATGGAATGTGCTGTGCACTATGCGTCATAACGATGACGCTGATGACGATGAAGAATAAGCGTCGTAGCCACCTCTAGGTCTCAGAATGATCACTAGATGGCACTGCGGTACCATATAGTTGATCGACAACATGCAACCCACAACATCGATCTCGTCTTTGCAAACTTCCCACTACGACCCATCCAAGAACCCCTATCCCTCCACTTCACCGACCATAAAGCCGTTATAATGAAGGCGGAACGGAAGCCACGGCTTATGTAAACGGTAACCACCACGGCTCACGACCAACGAAAAAAAACACGGCTCCAGTACGAAAACGGAAAATCACGGCTCATAAAAAATTTCTTAATATATACACACAGTGTTTGTCACGTCTTTGATGATGTACTGGGCAAGATTCCCGAAAGATTCCCGGTTTTACCGATGAACCTCCGGAGCTTCGCCCACTCATCATCATTCACTCCGTGGATATGCGTGGATCTTTTACGTTTGATGAGACATCTAAAGCTTTCGCCTGAATAAATAAATTATTTTACTATAGCATATAGAAATGTTACTCTTCAGAATTTAGTGGAACAATCGACCCGCTGCTCGGCTAATCTCGTGCAGTGGGTGTGAATCATGCTCACAGGGCAACAACCGCGAGAACCAGTCACCTGCACTGGGCAGGAGCCGTAGTGAGAGGACAACGATAACATCAACAACCAAAATAACCAATACCCTGGACCGGGTATGAGCCATGATCAAGGGACACAACAACAAAAACAACTGATCTCCAGCAGTGGGTACGGGTCATCGTGTAGCAAGCTGCAGCGGTCGAGTGAGCCAGCAGAGCCAGCAGCAGCAGCAGCCGGGGCCGTGTTCGCGGAGGCCCGGTCAACCGGGAACAGTGGTCCAGGATGCTGGAAACTCTGTCCCTGTGCCTCATCGTGGGCGGCATCTACGTGCTGCTGCTTCTCATCATCGTCGAAGGATGGCTCCTCGTATGGCACTACTTCCTCTGCCGGTTAGAACTGGTGCGGGAACTGCTGGCCGATGACCTCACCGCGGGACCGTTCCGCGCTTCCGACGGGCCCAGCTGCGTCGTCACCAGCCTCAACGCGAGTCGACGCCTCTTCGACGCGAAGGACCGACTCGACGCGAAGGACCGACTCGACACCACTTCCTTCTTCGTCTAGCCAAGCCGTCGGTGCGTCCGCATCGTTCGAGGAAGAGAATCGTAATGAACGATTCTTTAAATCCTCACAGCCGAGACATCCGCAAGTTCGCGTCTTTCGGGGAACGGAAGTGGGATGACAAAATTTTTTCCTAATACTAAATGCTCACGCTCACGCAAACTAGGCGGTGAGCTGCGTCACCTCTTCACTTTAAAAGTGAGTCAGGTCAACCCTGTACCATCCTGTGCCATCCAACCCCTGTGCCAAGGTGTTCCTTGTTCGGCGACGTTACGACACTTCAGCGTTCATCTCTCGAATGTGCCAGGTAATACCTGTGCCACCCAGTCCCGTCCATCACCTGTGTCAGGGTGTTGGGAATTTTGCGAGATCACGACACCTCGGCCATAGTTTCTGAAATGTGCCAAGTTACACCTCTGGCTCCCAGAGTCATCCAACACCTGTGCCGGGGTGTTGGTGATTCGGCGATATCACGACACCTCATCCGTCGTTCCTCAAGTTCTTCTTTTTTTTTTCGTTTTTCAAACGATCCCGTTGCGTCGTAAAAATTAACCCAAAGTTTTTAAAGTACTGTGTTCCCCGGATGGTGCAACCACGTGGATAGGTTCGGGCTCTCCGTGACGTGAATCCTGGAAAAAGCACCACGGTCTTGCGGAGCTGTGCCAACGTCATGTTTTTGAATCCCAACGTGAAAGTAACGGTTCATCGTGCTGATGGCTGTTGCATGGTGGCTAAATTGTGTACAGACGGGTATCATCTTGTTGTAAAGATGTTCAGCGGCCATCTGTACGGCTATGTTTAAGCAGACACCAAGATAAGTTTGTTCTTGGGCTATTGTGCACTCGCAGTGACGTGGACGCTATTTGAACTTGCTGCATGTGGCTAGTATTTCAGCCTGAGGGCATTGAGAATTTCGCAGTGTGCAGTCTGAGGGTCACAAGATGTCGTTCCACGCTTAAAAATTTTGTCCGATTTCGATTCGTCACTCGTTAACTTGACCTGATTTGTTATACTCTCTCAATCAGTTTTTGAGCTGCCCGCGCCTGCAGCTGTCGTGAGATTCGCGTCAGCCTTATAAAAACTACTCACTCGCATTTTCAATGCACAGAGCGTCATCCTGTGGTGCGAACAGCAGTGGCAGCTACGCGGCGATGAGTTTCCTGGCTGATATTTGTTCGAGCCATATGAAAAAAAAAACAAAAAAAAACGCAGGAACCGTCATAGTCACTATCGTCGCCAACAAATTCCTCTTGAGCTTAGGATAGTGTCCACCTAGAAGTACAACTCATGAGATCGCAGTAAGTAAGTGCAAACTTAGAAAATGAAAATGTTTATCTAACATGGAACATTTTAACAAGAAAGCGTTAGAGAGCTCGTTTTGCAGAAATCCCCGTGTTGGTGTCGGCGTCATTTGTTGTGAGCGAGAAATTACGAGAAGTGCAAATAATACACAATCATGGCTCCGATCCATAATCGAACTCCGGCCTTTTGCGTGAATAACAATAAGGTGAACGATCACAGATCGACTCTAGCGTTTCAAACTGTTCCGGACGAAGCCCTATGCAGATTTCAAGTGACGCGACGAGACACGTTAACACGTGCAAAATTGATTCAGAAACTGCGCTACAGTTCCAGGGACAAAAGAAGTTAGGGAGGACACACGTTACGATGTAGGCAAGACACTTTTCTTTTGTCCCCTAACTTATTTTGTCCCTGTAATTGTGGCGCAGTTTTTGAACGATGCAAAACCAACTACCCCAATACCTCACTTTGCTAACGTGTAAAATTCCGTGGCAGAAGCGTAATGTCGCACCAGGCACCGCATCATCTGAACTACACTGAGTGGATGGTTTAGAGGACCACCCATTACAAAGCGGCCATACATATCAACGCCAGCAACATCAACAAAGTGTGCAGATGAGTAGGTGCATGTAATGCCTTACGGACACGAAATGGGTACTTAGTTGGCAAATTGGACGCGTAATTGGCAAATTATGAATTGCGGTGCACTGGACACTTTGCTACTGTGCTTGCAGTGGGCATTCTAGGATATTTTAAAATGGCGAAAAGTTCCTCTGCGCGCGACGCGATGCGTGTGTCAACCGAGAAGCGCCGGGCTGGAGAACAAGAAGACGATGCAAACGGGGCTTGATCACACTATCGCGTTCTACTCTTCAAGGTGAATCCCAAGCGTCCTCCAAGTTTTTGTAGCCGCTAACGCGGTTTCCACGAGCAAAAGCAATTATCCTCGCCCGTGGGAAGACCGAAACGCGCCAGAACGCAATTATTGCCCTCACGGTGTGACGCTTGACAGATCGCCTGTTGTCGTCTAGCACTAACGACCGTCGACAATCAATTGAGCATCATCCTGAGATGGAGTGGATATTGATTTGGCTACAGCTCCCAACGCTACCGTCTGGCGGACAGGCCTTGACAAACGACACATCTTCTCGCCCCAAGTGATGCACGGCCATGAGAATACAAAGCTTTTGTAGTTTATTTTTTTGTCGCCGCCGTTATTACTTTCTCTTTGTTGTTTTATTGCGTTTCGCGCAAGGAATTTGCCTCAGAAGTTGCAGAGACACAGGCAAGTGCTCGACCTCGAAGGGGCTGTTGAATGCCTCATGACGTCTTTCATGAAACAAGAAAACAAAAACAAAAGCAAAAAGCTTCCACCGTTCCAAGGCATTAGCCTAAAACACTCGAATGCGAAAACACCCTTCGTCTTCCTTTGCTTATCAGTCGATTGTATTGATTAGCCATCTGGTGGATCAAATTTCGACACTCTTGTGTTCTGTGACGTGTACTGACATGGCTCAGTGCACAGGCTTCTAGCATTTTACGTCCATCGAAATGCGACCGTCGCTGCTGGCATCGAACCCGTGACCTTCGGGTCACACGCCGAGCACCGTAACCGCTGTAACACCGTTGCGGACGCGCCCAGATGATTACCTTTGTTCTTTATATAGAGGAAGCAGTTGCCGCTATAAAAGGGCTACTGTTTTAGAGATAGTGTGCTACGCCATGAAAGCTGTGCGAGAAGTTCGTTAAGTAAAATGTATAACGTCACGCGTTTCGTTGCTAGCTCTTGAAGTCCCTTTCGTGTGCCACATGTATCTCGTACAAACGGGTTCAACTGTAGTTTCAACAGCGGAGCTTTTTGAGCGGAGCGTCGGTCCGTGACGCGAAAACAGAAGTGATCATCATCATGAAGAGGCGTTCGCTCTCTTCTGCTTCGCTCCCAGAACACGTACGCCGATTCCTCCGGCGTTGCGTGTAATGACCCTGATGGATGAGAGAACGAATACACTCACAGAGAGAAAGAAAAATATAGAAAGAAAGAGAAAGATTGAAATTCTTGGCGAAAAAAAATTCTTCACGAGGCGGTATTAGAAACCAGCCTCGTGAAATAAGGGAAAGAAAGAAATAAAAGGAAGAAAGAGGAACAAAAATAAAAAGAATAAGGAAGAGAAAGTGATAGAGCGAGAAATAAATAAAAAGAATTAAGCACAGAAAAAAATACATGAGAAAAACAGTGAGGACCGAGAAGAATAAAGAAAGAGAGGAAGACAGAAGGAAAAAATCTGAGAAGAAACAAAGATGGACGCCCAGCTCCGCACTTTTTTCAGGCTTGGCACCACTGGTGCGAAGGTGCCTTAATTTTTTTCCTTTACCATTCAGTCTGGAATGCTGTGGCTTAAAATGTACGCGAATAACTTAACATATGAACGAATTTCTAACTATAATTGCACTTTTGAAATAGTTTGTACAAGTTAGCGTTATTTTTATCCCTTTACCGCTGTAGGCAAACATTCGTCTGCGATATGTGCTTAAAGAAAAAAATTGCAGTGCTCGCGCTAGCCGAGCGCAAGCCAGTGCACGGGGCACCGAGATCGCCTGAGAGTGAAGGAAAAAAAAGTCACGGATGAACACAACGAAGCGTAAGAGTTTCAAAACCAACGTTACTAACCACTGCGTTGCTGAGTTAGTTCCTAATTAAGGTAGTTAACGACCTTCACTTACTTGTTAGCCTGCAGAACTAGTGCTTTTGCGTACCTACCGGTGAAAACCAAGATCTATTTTCGTTTCGAATACCGATGCCACGAGAACTCTCTCTAGCGTGCGCGGCGTTGTATGCTAAGTATGAAGCGCCTTAATAATTGAAATATGTGGCTTCGTCTTCACATTCCATGGGCAAGCGTAAATGGGGACAGCGTTAGTTCCACTCAGAGTTAACCTTAAAGGTCAGAGTTAAATTGTGCCGACAGTTATACGATACTGTTACACAAAAAAAGAAAGAAAAATAGTGGTGCCCATTTGGGAAATGGCTGAGATGAAGAAGGGCCAGAAAAACAAAATAAAATAATAAAGAAGAGCCAAACGAAATCAAAGCGCAGAACAAGAACATGCTTAACGTCTCCCACACCGGAACGAGTGCACGACGACCTAGTTTTTAAAGTATTGCTTCGCTCAAACATTAACATTTTTTTTTTCACTCTGCACATTTGTGCAGGAAAGACTTCAGTGGCGGTGAGAAGAACACGAGAAATGCCTTCGTCCCACTTCAACACGCTAGTCTTATCTGAACGTGAGCTTTATTTTCGAACCTAACCTAACTTAACCTAATGTCAAGGTGGGAGCCGATGGATAGTGGTGGTGTTGCCACAGGCAGGGTTAGTCTGCCAGACCTGGTCGGTAATTGCAGCTGAGAAACTATTTCCGTGCTCTACGCCTCACTGTGTATCACTTGAACTGCTCTCTCACCGAAAAATCGAAGTGGAAACGGAAAGTGCAGATAGCCATTTGCGCCACGGCGTCCTGACTCGGCGGCATGACTTACTTTTGCCATTTCTTACACTATTTGCCAAGTAACAGACAGCAAAGATAGAGCTAATGATAAATTAAACATTCTTGCTGCCCAATGTTACGTTATGTAAATAGTGGTCAAAATATTTCGCCACACAGGATTGCTTTGGTGAAGGCATTAACGTGTTTAACGAGGCTTCAAGGGTGGCGCGTTTCGGCAGGAACTTGAAAACATTTTTTTTTAATCTTGTTTTTTTTTTTTCAGGAATGCTCGCTGCTAGCAAATAACTACAGCATGTAATTTGTTTAGATCGCTGAATTAGGGTTATGAAACGATAACATCACTGACTGTACAATGACCCTACAATTATTTACGTTGCATTTTACGCGATGGTAATTTTAGGACAGCTGTAACATGCACCGGAATTTATTCCAGCAGTTCCACTTGTATTATATTAAGTCTCCTGTCCTCGGCATCAAATTATGTAAATTTCATGACTATATAAACAGTAGGTCATAGTGCTCATAGCAAAGGGCTTACCTAGATACGGACACATGAGTTACGATATAGCAAAAAAAAAAAAAAAAAAAACACAAGAAGAAAACTGTGCTTCTTTTTGCAGTTTTTCAAAGTATGATTTCTTCAATGTTTCAAGAGGTTGTATTTCTGGACATTACTGTATACAATCGATTTTCCTCTTTTCATTACTATTACTTTATTTCTGTTGTTCTTAGGTTCATTCTTTTCTTCTGCGATGTTTCCCACTATTTCCTTTTACTTCGTTGATCTTCTCAGAATTAGTGGTACGTGCGCGGAGACAGAAAAACACGGTCTCGTTTTAAAAACTGCTGCTATAGTGTTCTCGAATACTTCAGTAGATGCCGCCCATGTTTTACAGAAAGGTTGCTGTGAGATCGAAACGGGACCATGTGGCTTAGCGATTGGTTTCTGGAAGGCGATGCTCGAGAAAGACGGCAGATGGCCATCGTGCTTGACCTTGGAAGGAGCGACAGTTGAGCATTCGTCAAAAGAAAAGTGTCCCCGGAGGACACCTCTGGGAGACATGAACTTTATTACACAGCTTTGGTTCCATTGAAAAAACCACGCCATATCCACGAAGTGAATGATGATGAGTGGGCGAAGCTCGATTGTTTTTATCCATGGCAGAAAGAGAATGTGTGGTCTGGAACGCGCTTATACTTCATGGTCATCAGCGTCATCGTTATCACGTGTAGTGGGTACATTCCACTATACTGGAACGCGCTTATACTTCATCGTTATCACGTGTAGTGGGTACATTCCACTATACTGCCTCATCGTCATCTTTGTCACGTGGAGTGGTACATTCCACTATACTGCGTCACCGTCATCTTTATCACGTGAAATGGGTACATTCCACTACACGTGGCTACCTACCTACCTACCTACTACTACTACAGAGGAGGGACAGACCCACACCCTAAGGAGCTTCGCCCCTAAAAGAAAGAAAGAAAGAAAGAAAGAAAGAAAGAAAGAAAGAAAGAAAGAAAGAAAGAAAGAAAGAAAGAAAGAAAGAAAGAAAGAAAGAAAGAAAGAAAGAAAGAAAGAAAGAAAGAAAGAAAGAAAGAAAGAAAGAAAGAAAGAAAGAAAGAAAGAAAGAAAGAAAGAAAGAAAGAAACCATTATGGCCAGGCTTTTTAGAATGACAAACAACGTTCAGAGAAATGAACCGGGGCGATCCATAGCGGTTCTTTAGTGTGAGGCTGACAAAAATACATAAGGAAAAAAAAAGAGCGTAAAATTATTTTAAGGAAGGTCGTGCCATGCTTTTACGGCGGAAAGAATACGCAGCAATATTGCTTTTTCGTGCGTGTTCCCGCTTTTTTCCTCATACTTACCAGATCCACCGGACTATTACCGGAAATTGAATATCACCTTGGACCGTAAAATGAAGCGACAACAATATTTTATATTCTTCGCTCGTGCACAAACAATTCTAATTCTGACAGCAGCCTGAATGTTCTTGCGGCAAAAAGTCCAGAATATAACAAGTTAATAAGCACACAAGCTTGTGTAGACCACCCTAAGTCTCAACCCGTGAATCACGTCCTGAGGGCTCTTACTCTGTCGTATTAGCGCCATGCTCCATCTAACACTCGATATTTTCAATTCGTGTAAGTGACTCCTGTCATATAAATCATCGAGAGTTCTCCAATATAAGCTTACTTGAACGTAACTGAAGTTAACATATGCATACAAAATGCTAGTCAGGAAGTACAGTTGGGCAGTAGAGAGCTCAGTAGTCTTACACGTTCAAATGTTCAGGTGAAAGCCTTAGATGCCTCATCACGTGCGAAAAAAGCCGTCGGCGTTAATATGACGGGATGTAAGAAACCACCGGGTGATGACTGCATCATATGAAGTCATCACATATCACCATATATCATCATCGGACGTCATGTAGGACCAGAATTTTCGACGTCAAAAGTGACGTCAACGGATGACGTCATCACATCGTCGCTCAGTGAAGGGTGAGTCTATCTCGGAGGCAATACAAAGCTACGTGAAGGGCCGAAAGCTTGAACTCCTCTGATCGCGGAGGCAGTGCAAATCCACATTAGGTACTGAAAGCTTTCGAAGAGGTCAATATACTCCACCGTGAAGATAATGAAGAAAAAGAAGATGACTTTCGCCTTCGAGTCGTATTAGGCGAAGGCACAAGGGTGCCTTGTGTTTGTTTGTGTGTTGAGACTAAGGCACGTATTCACAAAACAACCTCATGCTTACCTCGAGTTTTCCTCATCGCAGTTTATTAAGCTTGATGAACAAAGTAGGCCACTATTCATTAACCAATCTTCTTGTTATCTTTACCCCTGTTACAATTTTTTAGGCATTATAATGCCTGTAGAGAATACAGAAACTTGAGGAAAACGTGAGGTAAGGCCGAGGTTGGTTTGAGAATACGGGCCTAAGTCACAACAGTGACACAAATTTACCAGCACGAGAGAAAGATAGAACAAAAGAGAAAGAGAGAAGCAAGGAAAGGCAGGGAGGTTAACCAGAAGCACACACTATTTGCTATCCAGCACTGGAGGAAGGAATAAGTGGGCCGAAAGGGTTGCCATCTCTGAACTAGAAACTATGCTTTGTTTGCTGGTTTAGGGATTCTCAGTGCGGCCATATGCATTCAAAGTCGAGCAATTTTTTTCATTCTTCTCGGTTTCCAGTCAGCTCTCTAGCTTTGACATCGTCTCACGAACACGTGGGTGAAACTAGGTCGGTTCTCGTTTTTCATTTTCTTTTTCTGCGAATATTCCAAACATTCGCAGTTGGGCTCCCTTTGAAGTCTTCATCTACCGCATAAACGGCATTCCGGCCAGGGATTTGCATATCTTTTCAGGACAATACACGAAAAACTAATATGTACGTACCTCTTTTATTTTTTAGCTTCTCATATTCGAAACTTTTGAGGTCCCGCACTCCCCTTTTCAACGCTTCATTTACCGCATCAACGGATTCAGACCAGCGATTTGCATAACTCTCACGCCGTAGAAAGTTCCTATTTTTCTTTAGAATTTTTACGCGGGGACGGCACGGAAGTGGGCGTCGCATTAAGCGTAATTAAATGCGTCTCTGCCCGTCGTGCCAAACGGTATGGCGGAGCGAGGAGAAGCTTCCGAACTTTCGCTGTGCTGTCAAGCAGCCGCAGAAAGCCGCACTCTGTCTCACAACTTTCGTGCGGAGGTGCTGCGCCGTGCTCCCGACCGGGCT
>JALIZH010000099.1:0-19047 GCA_030522465.1 Rhipicephalus appendiculatus
TTGTTAAGTTTCTGTTTGAGGGTAGAGGTTGGGTCGGGAAAACAGAACGACAACGACATATATTGGATAATTAGGGGTACGGGATCTTTTTTTTTTTTTCCTGTTCTTTATTATCATTTGTTCATGAGACTGTGAGAGCCGTGCATAACCCAGTTCCTTTTAAACAGTGCAGCTGTTCCGGATCGACATTTTTCCGTCCGGCGTCACGCAGCAGCAGAGCCAGGTCACGTGACCAGGAGGGGGGCGTATAACAGCCGTTACGCCACGAAGGAGCTGACCAATCAGAGGGCACGCCGGGGGGATGGGGCAGTGAACTACGCACGACTCGAGCGAAAGCGAGACCTTACACTTGAGTGGCAGTGGCGAAACTGAGCAGCAAAGCCAGTGCTTCGAATTCGAGAAGCGCAATTCGTGTGTCCAAGAGGAGACTAAATGCCAGCTCAGATAGCTAGATGCTCCGCATTCATAACAGCAAACAGCAAAGGGACGCTATGGAACAGAACGTTGAAAATCGCAGAACAAATCACATAATTAGCCGAAATGGGCAGATAAACACAAGGCAACAGCAGGCGAATAAATGCCCCGCCGCTCGCAAAGCTCTCACTTTCGGCGGAACTCGCCTTTTCTTTATTTTTTTTTCTTTTGCACTTTCTTTTTCAATAAACCCTGTATGGGGATTTCGAATAGGGTGACAAAAGAACTGAGCCGTTTACACTCATTGAAAACCCTCGGAGAGCGAAAACGCTCGCGAGTGTATGTCATCGGCTAGCGAGAACACGTGGTGTCGTTCATCCGTCGCTAGATTTGAAATACACGCACTTGCACTTCATAGGGCAAAGCGAGGTCACGTGGCCTGCGTGCTCAGGTAGTGGCGTTTTCGCGAACATTTGGCGTCACGCGATTTGCCGCCGACGCAGCTGTAATCCTATCAAGCATACGCTTCTTGTACGTCTGTCAGAGCCAGCGATGCGACAGCGTAACGCCAGCGTTTTGTGTTAAGGCCTGACCACACGTACGCGTTGCAGCGAGTCAGCGCGTGGCTTTCTGACTCGGCACCGCGCCTTCTCTCTACTGTGAAACAGGGCGCGCAGTTTCGTGTACCTGCTCGGCCTTTCCCTTCAAAGCGAGGGGGGCGCAGCGTCTACACGCCACGCGCTGACGCGCTGCAACGCGTACGTCTTGTCAGACGTTTAGACACAGATCTATGGAAGAGAGTAGTGGAGTTGAAACGCCGTCGTGTGGCCTCTGTTTGTGACAAATATCGTAAGTCTCGTATATGGGACGCCGTCAGAGAATTTCGCTGAAATGTACAGTTCTCGAGACGCGTCATAGGCTGCCGCCAAACGGAAAGCGCTGGTGATCATCGTTTGCCCTTTCAATTAAGACCCAATTGTTTCGTCTCTCTCTCCCCGACATTTCTATGGAAAGAGATATGTTTTACCGCCCGTCGTTTATTTCTCTGAAAGCTTATTCTCGTTGCAGGACGCTTTTTCGGACGCCAGGCAGCTGATCTCTATCATTTTTTTTCTTCTACCAGAGTTTTATTCCCCATCCCATGAACCCAGGATGTACGCTACCTCAGTAACAATACTGCGCCGTCGATGCTTTAGTCGTTACGAATATTTCGTGTTTCGTTCGCAACTCATCAACAGCTCGCACTACCCGTACGCACGACGCGACAGCGACGCGAGAGCAGCCGATATGTACACCAAACAGGAGCGCCAAGCTTGCGGGCAGATAATAAGTGCGGGTATAGGAGTCCTACCATTCGAAATGTCGCCTTTAGAGAAATTCCTCAATTAGATAATGTGACTGGCGCTTAGTTTATAATTTCCTGTTGTATCGTTAGTTTGCAACAACGACGACTAATATAGTTACTGAAATACAAAAGGACGCGACTAATATAGTACCGTGTTGAATTCATATCGATAACTGTTTAGATACTGTATCCAATGTATAACCAATCCTGCGATAGCACAATATTGCTGCATTGTGTCTAGGTGAACAAATAAACCGGAATGAGTTTGCGCGAAACAGCGAAAATCATAAATTTTTTATTGGTTAGTGTTTCCGTCTCGCGCAGTGCACCTTAACAGGCTTACGATTGCCTTTCATCATCATTACTACTATTATTATGTTTATCAACAACGGCACCCTCCAACCCCGAGATCATTCCACCAAGCTTCACTCTACGATAAATCCCTTCTCAATGTGCAGCATGTATGCTTTCAAACATATAAGGTGCCAAAAGCTACTAATCACGTACCCCCCTGGGGTGGGTCAGTGGCTTGAGCGTTACGCGACTGACCATCGGTAGCGGGTTAACAACCCGGCTCCAGGGGCGGCGCGCAATTGGAGGATGCCGCGCAAAAAACGCTCTGCAAGAGTTTCCCAGCAGGCCTCCACTGCTGGGCTGTAAATATTGTATATAGTGTTGACCCGTTGTTAAAGTGTATTTATTATGTATTGTAGTGTATTTATTATATATTGTAGTGTATTTAATATGTTTTGTAGTGTATTTATTATGTGTTGTTAAGTTTCTGTTTGAGGGTAGAGGTTGGGTCGGGAAAACAGAACGACAACGACATATATTGGATAATTAGGGGTACGGGATCTTTTTTTTTTTTTCCTGTTCTTTATTATCATTTGTTCATGAGACTGTGAGAGCCGTGCATAACCCAGTTCCTTTTAAACAGTGCAGCTGTTCCGGATCGACATTTTTCCGTCCGGCGTCACGCAGCAGCAGAGCCAGGTCACGTGACCAGGAGGGGGGGCGTATAACAGCCGTTACGCCACGAAGGAGCTGACCAATCAGAGGGCACGCCGGGGGGATGGGGCAGTGAACTACGCACGACTCGAGCGAAAGCGAGACCTTACACTTGAGTGGCAGTGGCGAAACTGAGCAGCAAAGCCAGTGCTTCGAATTCGAGAAGCGCAATTCGTGTGTCCAAGAGGAGACTAAATGCCAGCTCAGATAGCTAGATGCTCCGCATTCATAACAGCAAACAGCAAAGGGACGCTATGGAACAGAACGTTGAAAATCGCAGAACAAATCACATAATTAGCCGAAATGGGCAGATAAACACAAGGCAACAGCAGGCGAATAAATGCCCCGCCGCTCGCAAAGCTCTCACTTTCGGCGGAACTCGCCTTTTCTTTATTTTTTTTTCTTTTGCACTTTCTTTTTCAATAAACCCTGTATGGGGATTTCGAATAGGGTGACAAAAGAACTGAGCCGTTTACACTCATTGAAAACCCTCGGAGAGCGAAAACGCTCGCGAGTGTATGTCATCGGCTAGCGAGAACACGTGGTGTCGTTCATCCGTCGCTAGATTTGAAATACACGCACTTGCACTTCATAGGGCAAAGCGAGGTCACGTGGCCTGCGTGCTCAGGTAGTGGCGTTTTCGCGAACATTTGGCGTCACGCGATTTGCCGCCGACGCAGCTGTAATCCTATCAAGCATACGCTTCTTGTACGTCTGTCAGAGCCAGCGATGCGACAGCGTAACGCCAGCGTTTTGTGTTAAGGCCTGACCACACGTACGCGTTGCAGCGAGTCAGCGCGTGGCTTTCTGACTCGGCACCGCGCCTTCTCTCTACTGTGAAACAGGGCGCGCAGTTTCGTGTACCTGCTCGGCCTTTCCCTTCAAAGCGAGGGGGGCGCAGCGTCTACACGCCACGCGCTGACGCGCTGCAACGCGTACGTCTTGTCAGACGTTTAGACACAGATCTATGGAAGAGAGTAGTGGAGTTGAAACGCCGTCGTGTGGCCTCTGTTTGTGACAAATATCGTAAGTCTCGTATATGGGACGCCGTCAGAGAATTTCGCTGAAATGTACAGTTCTCGAGACGCGTCATAGGCTGCCGCCAAACGGAAAGCGCTGGTGATCATCGTTTGCCCTTTCAATTAAGACCCAATTGTTTCGTCTCTCTCTCCCCGACATTTCTATGGAAAGAGATATGTTTTACCGCCCGTCGTTTATTTCTCTGAAAGCTTATTCTCGTTGCAGGACGCTTTTTCGGACGCCAGGCAGCTGATCTCTATCATTTTTTTTCTTCTACCAGAGTTTTATTCCCCATCCCATGAACCCAGGATGTACGCTACCTCAGTAACAATACTGCGCCGTCGATGCTTTAGTCGTTACGAATATTTCGTGTTTCGTTCGCAACTCATCAACAGCTCGCACTACCCGTACGCACGACGCGACAGCGACGCGAGAGCAGCCGATATGTACACCAAACAGGAGCGCCAAGCTTGCGGGCAGATAATAAGTGCGGGTATAGGAGTCCTACCATTCGAAATGTCGCCTTTAGAGAAATTCCTCAATTAGATAATGTGACTGGCGCTTAGTTTATAATTTCCTGTTGTATCGTTAGTTTGCAACAACGACGACTAATATAGTTACTGAAATACAAAAGGACGCGACTAATATAGTACCGTGTTGAATTCATATCGATAACTGTTTAGATACTGTATCCAATGTATAACCCAATCCTGCGATAGCACAATATTGCTGCATTGTGTCTAGGTGAACAAATAAACCGGAATGAGTTTGCGCGAAACAGCGAAAATCATAAATTTTTTATTGGTTAGTGTTTCCGTCTCGCGCAGTGCACCTTAACAGGCTTACGATTGCCTTTCATCATCATTACTACTATTATTATGTTTATCAACAACGGCACCCTCCAACCCCGAGATCATTCCACCAAGCTTCACTCTACGATAAATCCCTTCTCAATGTGCAGCATGTATGCTTTCAAAAACATATAAGGTGCCAAAAGCTACTAATCACGTACCCCCTGGGGTGGGTCAGTGGCTTGAGCGTTACGCGACTGACCATCGGTAGCGGGTTAACAACCCGGCTCCAGGGGCGGCGCGCAATTGGAGGATGCCGCGCAAAAAACGCTCTGCAAGAGTTTCCCAGCAGGCCTCCACTGCTGGGCTGTAAATATTGTATATAGTGTTGACCCGTTGTTAAAGTGTATTTATTATGTATTGTAGTGTATTTATTATATATTGTAGTGTATTTAATATGTTTTGTAGTGTATTTATTATGTGTTGTTAAGTTTCTGTTTGAGGGTAGAGGTTGGGTCGGGAAAACAGAACGACAACGACATATATTGGATAATTAGGGGTACGGGATCTTTTTTTTTTTTTCCTGTTCTTTATTATCATTTGTTCATGAGACTGTGAGAGCCGTGCATAACCCAGTTCCTTTTAAACAGTGCAGCTGTTCCGGATCGACATTTTTCCGTCCGGCGTCACGCAGCAGCAGAGCCAGGTCACGTGACCAGGAGGGGGGGCGTATAACAGCCGTTACGCCACGAAGGAGCTGACCAATCAGAGGGCACGCCGGGGGATGGGGCAGTGAACTACGCACGACTCGAGCGAAAGCGAGACCTTACACTTGAGTGGCAGTGGCGAAACTGAGCAGCAAAGCCAGTGCTTCGAATTCGAGAAGCGCAATTCGTGTGTCCAAGAGGAGACTAAATGCCAGCTCAGATAGCTAGATGCTCCGCATTCATAACAGCAAACAGCAAAGGGACGCTATGGAACAGAACGTTGAAAATCGCAGAACAAATCACATAATTAGCCGAAATGGGCAGATAAACACAAGGCAACAGCAGGCGAATAAATGCCCCGCCGCTCGCAAAGCTCTCACTTTCGGCGGAACTCGCCTTTTCTTTATTTTTTTTTCTTTTGCACTTTCTTTTTCAATAAACCCTGTATGGGGATTTCGAATAGGGTGACAAAAGAACTGAGCCGTTTACACTCATTGAAAACCCTCGGAGAGCGAAAACGCTCGCGAGTGTATGTCATCGGCTAGCGAGAACACGTGGTGTCGTTCATCCGTCGCTAGATTTGAAATACACGCACTTGCACTTCATAGGGCAAAGCGAGGTCACGTGGCCTGCGTGCTCAGGTAGTGGCGTTTTCGCGAACATTTGGCGTCACGCGATTTGCCGCCGACGCAGCTGTAATCCTATCAAGCATACGCTTCTTGTACGTCTGTCAGAGCCAGCGATGCGACAGCGTAACGCCAGCGTTTTGTGTTAAGGCCTGACCACACGTACGCGTTGCAGCGAGTCAGCGCGTGGCTTTCTGACTCGGCACCGCGCCTTCTCTCTACTGTGAAACAGGGCGCGCAGTTTCGTGTACCTGCTCGGCCTTTCCCTTCAAAGCGAGGGGGGCGCAGCGTCTACACGCCACGCGCTGACGCGCTGCAACGCGTACGTCTTGTCAGACGTTTAGACACAGATCTATGGAAGAGAGTAGTGGAGTTGAAACGCCGTCGTGTGGCCTCTGTTTGTGACAAATATCGTAAGTCTCGTATATGGGACGCCGTCAGAGAATTTCGCTGAAATGTACAGTTCTCGAGACGCGTCATAGGCTGCCGCCAAACGGAAAGCGCTGGTGATCATCGTTTGCCCTTTCAATTAAGACCCAATTGTTTCGTCTCTCTCTCCCCGACATTTCTATGGAAAGAGATATGTTTTACCGCCCGTCGTTTATTTCTCTGAAAGCTTATTCTCGTTGCAGGACGCTTTTTCGGACGCCAGGCAGCTGATCTCTATCATTTTTTTTCTTCTACCAGAGTTTTATTCCCCATCCCATGAACCCAGGATGTACGCTACCTCAGTAACAATACTGCGCCGTCGATGCTTTAGTCGTTACGAATATTTCGTGTTTCGTTCGCAACTCATCAACAGCTCGCACTACCCGTACGCACGACGCGACAGCGACGCGAGAGCAGCCGATATGTACACCAAACAGGAGCGCCAAGCTTGCGGGCAGGATAATAAGTGCGGGTATAGGAGTCCTACCATTCGAAATCAGCAAAACCTTGACATCGCGGACATTTTGGTGTAAAAATCGACAGATGTTTTGAAGACAGGACGAGGAGAGCTGACCGTGAAGACATGGGAGGAATGGTCATCCAAAGGTTGCGGCCACGATGTTCAACCGAAGTTCACAGGGTAACGAGTTCGAATCCCCATGGTACCTTTTTTTTTTTTTTTTTTTTTTTTTTTTTTTTTTTTTTTTTTTTTTTATCTCCCACCTTTTAAGCATGGAAGTGGGTGACATAGTCATTCTATGTAAGTGGGGCGATAGGCTTGGAAGGAAGGAAGGAACAGAAGTTGGGAGGCCCTTTAGCTTCGTCTTTAAGAGTTGAACGCGATAGCGATATCCTGTTCCTTGTGTGTACTTCACACACTTAGTGCATACTATGTAGTTGGCAGCATACTTCAAACCACGAGCAATTATGCTCGTGAAATGTTGTCGAAGTTGCTTTGCACCCACTACGTGGTCTTAATGGAATACGCGTAGTAACGTGGGTGCCTTGGTTATTGGCGGTCGGCTTTAAACCACGATGTCGGTTTGATGTTCGCGTATTTTGACACCCGATGGTAGTGTACGCTTGTGCCACGCAATATTGTTGCGATATTACATGTTGTATTGTGACGCCCATATACAGGACGCGTGTATTTGTAAAGCATGTCACTGCATTTCAGAACAGAGGAAGTTTTTTTTCTTTTATTTCGAAGTAGACGCTTGGCTGTGTGGTAGAACACCCGCTTAACACCCAGGTGGCCTGGGTTCGATCCTCACTTAGACCCAAAAATTTTCATTAGTCATTTTATTTGAATCTTTCTCGATTTTTCGGTCAAGGACAAGATGATGATTTTTCGCTCACAACAAACGACGCCGATGCCGGAATTTCTGCGAAACGAGCTCTTGAACGCTATCGCGTTAATATAGGCATTTGCCTAAAATCCGGTCTCTAGTCGTCATAGAGTGTCTGCCTTTTCTCTCTACGCCCGTGAGGGGTAGCAGGCTAGCAACCCACTTTTTGGGCCGACCTCTCCTCTTCGTCTGAAGCTCAAGGTTACACACGGACAGCAAGAAAGATTCGACACAAGCGCTTAACTACATCTAAGCCTGTATTTGGAAAGGCGGACACATATAAAGGTTAAAGAATGAAAAAAAAACATATAAAAAAACAAATGAAACACGCGTGTCAGGCTATAGTCATTGCTAATCCATTACTGCCTGACACAGCGTCCAAGTCGTGAAGTTCCTTCCATGTAAGCAGGGTTGCCGTTGGGCAGATTTTAAAAGGAGCCAAAACTCAAGCTAAAAGTAGCCAAAGTAGCCACGCCATTTTAGTTTATGCCAAATTTGTAGGTAAATAGAAAAAAAAAGGATATTGTGTATAGAGTGATTTGTATTCAACAGTAAAAAATATGATTTTCAATAAGCAAGAACGGAGTATAACGGGCACAAAATTTTCCCTCTTGCTTGGTTTGCAAGCCGCAGGTACGTTGGAGAGAAATAAATTATTATACTGTCAGTGGCACCTGCGTACGGTTTGTGTACAATAGATAGAGTTCTTGCAAAGGTAATTTGGGCCAATAAATCAGCAGGAACATTAAACGTTCAAGTTTCAACATTATTTCAGTTATTAGTACAGAAAAAGGAACATCGTTGAATTTTCTTTTTTTGAAGAGACGATCGGGATTGGTACAAGGTTACAATAATACAAGTAGAGAAATCTGATCGAAGAGGGACAGTCAGGTTTCATTTTGTTGCTGATCTCTTTGGTGCGCTGTGTTTAAGCATGAGAATGTGGCGTCAGCACTTTTCCACAAAGCCATGCGTTTCCGTGCATGCACGCGTCCCTTGATCTTTGAAGGAGAGACGCTCGTTGGGTGCCTCGATGCGCACTAACTCGACAGAATTATAGTTTGCAAATAATGGCTGTTGTTTAGACATGATTTCTTTTTCATTTTCAAATAATACGAAGAGATGGCCAGTAAATGCACCAAAATAAAAGTTCAATGTACCCAGAAAGTAGCCAAGGCGCCAACCTGAAAACTTTGTCGCCAGACAGGGTCGGAAAGTAGCCAAGTTGGCGCAAAGCAGCCATCAATGGCAACCCTGGGTGTAAGTGCGATAGACGGTGGCCTCACACAATTAATCTAAATCTCATCACGTTTCATTTCTGCCGCCTCGACTATCAGTCTGGTTAACGAACCTCTCTCGCGATATAAAATGCACGCGCTGTCAAAGTACAATATATAAAGGCGATGTAGAAATAGATAAAGATGAAGGAAGAGAAGAAGATGTACAAAAAGATAAAAATGAAAGAAATAGGAAGAGAAGCAAGCCAGTTGCGCTGTTTACTCAGACTCCACAGGCGTGGAACTGACTTTAATCCTTTTTGTGTACTTAATTCGAAAAAAAAAAAAAGAACGTCAACTAGAGTTTCTTTCAGACATGCCCCTTTGGCGTCCTCGTTTGGAGACGCGACTTAGTTAAGGAATAGGGGACAAACACGAATTCAAGCATTCTTGCCGCCTATATATAACGGTCCTTCATATACCTCTGCTGGCTGAAATATTTTGCTAGAAACGATCACTTCGGTGAAGACATTGGATGTAGGGCGTTTTGGCAGGAATTTCAATATAATTTGTTTCTTAGCCTTTTTGGAATGCTCGCTGACAAACTATCGCGTGTAATTCTAGAGGGTTGATCATTGAATTCGGTTTACGAAGAAATATAGCTTCACTGACTGGGCGTATTACATTATCGTTCACGTTGTAATTACATTTAATGGCTGTGAATTAGACAATTTATTACAGCTCTTTCACTCGCTTAAACTTTGGTCGCCAGAACTGCGCGGCATCAAATTATGTAAATTTCGCAACTTTCTATACAGCCAATCATGATGCGTGTCGCAAATGGATAGTTAATCATAGGCCAGCTACAGACACCGCGAAGTACGTATCCAGCAGACCCACTCGTCACCACAACCCTTTTGGCAAGGAGCTGCACTAATAATCAGAAAATTATCATCATCATGAACCGGCACGCGCTCTCTTCGTCTTCCTCTACTTCATCTCTGCTTCGCTCCCAGGACATGTGCGCCGATTTGCAGGCGTGGCACGAAATAACGCTGATGGGCGAGAGAACGAGTACAGAGAGAGAGAGAGACAAATAGACGCAAATAGAAACAATAGATGGAAAGGTAATTAACCGACGCAAAAAAAGACAGAAGAAAATGGAGAGCAAGACCCAAAGGGGAAGACAGAAGGGAAAGGCAGAAATAGAAATAAACGGAGACAAAAAAGACAGAGAGTAAAAGAGAAAGGAAGAGATCTAGGAAAGAAAGTAAACAAATAGAAGCAAGGCAGGTCGCCCCGCTCTGCACTTCCCTCAGGCTTGGCACCACTACTAGTGTGAAGCTGCATGCCTTAATTCTCGCTAGCTTTTTTGCTCGCATATGCCTGTCATAGCCAATTGATTAATTATGCCAGTCATATTGCAACAAACAGCAAGCACACTGCTGTTGCGCATTGCACCGACATTGTCCACTTTTAGTCCATGCTTCGAAGATTGCCTCTCATCTACTCACTGCGTACCTTCTTTGGTATGAAAAAAAAATATTGCAGCCCTTGAGAAACTGCACACAAGGCATACGAGGCGTTTCAAGAACTGCGCCCGCACATTCAGAAAAATTAGGGAGACATCACATGCGGCAGTAACTTAAGAAATTAAATTAATTTATGACTAGTGGAGACATGCAGTCGGGTTAAATGGGAGAACTCAAATACTTCCTGCGAAAAGCACGCTGGCGCTCTCGGGTTTCCTGAAAAACGGCCTCTGGTGTAATTATCGCGGAGTAATAAAACTGATCCGAAATCACCGACGGAACCGAACCGCCAATGAGTGCAACTAGGAGGCGACGGAATGACTGCAGCAGTATTCGTTCTTCTGCGTTCCCAATGCGCGCTATAAAGCACAGCCAGCATGAAGCGAAGTTCATCGATGGTCGATGTAACAACACTCGCCCATTACGGGCATCTCGGGATGAATATAACGCTTGCCGAACGTTTCGACACACGTAACAGCGCGGAAAACTGGAAAGGACGACAGAGACAGAGTGTAAAGAACGCCCAGCAAGCAACCATCCACGTTTCGGTTTCGCCGGGGGTCCTTATGCCTTACAAAATAAGGCAGGAGTCGGCCTGTTTTTATTATTTTTTTTTTTTGTATAAACGAAACAGTCGACGACCACGAAAAATGAAAATTGATCAGTCAGGTAAGCCATTCGCATTCCTTGTTGCGAGTGATAGCTTCCTTTTAAATGCATATGGCAGATGTTCGTCGCCAAGGAATAAGCCGACTGGCCGCTCGTTTTGGAGGGCGAGTAAAAGTGATTGGCGGTCCTCTTCGAGTGGAGAAAAGCAGAACAGCCGAAGTCTACCGCACGGCCTCTATCGAATGAGGAGGAGCCGTTCGCAAGCGAGCCGGATGTTTAGAGCCGAAGTCAATGACCGCCGATTGAAAGCCAGCGGACTTTGATATAAAACGTTAGAGCTGTCCCCTCTTGGCCCTACAGTGTAGAACATCGCGTGTACACACGTTTCAGACCGGGTCATACCCTCGGCTGGAGTCTTCAAGAGAGTGAATTTCATGCCAGAGAACACTCCGTGAAGATTCCTGTAAAGCAGGAACAGAAAATGAGTTCCCAAAACGCACACATTGCGTAAATCATGAAACTGGAGATGCTGCACAGCTTTCTGGAGAAAGACCGTAAAAGAGGCCGTGCGACACTTTTAGAAGTAATCATCGAGTGGCTTCAGTAAAGGAGTTTATTGCCTTACGGAGTGGCTGCCGCAAACAATTTGAGAATCGGTCGAGTACGAGCGGAGTCACAGGGGTTTGTCGCACGATTTAACTGCTTTCTCTGTATTCGCACAAGCGAGCGCACTGAAAGCCACGCAGCAGGGATGACAAGAGGGCGACAAGCTACATCCGTTGAGCAGAGCGCGTCGTGATCTTTATCACTTTCTTTTCTTTTTTTTGAGTGCGTGGCTTACATATAGTCGCAGGTGTAGGAATATTCTTACGCAATCGCGTGCGAGTGCGCCGGCACATGGCGGCAGGGGCATAGCCAGAAAGTTTTCATCCCCCCCCTCTTGGATACGCCACTCCCGCGGCGCCCGCGGTAACTATGCAGCTACAATGCTACGATGCTCAAATAAGCCTATGGCCATGAACTTTTGGACTACAGCGTGGTCAGTTAGGGTTCGTGGCATCATTCGTCGAGTGAAGAGCGAGCGACTTCGAGCTGGCTTTCAGAATAGACTGTAAATTCCAGGCCGCGTACTGCGCATTTATAATGTTAGGCAGACATGTTCTCAGGGCCTCGACTACCGAGTGGCAGCGTTTTCGGAAAAGTGATGCAAGGCCACTTTTATGCGCGACAGTGCTCAAACCTCTCTTTACTCCCGCCTTCCACACTTACGGGCATTTAATCACTTTGATGCTCAACTTTACTCGGAGCCGGGCACTCGTTCATTTTCAGGCGTATTTTTCACACTCGCAGGTATTTCATTCCCTTCACAGTCACGTATACTGAAGCCATTTGTCACTCACTCACAATGACGCATTTGAACGTGTCAGCGATTCTACACATCAGAGTTCACACCTAACCTAGATATTGGTTGAATCGCTTTCACTTTGTTCTTTAACGGGAGGACACATGTAATACTATACTGCGGCATGCGGACTTCGTGCTATTTCGTAAAGACTAAATGTATGCGCAATGCCCAAAGACTGTCGCGCCACCAAGCGGAATTCAGGAGCGTCCTCTCAAAAATGGTTAATAGACGACGCAATGGCAGCTCTACGCAGTCGATCTCCCTTGTTCGGCTGTGCTAGCCTCAGGGATAACGCGTTAGCAAGAAACGAACACTACGACTTTGCATGTTTCCTGCATCAGTGAACGGGGCTTTCCGTGACGCGATAAATCTGACTCGTTCTGGCGAGCCGCGAAGTAGGCTAAATACGTGGCAACTCGCGCTTTCAATGATAGCCCACAGCGTACACATATCAGCTTCGCAATGGTTTTCTGTAGCCACGTAGGTTAGTTAAATTTTCTCGTCTGACTTTTCCAGTTGAAACCCACCTCCTTTTACTTGCATAAAGCATTCTTCAGTGCTTTAGTAGAGCATGAATCTCATAACATTGTACGCGGGAAGTCGCGCAGGCTCGCGAGCAATGTCAAATTGTCTAGCGCTGCGCTGCACTGCTTGTTTTTGTAAGTTTGTTGATAGGTGGCAGCTCACTGCAAGCGATTTGCTTGTTGACCAGGTTTGAGAGCGAAGTATGTTCTCCGCGCCCAGTTAACGTGGTGATGCGGAGTGGTCGAACTCGTTCGGCGGAGGAAATTCTTCAGATTGCTTTCATGAAGGATTTTGAAAGAAACCATCTTGACGACGAGGATTTTTCACTGGACGTAGAAGGCTGTGAAAGCACCGAGAGTGATAGCGACGATGAACGACCAGCTGCTAACTCGCGAGGAGCGAGTTGCAGCTCACGTCCCCTCATGTGTTAGTTTTTTCTCGCTTGTAAGTCACTTTGATTGTATTGAATGTATAATATTCTTCAGCGAGATTGAAAAAGACGCATAGTTTTTC
Organism: Rhipicephalus appendiculatus; assembly: GCA_030522465.1. Classification (NCBI taxonomy): domain Eukaryota; kingdom Metazoa; phylum Arthropoda; class Arachnida; order Ixodida; family Ixodidae; genus Rhipicephalus; species Rhipicephalus appendiculatus. The sequence goes on from JALIZH010000099.1 coordinate 13,491, forward strand.
TTGTGCATTGCATGCAGCGCAATTATTGTGGATGGAGCGCCGCATGCAGCGAATACGCTCGAGCTCGAACAGCGAAACGAAATGGTTAGAGCGACGAAATGTGCAGTCAAGGCCACAATCCACGCCTCTCGATCGGCTAACTTCTCCTGTACTTTACAGGTACCTTCCGAACGGCATTGTTGTTCGACGAAAAGCATACGTGTGTATTCTTTTCGATATTCATGTTTCGATCTTGGTGATCGAACCTGCAACATGTGAGTGCAGTGAATTGCGCACGGCTAGAGTCTGAGCATGGCTGTAACAGAAGCACTACAGAATGGGATGTTAAATGCTTGTGTTCCGTTGAAGAAGCAACTCCCTGTTCCTGACTGCGTGAGTAATGACGACGGCGTAATATGTTTGCAAACCCTCACCACGTTAAACATTCGGTCCCGCGCAGCAACGATGACGCTAATCGCTAGCGGCCTGCTACTGCGGCAAATCCGTCAGGCAGGCTCGGTACATACTACCTCGGAGTGCTGTTCAATTCATACGTCAATCCTAGTTCATGCAGTTTTCTGTAGCATGTACATGCTTTCGCAAAGCATCGTTCATGCACGGTAGCGGAGCTGAAATATAACCTTTTACTCAGCCGCAAATAAGTAGGTGGCGAGCTTCCAGGGTTTGGGAAAGTATATTGGTATCATATACATTTGAGTGCAGCTCATGACTTTATCCGGTGAAAGTGGCACGGGGCCGTACGTTCGCACGTCCTATCTGTTCCTATGCCAACAAACGGGTTGTCCATCCTCCGGGCGCCATCTTGAATCGTACAGCGCGCCACATATAGTTCGTGGCATTGCGAATACCTGCAGGCATAAAATGTCATTCCGGGAAGTCCGCAATATTCACGCACCACTGTAATTCTCCTAAGTGTATGCTGTACGTTACATTCGATTATCATTATCTCAATACCTAATCTATCGAACAACACGCCCAGCTGAACCGTTTTTCATTGTTGGGGTGCGTTAGTACGAAACCGAAATACCGAAGCGTAAACCGTACGGTAATACAGCAGTAGCATAGCTCTGGCATGCCTCTTTCCATTTTAGCGGCGCACATTTCCTGTCTCGATCCTTGACACAGGAAAACAACATTCCAAGCATTTAAATAATGGTTGTGCCGCTTAAGTAATGCCAAATCCGAGCACGCGCTGTGCAGGAAAGGCGAGAATGAAGCGCATCGTTATGCTCACTTCTCGCACACTACATACCGGCTTTACGAGCAGCGCTAACGGTGCAACGACATTCCCACCTCCCCCCCACCTCCATCATCTCTCCCATCTCAGAATGGTATCGCCCGAACTGCAAGGGGCGAGGGCCCCAATCTCCAGACACGACGCGCGCAGCTGGCATCGAAGATCGAAATTCACGGCCAGTCTGGAGAGCACGTCTCGCCGAAGGATTCGCGTCTGGGCTTCGCTGAGGCACTTTCCCGCGCGTTTCATTCTCCGCTCGCGACAAGTGCGCCGGGAATCAGCCAGTTCAGCTACACTCAACTGTGCACTCGCGGAAGCCTGTGTCGCCAAGAAGGTATGACATCCACATTTTTTTTTCTTTTTTCGCAAGCTGTCGCAGAAGCCCAGCTAAGTATTTAAGAGGCCGTTGAAGGCCGATGTGCGCTGCGGCTTTCTTTCCGATGACGTCTTTTTCATGACTGCGTTGATGCAGCCGGTTGACTCTTTGTCAGTGCTTCTCTCTCTCATCTTTATGCTCCCCGTTCCCATTCCCCCAGCGTAGGGTAGCCAACCGGGCATGTGCCTGGTTAACCTCCCTGCCTTCTCTCTTGTTTTTTCTCCTCCTCCTCCTCTCGACGCATTTCCAATACATTGTGTTCTCGCTACAGCAGTTCTTTCCAGTAATGGTTTTCCTTTGCGAATGCTATTGAGAGGTTCGTAAGATGCAGAAATTGAGAAATATCTTTAGACTACATTCATCGGAATGCGTTCAGCAACAGACACTGCAAGGAATGTAGCAAGGGAGATCATCGCGCCAGAGACAGCTTCGCCGTACGACCATTTCGACGGAGTGGACGGGCCGTAGATATTCTGTTTTTTTTTTCTTTTTTGTTTAAAAAATTCGGTAAAAGTATCTTAAAACTGACAAGACGGGCTGAGTAGGAATGTTCTAGCAAGAAAATTTATCCCACGCAAAGAGGCACCTCGAGCATCTTGATGGTTAGCTTGGTTGGTTGGTTTATGCGGTTCAACGTCCCGATGCGGCATAGGCTATGAGAGACTTCGTACTGGAGGACTTCGGATAATTTCGACAACCGGGGGTTCATGAACGTGCAATGATAACCCCCTCAGTACACGGGCCTCTGGCGAACTGCGACCGCAGCAGCCGGGATCAAATCCTCGTTCTTTAGGTGAAACGATGTCTCTTTTTCTTCTTGTGTGCGGGGCTGGGGGTGGGGGGGGGGGGGGGAGTGGGAGGGTAATGCCAGTTTCAGTGTCGGTTGAGAAGGAAGAAGTTCCTGGTTGCTGTGGACGAATGTAAACAGCCGTTCGCTTCGACTTGACTGTTTGTCGTTTGCTCTCGCGACAATACATTTCAACCTGCAGCACCTTAACGAAGAAAGCAATTACACAGTGTTAAACTTGGCAAGATACCTGCTTGCTGTAATATTTGCTGTAATGCCTCATAATAGTGTGAGATTGCATTGAGGTTATTTGCATCTGAAGTACTACTCCACGCTCATGAAATAGCGTCCTTCTTTCGTGCACTTACGTGATTTTAAGTGGACAATCGCAAATGAAAATAACTTGAAGACCCACCGCACAGGTTTTAAGTAGGTTCTGCAACGTGACCATTCTTACGGTGCTTGCAAACAATCGGGCGATGACACCTTGTGCTACAGAGCACGGAATGGGGTGGGTTCGATCACGAACCACGACTGCCGCATTACGATAAGAGAGGAGTGCATAATACGTGTGCACTTAGATATAAGTAAATGTCAGTGAGCCTATGGTTATCAGAGTGAATACAGTCCTTTCCACGCCATTATAGCGGCATCATAGTGTTGGTACGGCCGCTGGATCAAAGCGCACCGCGGCCGTGGTGTTGGCATGTAACTTTTAAATTTAGCTTCCATCCATAAGCTCTTAGTCCCAGAATATAGAATGCTGCCACACCCACTCTTTTTTCTTTCTGTTTTCTATGTCACCACCCCACTGCAATGTAGCTGCTGCCTTGCGTAGAGCATGCCGCCCGAATGAATGGGAACTATCTAGATCATCGTAGAACCTTCCGATGCGATTCACGTGCTCAACGCGAACATTAGAGCTATTTCTAGAACTTACGCGACCACTATGATAACGCTGGAATCTTCGATGATACATGTGTTAAGGTGTTTATTAGCCGGCACTCAGCGATAATGCTTCAGCGATAATGCGTCAGCGGCAGCCACGGCCAGGCACGGACTCTCAGCGCGAGCGGCGTCCTTTTGCAGATGACCCACTAGAAGGCTCTCGAGAGTGCAACCCATTTCTAGGTTCGAATGCATCGCTACAATTACCCCGGGGACGAACAGATCCAGCTTTCGGGGACATTGGATGATCAGCGCTCCTAGCGGCCACGGCTGGAAGCTCTCACTCTTTCAATGGGACAGGGTCATTTTTCGACGATAAAAAATCGTAGAGGCGCAATTTCCAAAACTTCTTAAAGGGGCACCTTCTAGAAGCTGTACCGCATTTAACAAATGCAGCATCGTTAACATCGGGGCTTCACATTCTGTTCCCACGACGACTAAAGTTTAAACAATGGGGTCCTATGGAAGCGGCCGAAATCACGCCTCGTTTTTCGGGACAAAAACGGGCCGTCTGAAAAAACTAGACGGAATCCTGCAAATTTCCCGGAGATCTGAGTAGTACGGAGACGAAGCTTTCATTTGAGGCCGCAATCATGTTTCTGTGGGAAGAAAAACATGTTCCAAAATGAAGTTTTCTACAACACAATCGCGTCTTCGACTCGCGTCTTCGACCATTGTATCTTGATAAGACCCATTTTACCGCCTCGCGACCGGTGTGCGTTGTGGCCTAGATGGTTGAGCGTCTGTTTTGGCGATTCACGTGCGGTAAATGCGGCACGGGTTCGAATCGCTGAAAATATCTTCGTTTTTTTTTAGAGAATTGCTGTCAGTGGTTACGGTGCTCGGCTGCCGACCCGAAGGGCACCGGTTTGATCATGGCCGCGGCTCTAGCATTTTCGAACGAGGCGAAAGTCCACTAGTACTTGGATTTTGATGCTGTACGTAGATGTAAATTCACGTTAAAGAACCCCAGGTGGTCGAAATTTCCGGCACACTCTTCTGCCGCGACAGGGAATGGGAGACGCCCGCTAAGCGCTAAGCGCGTGTGCTGTAGGACATCGTTTTTCCAGTCTCGACCTCCTCTACGGCGCGCCTCATAAACATATCGTAGTTTTGGCGTGTAAAGTTCCAGCAATTAATATTACTAGTGCGTCATTGCTGAAGATTTAGTTTCTTGTTTTTTCGCTAAGGCGTTGCACCCAGAATCTTTGCTACAGAGCCGGTTTCGCTTCTAGATATGGAGCAAGTAAAGTTCTCATGTTTTAGAGAGAGAGTTCTTTATTGAAAGGCAGAGAGTTTAGCCGGCGTGTGTAAATCGCTGACTTGCTACTCTGCGTGGGGAAGGGGATTGGGGACTGAAAGACACAAAGGGAGAGAGAGAGATAGAAAATAAAATACAAAGTTAAAATAGAATTAAAAAAAAAGGTAAAAACACAAACTGAGTTCTTTGTCTCTTGGGCGGGGACGTGTGCTGAGAGTGACTTATTACGTGCTTTCAAGGTGCCATTAAAGTTTGTCGAGCTGACCGATGCACTCTAAATATCTGAATAATAGTTTCATACCATGCCTCTGTTGCGTGGCGCAGGGTAAAGGGCCCAAGACGCAGTCAATTGATAAAGTTCTTCGGGTCAGCATATGCATGGAATGTTCATAGAGCGCACGCTCATCGGCATACGCTCGGCATAAAATATGTTCGACAGTTTCTATTCAGCCACAGTTATTGCAGTATGGACTTTCGGTTTGACCAACGCGGTACCGTAAGCTGTTTCCATAAGCACTGTTCAGTCGAAGACGATGGTACAAAGTTTCCAGATGTCGAGGAATTCTGCATGGGAGTCTTGTCCTTAGATGTGGGTCGATAGAGTGTAGAGGAAATCATAATGATGTGTCGAAAGGTTCCAGAGCCTCTTGTTTTCTTCGGAAGCAAGTCTCTTAGCCAGTTGGGAAGCATCAGATTTGGTAAAATAGGTTCGCCTGTAATTTCGGTTTTGAAGTCCTTTGCGTGCCGCTTCATCCGCTTTTTCGTTGACCAGAATACCGCAATGAGGTGGTATCCACTGAAATGTGATAAAGATACCCTGTGGTAACAGCCAAGTGGTGCAAGTACGCAATATCGAATGAAATCGGGTGATGATTTGTTTTCTTTAAGAGGTTCCCTATTGAAAATCCCAGCATTGCCCACCAAAAAAAATTATGGTGGGATTGCTGG
>JALIZH010000101.1:0-41048 GCA_030522465.1 Rhipicephalus appendiculatus
TACAGTTTTGTTACCGTTAGTATTGCGTATTTTTCAGAGTGATTTTGTTTTCAAGTCCCTGATAATACCATGGTATTGCTCGAATGCTTGCAAAACTCTTTTTTTGAAGAACTAGTAATTTTCGATAGTTTGTTTGTTTGGTAGTACCCATACCAAGATACAGTATGTAATTTTAGGGTAGAAAAGGACATAATATAATTCTATTTGTAACCAGTTTGGTAAGACTGGGCTGAGCTTGCATAAACATCCAACGGTTTTACCGAGTTCTATAGTTAATTTCTCTACATGTGTGTTCCATGTCAAGCCTTCAGTAAACCATACACCGGGAAACTTCTGACTGGTGACTTGCTCTTTCTCTTTGCCCTCAAATAAAACAGTCGAACTATGGTTACGCGGCTTATTAGGTGGGGCAAATACATTGTATTTCGTTTTACTAACATTTAGTAGCAATTTATTCAAAGTAAGATAAGCGGAGAACTTTCGTAGGTAGTTATTAACCTGGTGTTCAAGCTCCAGAATGGATTTGCCGCTGAATAATATGTTAGTGTCATCTGCATACATTATTAACTTGGGAGAACATGCGATATCACACAGGTCGTTTATATAAATTATGAACAATAGAAGGCCCAGAATTGACCCTTGCGGTACTCTTCTTGTTATATTCAAGTAGGTGGATGCACTGCTGTTTATATAAACACATTGATGGCGGTTTGTTAGATAGTCTTCCATTAACTCAAGAACCACACCACGTACGCCGTATTTGCTTAGTTTACCCGTTAATACTTCATGACATACCGAATCAAACGCCGTCCTAAAGTCTATGAACAAACCGAGTGAGTACAGTCTCCGTTCGACGTTTGTGATTAGTTCATGTTTAATATTAAGCAGAGCTGCTTCAAAAGATTTATTTTTTGGAAATCCATATTGGGCCTCACTCGTCACATTATACTTGTCAAATAATTTGTACAAGCGTATGTTTATTGCATTCTCAAATACTTTGGATAAAACAGGAAGAACAGGTATTGGCCTGTAGTTCGTGAATTGTCCTTAATCACCACCTTTGAAGACAGGGCATACTCTCGCTATTTTTGGGCGGTCTTGAAAAATGCCAGTTTCGAACATTCTATTTAATATATCAACGGTTACTGGAGCTATATCAGCTACGTATTTTAGCGTAGTTGACTTGATCTCGTCAAAGCCAGCGGCTACGTTATTCTCAATCTGGTTTATTAATTGTATTACTTCCTCTGTTGTCGCTGGGAATAGCGACACGGAGTTTGTAAGCTTGTATTCTTTTATTATAACACAGGGAGCTATTTTGTTATCGTTTTTGTATTCTTCACTGGTCACAAAGTATTTCTAATGCTACGCGTGTTTAGGTGTAGGATTTTAAACTGTTTAGAAGCACATGAAAAAGTTACGTTAAAAGTGGCAACATCGTTATAGCTACACGCTTCAGGACTGTCCATTGCATATTGGGCACTCTACAAGTACACCTAGAAGACCGCGCACTACGTTTCTTCGTTCATCTTTTCAGTGTCGCTAATGTATGCAATCTTCAACACTGGTGAGTTTTCATCTTTCCTTGCAAACACTTTGCCTCCTGCAGTCCACACGAATTTCCATCGCAGTTCCTTCTTTCTTTGTACTGTGGCACCGAGAAGCTGCTTGTCATAGCGGGTTAGGTGTTCATTCACATAAACTCTGGAAGGGGACTACAATCCAAGTGTCCTTGCATCTAATTTCGAATTCTTCGCTTTGCTGAGGAAAGCATTTCTCTTCGTTCTACGGGTGAATCGGACAATTATGTTTGATTCGTCGTGCCGAGCAGTGGGCACACGATTACAAACATCAGTGTCAGCTTCCGTTACTTGTTCCTGTATTATTACGCCAATTTGTTTCATTATAGCGACTAGTTCACCCTCAAGTGGAATGCCCTTAATCTCAACCTTATTGGAACGCTGATACTGTTCCAGCTCTTCTAGTTTGTTTGTCAGTTTCGTATTTTGGGCAACAGGGGCGTAGCCAGGGGGGGGGGGGGGGGGCTTATGGGGCTTCAGCCCCTCCCTACCCCCCCGAAATTTTTTCCGATTGTGATGTATCGCCGGCCAAAAGAGCTAGCTGTGCCGGAAATCGTCCTGGATTTTTTTCTAAAATTGCTTTTCGCAGTCGAAAAGACACTTCTGTGTGAACATTTTTGACCCCTGGCGGTCCTGTATCTGGCTGCTCAGCGCATGATACTGCAGGAAATATTCTGCAAAAGAAGGCGTAGTGCCTTGCATTGCCATTTTAGCGGTTTCACCGCGAAGGAGTAACTATTGTTGACACGCAGGACACGCTCGATTAAGATATATAGAAGGGGCCTCCAACAAACCTCAACTAGCGGGCCGCAGTAACGAAATTAAGTCCCACAAGCGCTGGGAGGACAGTGAAGATGGTGTATTCCAGGCTGGGGTGGGGGGGGTTGAGAGTTTGAATCAAAATGCCACCAAACGTTGCCTCTTGAAAGAATAAAGAAATCCTTTCCTGCATGCGTCATTTCAGGAGGGTATTTGACGTCAGGTCTCGGAAAACATATGGATACTGATTTTCAGAATGACTAAAATCTGGACGCCGATGGTGAAATGTGGAGTTTGCGTTTCACAGTGATGTTGCAACTTATGAACGCATGGGGTGCCTCGCGCAAACGCACAAAACACTTGAGACCAGTCCCGTCTCTGTAGCTTGCCTGAACAAAAGAGTTATTATGCGTAGTAAGCGAAACAATAATGCGAATACTATTTAACAAACTCGCAAGGCTATTCTGTCTGAAGGCGCGGGCCGCAAGCAAGGGGTCCGCGGGCCGCGTGTTTTGTCCCGGCAGTGCACCATATTCTTAGAACCAAGGTCATCTACTAATTTGGGCTGCTAGGGTACGCCGATCAGCGGGGGGTGCATCCCCTCAGATAAGTAAGGGCGGTGGTTGAGCACCCTAGATTCACTCCTTAACTGACCACTCCGACCTCAAAGTTGCTCTGATGTATTCAGTGTTGCCAGTGAGCTGCCATTTTTGAGGTAAATCTTTGGAACGCACCCAATTTCTTTAACCCTCTCCGAGAAGCGAATCTACATCGACGACGCTACTAAGGAGACTATACTGTACTAGCAATCATGGTTTGCCAAAATTACTTCCTTCTAACGGTGATAGTGCTTCGAACAGCCCTCTTTCGGCCAAAGCATCATGTTTGTCTTGTGCTATTGTCACGTGGTCGTGACGTTGACGAAGGCAGTAGGCAGTAGTCCAAGATGAAACACTTTATATGGGCCGAACTTGTGGCCGGTAAACTGAAGGTGAGATTACAGCAATAAAAGCTGGAACTGATAGCGGCGAACAGAGCGTCGGCCGTCGATCAACTGAACTTCGTTGGAGTCCGCCGGCTATTATAAATCATGCGTCGAACATTCTAGCCTTATCACTAGCCGTCGCGCAAGCTCTGGAATAATCTTGAGTGTTACCGTCTTGCGTGCAATCTTAACAAAACGATCTACAATAATCGTGAAGCTTCTAGAACAATGAGGCGCGGTTTGCGCTGAGCATGCGGGCAGTCTTTGTGGGCGAAAACCGAGTACAGAAAAATAAGAAAGGCGCGTGGCAATGCCCCCTCTCTGAAAAAGCATCGTCCCGATGCTTACAAAAGAACAAGGGGGAAAAAATAGATGCAGCTAGAAATCACAACAATAAACAAAGAAAGTACAATAATAAAGCAATAAGTGCAGTCCTCAGGTTCGCTAACGCGCGAAATACGGCTTGAGGCGCACGATATGGACGACTTCAGGTCGCGCACGGCGATGTTGAGAGTTCGTAATGCCGTCCGGGACGACCTCGTAGTCCAGAGCACCGAGACGTCGAAGGACCTTGTATGGCCCGAAGTATCGCCGAAGAAGCTTTTCACAAAGTCCACGTCGGCGTATCGGTGTCCACACCCTAACGCGGTCGCCGGGCTGGTATTCCACGAAGCGTCGTCGAAGATTGTAGCGGCGGCTTTCAGTCGTCTGCTGATTATTGATCCGCAGGCGGGCGAGCTGTCGTGCTTCTCCGGCGCGCTGTAGATAGGCGGTCAAGTCGGTGTTTTCCTCGTCGCTCACATTTGGTAACATGGCGTCGAGAGTCGTTGCCGGGCTCCGTCCGTAGATCAACTTGTACGGCGTCATCTCCGTCGTTTCTTGTACGGCGGTGTTGTACGCGAAGGTCACGTACGGAAGGATGGCGTCCCACGTCTTGTGTTCGACGTCGACGTACATGGCCAGCATGTCGGCGATGGTCTTATTTAGGCGCTCGGTCAGGCCGTTGGTCTGTGGGTGGTCCGCGGTGGTCCGGCGGTGGCTTGTGTGGCTGTATCCTAAAATCACCTGAGTTAGGTCAGCCGTAAACGCGGTACCTCTGTCGGTTATGAGAACCTCTGGGGCGCCGTGTCGAAGGACGATGTTCTCAACGAAGAACTTGGCCACCTCGGCGGCACTGCCTTTAGGCAGGGCCTTTGTTTCGGCGTAGCGAGTGAGGTAGTCGGTAGCCACGACGATCCATTTATTTCCGCAAGTCGACGTTGGGAACGGCCCCAGGAGGTCCATCCCGATCTGCTGGAACGGTCGCCGAGGAGGCTCGATCGGCTGAAGGAAGCCTGCTGGTCTGGTGGGCGGTGTCTTCCGTCGCTGACAGTCTCGGCACGTCCTTACGTAGCGGGCGACGTCGGCGGCAAGGCGCGGCCAGTAGTACTTTTCCTGTACTCTTGCGAGCGTGCGGGAAAGTCCGAGGTGTCCAGCCGTCGGGTCGTCGTGTAGTGCCTGGAGGACTACTGGACGCATTGCTGAAGGCACTACAAGATGGTAGTGGGCTCGAAGCGGCGAGAAATTCTTCTTTATGAGAAGGCTGTTTCGCAAAAGAAACGATGCGAATCCTCGCTTGAATGCCTTCGGAACAATAGCTGTCTTGCCTTCGAGGTACTCCATAAGGCCCCTGAGTTCCGGGTCGGCTCGCTGTTGTTCGGCGAAGTCGTCGGTACTTATGGTTCCCAAGAAGAAGTCATCCTCGTGGTCGTCCTGCGGCGGCGGGTTGACGGGGGGCGCGAGACAAGCAGTCGGCGTCAGAATGTTTTCGGCCGGACTTGTAAACGACCGTGACGTCGAATTCTTGAAGCCTTAAACTCCATCTTGCGAGACGACCTGATGGGTCCTTCAAGTTAGCTAGCCAACACAAGGCGTGGTGGTCGCTCACAACTTTGAAGGGCCTGCCATAGAGGTAGGGGCGAAACTTTGACGTAGCCCAGATGATGGCGAGGCACTCCTTTTCTGTTGTGGAATAGTTGGCCTCTGCCTTGGATAGCGACCGGCTAGCATAACTGATGACCCTTTCCAGTCCGTCCGTCCTCTGCACAAGGACGGCGCCGAGTCCCACGCTGCTTGCGTCGGTGTGCACTTCTGTTTCGGCGTGTTCGTCGAAATGCGCAAGTAACGGAGGCGTTTGTAGGCGTAGTTTTAGTTCTTGAAATGCTTGTTCCTGAGGCGTTTCCCACTTGAACTCGACGTCAGTCCTGGTAAGGTTAGTGAGTGGCTCGGCGATGCGGGCAAAGTTTTTGACGAACCGCCTGTAGTAGGCGCACAGGCCGAGAAATCGACGCACGGCCTTCTTGTCGGCAGGTGCCGGGAACGTAGCGATGGCGGCTGTCTTTTGCGGGTCGGGGCGTACTGCAGACTTGCTTATCACGTGACCCAAGAACAAGAGTTTCCCGTAGGCAAAACGGCACTTTTGAGGCTTCAGGGTAAGTCCGGAGGTCTTGATTGCTTGAAGTACAGCTTCAAGGCGCCGCAGGTGTTCGTCGAAGTTCGAGGAAAACACAACGACGTCGTCCAAATACACAAGGCAAGTCTGCCACTTCAAGCCGGCCAGTACGGTATCCATAACGCGTTGGAAGGTCGCGGGGGCCGAGCAAAGACCAAAAGGCATTACCTTTAACTCGAACAGGCCGTCTGGAGTTATGAAAGCAGTTTTTTGTCGGTCTCTCTCGTCGACTTGGATTTGCCAGTAGCCTATCTTGAGGTCCATCGACGAAAAGTACTTCGCGTTGTGGAGTCGATCCAGGGCGTCGTCTATCCGCGGGAGGGTGTACACGTCCTTCGTCATCTTGTTCAGGCGACGATAGTCGACACAGAAACGTAGCGTCCCGTCCTTCTTCTTCACAAACACCACGGGAGACGCCCAGGGACTCTTGGACGGCTGGATTATGTCGTCGCGTAGCATTTCGTCGACTTGCTTCTTCACGGCTTCGCGTTCTCGCGTGGAAATTCGATACGGGCTCTGACGGACTGGTCGGGCACTTTCTTCTGTTATGATACGATGTTTGGCGACTGGGGTCTGTCGAATTCTTGACGACGATGAGAAGCAGTCCTTGAATTGCAGGAGCAGATTTTTGAGCTGCTCTTTCTTCTGCTTTGGGAGGCTGGGGTTGACGTCGAAATCTGTTTCGGGACCTCGATTCGTCGAAGGATGTTCGGCAGTATCGGAGAAGGCGAAAGCATTGCTGGTGTCCACGAATTTTCGATGTAGGTGACCGTTGTACCAAGGTTGAGGTGCCTATATTCGTGGCTGAAGTTTGTCAGCAGTACCTTTGCTTTGCCGTCGCGCAACTCGACGATGCCTCTTGCGACGCAAATCTGACGGTTCACAAGCAGGTGCTGATCGCCCTCGACGACGCCTTCAAGGTTAGCGGGTATTTCGGTGGCGACGGAAATCACGACGCTGGAGAGAGGCGGAACGGTGACCTGCTCTTGTATTACATTCAAGGCATGATTCTCCGGCGTCGTGTGGGGCGGCAACGCTTTTTCTGAAGTCAGTGTTATCGAATCAGACCTCAGGTCGATGACGGCGCCGTGTTTACTTAGGAAGTCCATCCCCAGTATCACATCCCTGGAGCAGTGCTGCAGAATTGGAAAGCTGGCGGGATAAGTCCGGTTATTGACGGTGACTCTTGCTGTGCAAACACCGGCCGGCGTTATTATATGGCCCCCAGCGGTCCGGATTTCAGGGCCTTGCCAAGCAGTCTTCACTTTCTTCAGCTTCGTCGCGAAAGGCCCACTGACGACGGAATAGTCGGCTCCAGTGTCGACGAGAGCGGTGACGTTGTGGCCGTCGAATATTACGTCGAGGTCGCTCGTTCGTCGTCGTGCGTTGCGGTTGAGTCGCGGCTTCGGATCACGGCTGCATCGAAATGTTGCTCTGCTTCCATGTTGCGTCGTCACGTCTTCGTCGGCCCACGACGTTTCGTCAGCAGGGCTTCGTCTGGTTCGCGTCGTGTTCTGCAGGTTTCGTCGCGTTGTCGTCGTCGGCGGCCGCGGAGGATCTTCGGCATTTCGTCGTACAGCAACCGCACCTCCATCGGTTGCTGCCCTTAGTTTCCCGGATACGGCCTAGGCGACCGGCCCGGTTTGGGCCGGTGTACTGCCGGCGGTGTGGTGAGGTGTAGCGGCCTGGCGACGGCGATCGAGAAGGACTTCGCGGCGTCCATTGCGCTCCTGCCAGGTAGTCGGCGATGTCCCGTGGTTGTTCACCTCGCTGCGGACGCGGTGCGTTCACGGCGAAGCCACGCAGTCCCATCTCACGGTATTGGCAGCGGCGATACGTGTGGCCGGCTTCTCCGCAGTGAAAACATAGTGGGCGCTGGTCGGGTGCACGCCAAACGTCGGTCTTTCTCGGCGTGTATCGCTGGCCGGCTGGTGGGCGGTATGACGTCGGTGGTGGCGTCTGGCGGCGGAACTGCGGTGGAGTGGCTTCTTGACGGGGGCGAGGAGGGGGGGAACGGGACTGCAGACAGCAGCAGCGTAGCTCATAGCTTGGGGTTGCGGCTGCGTTGCCTCAGGGATGCCGAGCGATTGCTGGATTTCCTCTCTGACGATGTCTGCGATGGAGGAAACTTGTGGCTGGCACGACGGCATCATTCGGCGAAGTTCTTCTCGCACCACGGCTCTTATGGTCTCGCGCAGGTCATCTGGGCATAGTTATTGAATGTCTCCGCAGCCTGGCGTCGACCGGCGATCGAATTGCCGTGTGCGCATTTCTAGCGTGTTTTCGATCGTAGTCGCTTCCGAGAGGAATTCCTCAACGGTCTTCGGTGGGTTTCTCATCAATCCCGCGAAGAGTTCTTGCTTGACCCCCTCTCATGAGCAAACGGACCTTCTTCTCGTCGGGCATGTCGGGGTCAGCGTGCCGGAACAGCCGCTTCATTTCTTCCACGAAGATGGTGACATTTGGTGATGGTGCATGACGACCGCTGTGGGCGGTACAGGGGCTGCCATAGTATCTGCGGTCGCTGTCGTGGTTTTGGGCTGCCTGGTTGTCTCGGGAAGTAGCCCGTACTCTGGCTGAAGTCCCTTCTGCCTGCGGCTAGCTCGAGATTCCGGGTTCTCCTTAGCGTCAGCTTCTTCGTGGCTTGAGCTTAGCTCAGTGCTTCGCGGGGGCGTCCGGAGCATGGACGAAGCAGCACCTCCACCAGATGTCACGTGGTCGTGACGTTGACGAAGGTAACTTGAAAGAACGTATGCTTGGGCATGTTGGTTATTCATCTTTCACTTCTTTAGCGCACTGAGGGACAAGGACGAAATGTCCTCTTGATCCTTGAATGTCCTCTTGATCTCGCAGAAAGAAAAATTCCAGCATCATTTTGTTGTCTGCATATCTTAACTTGCATGCATTTCATCATTGGTTTTCCTAATCTTCCTGTACACTGCGCCTGCGTGCGTTGCGTTTTGTTGTATATGTATATATGTACCCCTGTGAAAAATAAAGCATTTTGTTGGAAGCAGCGCTTGTGTTCGCGTCGCTTTTCGTCCTTGTCCCTCAGTGCGCTAAAGAAGTGAAAGACGAAGGTAGTAGGCAGTAGTCCAAGATGAAACACTTTATTTGGGCCGAACTTGTGGCCGGTAAACTGAAGGTGAGATTACAGCAATAAAAGCTGGAACTGATAGCGGCGAACAGAGCGTCGGCCGTCGATCAACTGAACTTCGTTGGAATGCGCCGGCTTTTTATAAATCACGCGTCGAACATTATAGCCTTATCACTAGTCGTCGCGCAAGCTCTGGAATAATCTTGAGTGTTACCGTCTTGCGTGCAATCTTAACAAAACGATCTACAATAATCGTGAAGCTTCTAGAACAATGAGGCGCGGTTTGCGCTGAGCATGCGGGCAGTCTTTCTGGGCGAAAACCGAGTACAGAAAAAATAAGAAAGGCGCGTGGCACTATTTCCATACGCATGGCAATATGTGTCGTTTTTTTTTTTAAAGAACCAAATCAGAAAAGGGCTAAATTTCACGGAGCGTTAAACTTACCAGAGTATATTTCTCTTTTAAACGAATTGTAATCAAAATGGGACAATTCCTCATCGTAACGTGAACTCAAAAAAGGCAGTTTTGAATTTTCAAAAGTCAGCGAAATCTCTTATCTGCTTGGATCAAACTGAGTCGGAGTCATTAAATCAGTGCTGCTTTAACAAACACGACCAAAACAGCCAACCTGACCGGGTCTAATCTGTTTCATTTGGGTCCTAGTAGCTTTCCTATATTGCCACGCGCTATTCTTATTTTCACTTTTGTAGTATTCGGTTTTCGCCCACAAAAACCGTCAGCAAAGCTCAGCTCAAACCGCGCCTTATTGTTCTAGAACCTTCGCGATTATTGTAGATCGTTTTGTTAAGATTGCGCGCAAGACGCGAACACTCGAGATTATTCCTGAGCTTGCGCGATGACCAGTGATAAGGCTAGAATGTTCGACGCGTGATGCATAAAAGCCGGCGCGCTCCAACGATGTGCAGTTGATCGCCGGCCGACGCTCTGTTCGCCGCTATGAGTGCCAGCGTGTATTGCTGTAATCTTACTTTCTCTTTACCGGCCACAAGTTCGGCCTAATAAACAGTTTCATCTTGGACACGTCGCCTGCTGCCTTCGTCGACGTCACACCCACGTGACATCTGGTGGAGGTGCTGCTTCGTTCATGATCCGGACGCCCCCACGGAGCACTGACCCGGGCCCAATCCACGAGGAAGCCGACACCAAAGAACGCCCCGATCCTCGAACTAGCCGCAGGCAGAAGGGACTCCAGCCAGAGTACGGGCCACTTCCCGAAACCACCAGGCAGCCCAAGATCACAACATCGACCTCGACCGGAACGATGACCGCCCCAGCGGCCCCTACACCGATCCGGCTACATCAACCCAGGGAGCCACCCACCTTCCGGGCCTCATCACTCGAAGACCCGGAGAGCAGGCTCGAAAAGTTCGACTGCGTCGCCCTTTTCAATAACTGGACCGACGATGACAAGTTGCGACATGTTTATTTCGCCCTGGAAGACTCCGCTCGGACTTGGTCCGAGAACCGAGAAGCCACACTCACAACCTGGGACCTTTTTCGCGCCGCATTCCTGGACAGCTTCACAAACGTCGTCCGCAAGGAGAGAGCCGAAGCTCTGCTGGAAACACGTATGCAGCTGCCAAATGAAACCGTGGCGCTCTTCACGGAAGAGATGACGAGACTGTTCCGGCACGCGGACCCCGCCATGGCTGAGGAGAAGCTCCGGTTCCTGCTGCGAGGTGTTAAGCAAGAGCTGTTTGCGGGACTTGTCCGCAACCCGCCCAAGACTGTCGACGAATTCCTTACTGAGGCCACGACAATCGAAAAGGCACTTGAGATGCGAACAAGACAGTACGACCGCCGCTCTTCAACAACGAACTACGCCGAAGCTCATGCCCTCAGCACGAACGACCTGCGCGAGACCATCCGAGCGATCGTGCGGGAGGAGCTGCGCAAGCTGTTACCCTCGCCGCAGCCCCAAGTGGATTCGATCGCCGACATTGTCCGCGAGGAAGTTTGGCAGTCACTTGGAATGCCCGAAGCACCACAGCCTCAGCCGGAAGCTATGAGCTACGCCGCTGCAGTCCGCCGCAACGCTCCTCCAAGGCCGCGTCAGGACGCTGGACCACCGCAGTTCCGCCGCCAGGCTCCGCCACCACCGCCACCGACGCCATACCACCCCCCCTACCGGTCAGCGCTGCGCTCCGAGGAAGACCGACGTTTGGCGCGCCCCTGACAACCGCCCGCTATGCTACCACTGTGGGGAGGCCGGCCACACGTACCGCCGTTGCCAGTACCGACAGATGGGCCTACGCGGTTTCGCCGTCAACGCGCCTCGTCCACAGCGGGGTGAACGACCGCAAGACATCGCCGACTACCTCGCAGGAGCTCAGTGGACGCCCCGACGACCTTCCCGCTCACCTTCGCCCGGCCGCTACATGTCACCGCACCGCCGGCAGTACACTGGCCCAAACCGGGGCCGGTCGCCTAGCCCCTATCCGGAAAACTAAGGGCAGCAACCGATGGAGGTGCGGTTGCTGCACGACGAAATGCCGAAGATCCTCCGCCGCCGCCGATGACGCTTCGACGAAACCTGAAGAACACGCCGCGTGCCGCCCATAGCCCTGCCGACGAAACGTCGCGGCCCGACGAAGATGTGACGACGCAACGTGGAAGCAGCGCCGTGACCCGACGCCACGACCTAACTGCAACGCGAGACGACGAACTAGCGACCTCGACGTCCTTATCGACGGCCATAGCGTGACAGCTCTCGTCGACACCGGAGCGGACTATTCTGTCGTCAGTGGACCGTTCGCGACGAAGTTGAAGAAAGTAAAGACTGCTTGGCAAGGCCCTGAAATCAGGACCACTGGGGGGTCATCTAATAACGCCGGCCGGTGTCTGCACCGCAAGAGTCACCATCAATAACCGGACTTATCCCGCCAGCTTTCTAATTCTGCAGCACTGCTCCAGGGATGTGATACTGGGGATGGACTTCCTAAGTCAACACGGCGCCGTCATCGACCTGAGGTCTGAGTCGATAACACTGACTTCAGAAAAAGCGTTGCCACCCCACACGTCGCCGGAGAATCATGCCTTGAATGTAATACAAGAGCAGGTCACCGTTCCGCCTCTTTCCAGCGTCGTCATTTCCGTCGGCACCGAAATACCCGCTAACCTTCAAGGCGTCGTCGAGGGCGATCAGCACCTGCTTGTGAACCGTCAGATTTGCGTCGCAAGAGGCATCGCCGAGTTGCGCGACGACAAAGCAAAGGTACTACTGACAAACTTCAGCCACGAATATAGGCACCTCAACATTGGTACGACGGTCGCCTACATCGAGAAATTCGTGGACACCAGCAATGATTTCGCCCTCTCCGCTACTGCCGAACATTCTTCGACGAATCGAGGACCCGAAACAGATTTCGACGTCAACCCCAGCCTCCCAAAGCAGAAGCAAGACAAGCTCAAAAATCTGCTCCTGCAATTCAAGGACTGCTTCTCATCGTCGTCAAGCATTCGACAGACCCCAGTCGCCAAACATCGTATCATAACTGAAGAAAGTGCCCGACCAGTCCGTCAGAGCCCGTATCGAATCTCGACGCGAGAACGCGAAGCCGTAAAGAAGCAAGTCGACGAAATGCTACGCGACGACATAATCCAGCCGTCCAAGAGTCCCTGGGCGCCTCCCGTGGTGTTGGTGAAGAAGAAGGACGGGACGCTACGTTTCTGCGTCGACTATCGTCGCCTGAACAAGATCACGAAGAAGGACTTGTACCCCCTCCCACGGATAGACGATGCCCTGGATCGACTCCACAACGCGAAGTACTTTTCGTCGATGGACCTGAAGACGGGCTACTGGCAAATCGAAGTCGACATGAGAGACCGAGAAAAAGACTGCCTTTATAACAGCAGACGGCCTGTTCCAGTTTAAGGTCATGCCTTTTGGTCTTTGCTCGGCCCCCGCGACCTTCCAACGCGTTATGGATACTGTACTGGCTGGCTTGAAGTGGCAGACTTGCCTTGTGTATTTGGACGACGTCGTTGTGTTTTCCTCGAACTTCGACGAACACCTGCGGCGCCTTGAAGCTGTACTTCAAGCAATCAAGACCTCCGGACTTACCCTGAAGCCTCAAAAGTGCCGTTTTGCCTACGGGAAACTCTTGTTCTTGGGTCACGTGATAAGCAAGTCTGCAGTACGCCCCGACCCGCAAAAGACAGCCGCCATCGCTAAAGAAAAACTTCTCGCCACTTCGGGCCGACTCCCTCCTCGTAGTACCTTCGGCATTACGACCAGAAGTTCTGCATGCTTTGCATGATGACCCGACGGCTGGACACCTTGGATTTTGCCGTACGCTGGCAAGGATACAAGAAAAGTACTACTGGCCTCGCCTCACTGCCGACGTCACCCACTACGTGAGGACTTGCCGAGATTGTCAGCGACGGAAGACACCACCGACTAGGCCGGCCGGACTTCTGCAACCCATCCAGCGACCTCGCCGGCCGTTCCAGCAAATCGGCATGGACTTACTGGGGCCGTTCCCGACGTCGAATTCCGGAAACAAGTGGATCGTCGTAGCTACTGACTACCTCACCCGCTACGCCGAGACAAGGGCCCTGCCCAAGGGCAGTGCCGCTGAGGTAGCAAAGTTCTTCGTCGAGAACATCGTACTGCGTCATGGCGCCCCAGAGGTCCTGATTACCGACAGACGTACGGCTTTTACCGCGGACCTAACTCAGGCGATCCTAAGGTACAGCCAAACAAGTCACCGCCGGACCACCGCCTACCACCCACAGACCAACGGCCTGACCGAGCGTCTAAATAAGACCATCGCCGACATGCTGGCCATGTACGTCGACGTCGAACACAAGACGTGGGACGCCATCCTTCCGTACGTGACCTTCGCATACAACGCGGCCGTGCAAGAAACGACGAAGATGACGCCATACAAGTTGGTCTACGGACGGAGCCCGGCAACGACGCTCGACACCATGTTACCGAACCTCACCTACGAGGAAAACATCGACGTGACCGCCTACCTACAGCGCGCCGAAGAAGCACGACAGCTCGCCCGCCTGCGGATCAAGAATCAGCAGACGACCGACAGCCGCCGTTACAATCTTCGACGACGCTTCGTGGAATACCAGGCCGGCGACCGCGTTTGGGTGTGGACACCGATACGCCGACGTGGACTTAGTGAAAAACTCCTTCGGCGATACTTCGGGCCATACAAGGTGCTTCGACGTCTCGGTGCTCTGGACTACGAGGTCGTCCCGGACGGCATAACGAACTCTCAACGGCGCCGTGCGCGACCTGAAGTCGTCCATGTCGTGCGCCTCAAGCCGTATTACGCGCGTTAGCAAACCAGAGGACTGCACTTATTGCTTAATTATTGTACTTTCTTTCTTTATTGTTGTGATTTATTGTTGCATGCATTTTCCCCCGTCTGTTTTAAGCATCGGGACCATGTCGGGGCGATGCCTTTTCAGAGGGGGGGGCATTGCCACGCGCTATTCTTATTTTCACTTTTTTTTGTATTCGGTTTTCGCCCACAAAGACCGTCAGCAAAGCTCAGCTCAAACCGCGCCTTATTGTTCTAGAACCTTCGCGATTATTGTAGATCGTTTTGTTAAGATTGCGCGCAAGACGCGAACACTCGAGATTATTCCTGAGCTTGCGCGATGACCAGTGATAAGGCTAGAATGTTCGACGCGTGATGCATAAAATCCGGCGCGCTCCAACGATGTGCAGTTGATCGCCGGCCGACGCTCTGTTCGCCGCTATCAGTGCCAGCGTGTATTGCTGTAATCTTACTTTCTCTTTACCGGCCACAAGTTCGTCCTAATAAACAGTTTCATCTTGGACACGTCGCCTGCTGCCTTCGTCGACGTCACACCCACGTGACAATATTACTTTCATTCGACAACTTTTGCGCTGCATATCATGGCCTTCTTTCACTCTGAGACAGTATATTTCAAATAGAAGACAACTGAAATGGAGATGCTGGACTCCGCTTTATTCCTTGAAGAAGAAGCGATCCGAAACAGCGTGCAATCAAATGAGCTAAGAAGGCGAAGAACTGAAACAGTTTTCAGTCTACAAAAAAATAAGCGAACGAACCAACAAACAAACGAAGAAAGAAAGAAAGAAAGAAAGAAAGAAACTAACAAACAAGCAAGCAAACAAACAAACAAGCATATTTCTGAAAGCCCTCAAGATGTCAAGAACGACAAAACGCTGCCGGCAGTCCAAATGGTACGCATTTTCTCTGGTAGGACCACTCGATCTACAAGTCTAGTTATCCTCTTTACGCCAATGCAACAACAGGCGGCACAGACGGAAGCACAAGGATGGTGTTAATGTTGTCGCAAATAATTGCTGTATTGTTCATTTGCAGCGATTTAGACTTCATTTACGAGCTTAGTCAAGCCCAAATGAAACTAAAGTGGTTGCTTGGGCGTGTTGGTACGACATATTGGAGGGAAACAGCGCGAAAGACGAAGGACCAGGCAGAGAAGGACACAAAGAACAGCGCTGACTTACAACAAAAGTTTATTCGTCAACCACGCATTATATACCTGCGCAGTTGAAAACGAAAAGAGGAAACAAAAATGACAAATCGAAGATAAATAAACTATCACCATCATCACCGAAAAGCATGCTCATTGCGCGTGCATTCATTCTGAGAGAAAGATAACTTCCTTTTCTGACAAGGCTACTGAAGGCTGGGTGACGCATGCCTGAGCAGGCCTTCAGTTGCCTTGTCAGAAAAGGAAGTTATCTTTATCTCAGAATGAATGCACGCGCAATGAGCATGCTTTTCGGTGATGATGGTGATAGTTTATTTATTTTCGATTTGTCATTTTTGTTTCCTCTTTTCGTTTTCCACTGCGCAGGTATATAATGCGTGGTTGACGAATAAACTTTTGTTGTAAGTCAGCGCTGTTGTTCGTGTCCTTCTCTGCCTGGTCCTTCGTCTTTCGCGCTGTTTCCCTCCAAATGAAACGTTATAATCTCTCATATCCAGCTTTCGGGGACATTGGATGATCAGCGCTCCTAGCGGCCACTGCTGGAAGCTCTCACGTTTTCAATGGAACAGGGTCATTTTCCGGCGATAAAAAATCGTAGAGGTGCAACTTCCAAAACTTCTTAAAGGGGCACCTTCTAGGAGCTGTACCGCACTTAACAAATGCAGCATCGTTAACATGGGGGCTTCACATTCTGTTCCCACGACGACTAAAATTTAAACAATGGGATCCTATGGAAGCGGCCGAAATCCGGCCTTGTTTTTCGAGACAAAAACGGGGCGTCTGAAAAAACTAGACGGAAACCTGTAAATTTCTCGCAGATCTAAGTAGTACGAAGACGAAGCTTTCATTTGAGCCCGCAATCATGTTTCTGTGTGAAGAAAAACACGTTCCAAAATAAAGTTTCCTACAACACAGTCGCGTCGTCGACTACAGTCTTTGGCCATGGTATCTTGATAACACCCATTTTATCGCGCCGCAGCCGGCGTGCGCTGGGGCCGAGATGGTTGAGCGCGTGAGCTGGCAGCCTGCGCGTGGTCGAACCGGCGGAGGTTCGAATCACGAAAAGATTGTTTGATTTTTGCTGTCCTTTTATTTTCTTTTCTTCTTTTTTTTCTTTTCTTTCTCTTTCTCTCTCTCTCTCTCTTTTCTTTTCTTATTTTTTTTTACAGAATTGCTGTCAGTGGTTACGGTGCTCGGCTGCCGAACCGAAGGACACGGGTTTGATCGTGGCCGCGGCTCTAGCATTTTCGAAGAAGGCGACAATCCTGGAGTACTTAGATTTAGATGCGTGTACGTAGGTGTAAATTCACGTTACAGAACCCCAGGTGGTTGAAATTGTGGGCCCCCTCCTCTGCCGCAACAGGGATTGGGAGACGCCCGCTACGCGCTAAGCGCGTGCTGTAGGACATAGTTTTTCCAGTCCAGTCCTCCTCAACGGCGCGCCTCATTAACATATCGTAGTTTTGGCGCGTAAAGCTCCAGCAATTATTATTACTAGTGCGTCATTGCTGAAGATTTAGTTGCTTGTTTTTTTCGCTAAAGCGTTGCACCCAGAATCTTGCTGCAGTGCCGGTTTCGCTTCTGGAAATGGAGCAAGTTAACATCTCATGTTTTATTAGTTCTTATTACGCAACCCATTATTTAAACAACAAAGGAAGGGGAACCAGGGACCTATTTTAGTTCACCGCAGCCTCAATAAAGCAACACATTTCGAATCCAAGGAAAGCATGAGGGAAGCTATTGATAGTATAATGAAGCGTTTTAAATAAGCACTGTACTATTAGAGACTGACCAGCAATGGCCGAACCAGCGCAAAGCTTGCGCTGCCGAATCGTCTTATTTTCTTTCTACATTAGCCGCGTTCTCTGCTTCTGAAAGCAGTGGCGCTTTTAGAGAGCTTTAGAATAGCGTACGCAAAGCTATGCGTTTGCGTTGCGCATGCGTCGTACGCTAACCTCTTGCGGGCTCCCGTTAAGTGACGAACGCTAACGCTACAACCGCAACGCCCCCAAGCTTTGCGTACGGTTTTCCGGTGTTCTAAAACTCTCTATTTAATCCCCTTCCGAAACAAAGCCATCCTGGCGAATTACGGGCAGAATACCATGGTACAGAGATAGTAAGGCTTTATCAGGTGATTCCACGAAAGATCGAACATGCATGTCCGGTCGATATCTTTGTTTTGTCTGGGATTTTTATATGATGTACAGGCACATTCAAAGTGCAGGGAACCGAAAATTTTATTTCCAAAAAACGGTTCTAGCGCGCGAAAAAAATATTTGAAGGTGGTGGCGCGGGCGTCTTGTTTTTTGGTCACCGCAATATTTTTGGATTTCGCAGCCGAATTTAATGCGAACTATAAACGTTGCGTCGAAAACATTTGGTGTTGATTTGTATAGGCACCGGGCGGCCGTCGTACGGCGCCAGCGGCGCCCCTCCCGAAAAGCGCCCCTAGCGGCGGCAGCGAAAGCACTGGCATGTGAAGCAGACGACGCGGAGAAGGCTCTGCTACTTTCGGCAACGTATTCAAGTAGTAGCGGCGGCGTTTCTTTTTAGACAATCGCAAGCTGTAAGCTGTTTCGTTTGTCGCCCAAGGCAAAAAAGAAGCGGCAGCAACAGTGTTTCGTGAACAAAGCACGAAGCGTTCGACTGTCGGACATGTGTTCAGATAACGGGGCCACTCGTCGGGCTCCAGGGAGACTCCCCCGCAGTCGTTTGCGGTCGTGGCAGCATTCAATGGTCGCCAAGTCATCAAGAAGGATGACACATGTTCTTTTCATGTCTTCACACCCAGGAGCACCGTCGGAACGTCAATCGACTAGGCTTCTTTGAGTGGTGCTGTGCTTTTATGCGTTGCTTTCGTTTGGAGGCGGACCAGAGGCACGATGACTCCTCCCTTTCGGGACTGCAAATGAGACCGGCCCGATTGGCGAAAGTGTTGTAAAATAAACACCTTTGTATTTTAACTGCCAAACTCGCTGCTCCTCACTGTTGGGCTCCTGGCGGGAAGGCGAGTACTGACAGCGCACGTGCACTAATGGCGATGCCTGTTACATTGCGTTGCGGCTTTCAAGGCTTGACCAGCCGGCGTGTGCGTTTTCATGTGTTTGCTCTAGAGAAGGGTCACCGCTTGCACGAAGCTGGCCACGTGCTTGACATCAAGGAATATAAAAGCGACAACGACTGCAAATTGCTTTGCAAGTGCACCCCGCAGACGAAGTTCAATGCGATAAGCTACGATGTGGAGCTAGATCTAGGTATCCCCATTCCTATTTCTATTTTAAACGCAAAGCATTTCTTATCTCTATCTATAAATGCCTCTATTTCTCTATCTAGCCGCCTACATCTGGGCGTTCTCGTGGTCGCCTCCTTAAGTTGACATTAACCAAAATTGGCATAGGTGGGTACGAAAATAAGACGAACATGGCTGTCTGGTTGTGATATGGTGGTATGAGTAGCGCGAAAATCTTTCCAGTCACGTGCGGCACATACCGGACGTATATCACGGGCCGCGGGATGCTGGTATGAGGCACAGGTGATTCACAGTGGATCGACCCAGGAACGGCGAGAACAGACATTGATAATTTAAGCGGATGCATGTCCAAAAAATCCGGCATCAGCCACGTGAACCCGACGTATGCAAAGAATAGAAATCCGGATCCCAGCAGGAGTCGAAACCAGGTACTCTGAGCGGATATCAAATATTCTACCACAGAGCCAAGCCACGACTTGAAATTACTTTTGGAAAGATCCTATGCGCAAGAAAAATGTCGGTGCAACCAACGTCAATTGTGGTTGCAGTGCTGGCTATCTAATTTCATGACAAGGTAATAAACATTTCTCATGTACTCATATGAAACAGACGTTACGTCGGCTTAACGCCAATCTTGGTTTTATTAAGACTTCTTGTTGGGCGAGTTGGTTAACATCAAAGGGGTACCTAGTAGCGCAAACTTAGAAAATAGACACGAGAAAAGAAGTAGGAGGGAGCAGAAAGGTCGGACGCTGCCTCGTACTTGTTTTCTCGTGTCTTTATTTTCTAAGTTTGTGCTACTATGTACCCCTTTGATTTCAATGTTGGCTCCGCTTTTATAACCGTCAGATAAACATTACATATGTGCTCCTATGACTCTGCAAGCTACATTCAAGCGTTGCTCGACCCGGAACAATACTCTGATCAACGCTACGCGTATGATATACACAGCATCGGCACGAAATGTGAATCGCAACGTAGCGTGCGCTTCGTTTCAATAACACTGACGTCTGTTCTCTAACATGAGCGCTAACATTACGTCAGACCACAAGTCAGCCTTTAAACGTCAGTGTAGTCGGCATGCTTATTAAGCACACTATGTGAACACAACTCCATCTACAAAAACACGTCGATCCACCTCGTTACGCGTGACTTAAAGCTAAAAAAAAATGCAGCATAGACTCACTGATTCGCATAAAATCGGTTCCCACAATACGTGGGATCTGCCGAATTTTTCCTAATACTTTGTTATTCTGTCTATACGTTAACATTGTCCCCTAACATTAAAAAAATAGAGCGTACGTCTCCCATTCCCTTCTCGTCTTTACTGGATGCTTCGCCGATTGCACTTGTTCCTCAGTTGTAGTTTTGCACGCCCCCCGTTCCTGTTACGTTTTCCATTTATTTTCGATCCTTCGCCGACCCTTAAGATATTGTAATCTTCAGTCTTCGCGCACACGTAGATTTCGGCAGCGCACGACACAAGCGACGAGAGCACAATGAAGAGAAACGAACGTCCAGCCCCGCGCCCCCGCAGCAAGCGCCTGCGCCCTTTTCGGCACTCCCATTCCATTAGTTCCCCGTCGCCACCGAAAGAGGCGCCACCACTCCCCGCGCCCGGTGCCTATAGGGAACACCGTAAATTACATCCATGCTTTCTGGATGCTGTCCTCCAAGGGAAAAAATGTAAAAAAATGGCAAACACGGCCCCAATCGAAAATGATTGTAAGTTTGATGCGTCTGCGCCAGTTTGCTATTTTACACAGAAACTTCAAAACTGTATCACATATAGAAAAAAAAGCATTTGAAATATTTCTGCGAGAGATCGCTTTCCTACAAGCAGCGTAAAAAAAGAAAGAAATAGTTTAAAAACCAAGTTTTTTCAAAAAAGCCCATTTTCAAGAAACAAAATAAAAAGAATTTGGTGTCAATTTTGAGAAAAAAGTTTTTTACCGAAGAGTGCTTATGTCAGTCAATGCACTGTTTCAATATCAAATGTCCTCATTTTCTTTGTTAACGAGACATAAAGGGCCAAAATGACCTTTGCTGTGTGTTCTCACTTCAGTGGCTTTGATGGTTATCAGCTTGCATTGTGCGTAAATCTACAATACTAATTATTTTGCTGCAGCGAAATTTCACTCTGGTAGCCTGTCTTCAGCAAAAATGTATTCTCAGATTTTATTTGTCTCTAGCGTGTGCCGGGTCGGGCTACTTCCGCTCTCTAAAGTGCTACACGTGCACAGCTTGCAGCCTGCAACCTGCCTACAAGAAAGGTGGACGTATACCTGTTCAACATATTAATCGCTTCAGGTTCCTGAATAAATGCTTGGTCTACCTCATCGCGGCTCTCAGATATCGACCGGACATGCATGTTCGATCTCTCGTGGAATCACCTAGATCCACTGCGCAATCTGATCCCTCGACATTGTTGATTACTACACTCTAAGAAAAAAAAATTGGCCGCGTATCTGCGTGCTTCGCTGCAAATGTCGTCGAAAGACGATAGTCTTGTGCCGACCGTACTGCGTGAGTACCACAATTTAATACCTGGGCTAGGCGCCGGGCTCGTTTTTCGGACGGTTCCCGGGCACGCTTGAGACGGACGCCGGCGCTTCTCCGCTGAAATTTGGTCGTCGGTCTTTTCTCTGCGTTCTCTGATTCATGTCTTGTTGAGTGGATCGTATTTCATCAAGCGGCCATATATGTTTTGCCTTGCCTGAGACAGCGCTCTTCTACGATGAATCAGCCGCATCTGGCTGGCATTGATAAAACAGAAGAGGACGCCATCTGCAACGCTATCCGGGAACATCGGCTTGTGTTGAACTATGCTGCTGCCAGGTGGCAGCACTACAGCGTCGAAGTTAAATCACTGGGCGGAGACTTGTTTTATACACAGCGGCGCATTTTCAGCGCCGCGTAATAAAGTCGCGTAATAAACACTAGGATCTTTATAATTACGTATCTATAGATTTTGTTTTAAAGGAACACTGTGAATAGTACTAAGGTATTGATGATGTGCCTCAGATATGCGTAATATTTGATTTTTAATTGCCCCCCGCTCACCCGTATGAACACATGCTCCTCGGTAAAAGTTGGAATTCGTAAGGCAGGGGCTTAAACTTTGGCCAGCTAGCTGAATCGTGCGACGTGCCGACAAACAGAGAAACAGACCAAAATTTCTCCGTTTAGGTATCCCAAGAAAGACTATCGTCTTTAAAAAAAGGAGTATTTGTGACTCCTTTGGTATAGTCATGACTTACCACGTATACGACTTTTTTAAAGAGGCACTTTAACTCTCTTGTGGGTCACATGGCTCTCAGAAGAGAGTATAATGTCTCCTGAAGAGAGTTGGCGTGACTCTTTAAAGAGAGTCATATACGTTGCAAGCCAGGACTGCCTGAAAGGAATCAAAGGACTCTCTTTGTTCTTAGAGTGTAGAATAGAAGAACGCTCAAGTGGCCTGACGCCGTAGATCAAGTACGAGGCTTGCTAGACCATACGGTACCGGCGGCGGTACTTCGAAAGAGGTTTCATTGACCAACCGGGGCTAGTTCAAGGAGTCCAGAGCCACACAAGTCGGTCACGGGTATATGCCGCTAAAAGGCTTCGAGACATCTCGTTAGTGTATTTGACGCTGCTTGCCGACAGTGGCGTTAGATCGGGCTCTCTGGCGACCCTCTTCAGCGAATTAGCAGCTTGGGAACTGCCGTTGACTCACTCACATAAGCGTGGCAAGGAGTTGTTGCGCATAACGTGCAGGAGGGCTCGAGTCCTTATAGGTAGAAGACAGGAGAGAGTCCAGTCGTGGCCTGCGTAGCAGTGTTTTGGGCGCACGTCACGAAGAGAATGGCATGGTTCCAGTCTTAGTAACCGGAAGTGACGTACATTGTCAGCATATCAGCTGATGTTCGATTAAATGTTTCTGTTAACCCTCTATTGCATGGCGTCCCATATTTGGCACATACTGATTAACATTTTTTTTATAGCGGGCGCAAGAGGACTAGTGGAGAATGTGACAAAGTTAGAGTAATCCTTATAGTTTCGTGCACTAAATATAAAAAAAGCACTGCCATCCCTAGAGCACTATGAAATCTAGACATGAAATAGATTTCACGGTGCACCTGCAAGCTCGGATCATGAACAACAGTGACAGCTATATTTTTCTTGCAACCATTTTCTCGTTCCAGAAGCAAGAAAAAATTATTTTGGCATATCTCGTGGCTTTTAAAATTCATGCTCATTAAGGCTCTTCTCAATTCTGTTTTCAACTACGTTATATAGTCGGAAATCGGTATGTGCCATATTTGGCACAGTATGCATGTGAGTGATGAAATGTGCAATATGATGCCATTTATGTTTTGTTGCACAGTGAAAATACAAACAAAAAGAAATCCTCTGAGATCATGCAGCACAGGTCGTTTTTGCCAGATTTCAGTTGTGGTGGTAGGTTTTGAGATGCTTCACGAAAATATCGAGTGTCAGCAGCAGTACCTGGCAATTTTTTGTTACATTATTGGCGTGGGTGCACGAAAACATTATGTGAAGTCTAACCAGTGCACGGCGATATTTAGCTTTTACTATTTGTCGGCAACTGACGCTCACAACCACAAGTCAGTGGTTGGTAATTCGGGCAGGAAAGTATAGCAAGGCGGCACCATGCGAAGAGCCAAACGTGTAAGCGGCCATCTTGCACGTAGATGTTGGCAGTCAGATGCACTAACCAAAATGTTCAATTATGCCTGAACAGAGAAAGCAATTGCTTTGCTTTATTCCACAAATCAAGCTAAAAAGACTGCAATCAGTGAGATTTTGTTTTTCAGCCATGGCAGCAATTTTGCTCGCCCACTTGCATAGTGTGCAATAAATCTGAAAATTTTTGTACATTTATTCCTCATGTAGTTATTGATAAAAAATGATCAAATAATTTTTCAATTGATTTTCTCATAATTCATGCAATAGAGGGTTAAACCATTCGTTTTATGATTGTAAGATGTGGTGGTGTGGTGAAAGACCTTGCATTCCTCTAGAACTGCTTGACGACGACCGAATGAAATACACGTCCTTCGGACGCGATGCGCGGCTCGCGTAGTGCGCCGTGCTGTGGAATGACGTGGTGTGAAATGAGAGGCAACATTGCTAGCCGATGCAGATGGCAATGATGAAGTCTCTGCTTAGCGTGTAATCGATGGCAACAATTATCTATCAGTTGGTAGCAGGAGTGATGGAAAGAAGTCCATACAAATCAACGCCGGCGTAGGCCAAGGGGCGGAGAGAGCAAGTCGGTGGTTGTTACGGAGCAGGGAAACGGTATAGGGGGATTCGTGCGGCTCTGCTCGACGCAACAAATGTAGCGGTAGAAGAAGCGGTACATTCTGCGTTGATAGTAGCAGAGCTGGAAAAGAGTGCAAGTCTTCAATTATTCGGCGTGTACACAGTGTGAGTCAGCGTTGAAGGTGGCGCGTATGTCAACTTAGATGGCGCGGAATAAGAGCCATTTGCGTCCATCATAGAGGTAGTTATAGATCAACTGTCGCGAAGAATGAAATGGTGTGTTTGATGGCTTATTTCTCAGGGATGGTAGGTGACGTTGCTTCACGCAACAAGTCCATAAGGGAAGCAATGCAGGGGTTTTTGCGCCGCTGCACAGGCGTGTCGGTGACGGCTACAGCGGGAACGCGTCGTAGATAGACAAGAAGACCACCGCTAGAATGTGTCATTGGCGGATGAAGGGGGGGGGGGGCGCTACGGGGTTCAACCGTACTTTCTGTATGCTCGTGCGTGCTTTGGTAGGTGCATGGCTGTCATAAGCAACAACTAACTCGTCAAATCCGCGTTTACGCTAGGAGCAAAGCGCCGAAGACAACGCCGCTGGTGTCCTTGTGAATTTCATTTTGGGTGCTCTCAGCTTTTCTGTCATAATAAACTTCTCTCTCTCTATTTAATATGGGGAGAGCAACTCAAAATGTCGCAGGATTGGAGGCGACGTAAGAATACATCGGAGTTTTAAATGCGAATGCATTTCATAGTCGGGCTATGTCAGGCATCCGGCGTTGGCGTTGTGCGGCGTTGGCGTTGTGCGGCGTTGTCCGCGGAGGAGGAGGAGGAGGATAGGTTGAGGAGGTGTGCGCGCCGGCAGGTGTTAGATGTGAAGCATCTTATGGCGAAGCTTAATCCGGTGGTGGTGGTGTACGGCGTGACCGCCCTTACTGCGCATGCGCAAACCCTTTCAAAAAAAAAAATAATAAAACCTCCTCTCTCCCTCCCCTAGGCATCCCTCCCCGCGGCAACCACACCCTCACTGCGCATGCGCCTCCCCTCCTCTCTCCCCTGCTACGCTCCCCCCCTCTCTCCTCTAGGCATCCCTGCCCGCGCCGTCCACACTCCCACTGCGCATGCGCGTCCCACCTCTCTCCTCCTCTCCTACGCTCCCCCCCCTCTCTTCTCTAGGCATCTCTGCCCGCAGCGTCCACACTCCCACTGCGCATGCGCGCCCCCTCTCTCTCTCCAACGCTCCCCCCCTCTCCCTCTCTCGCCTCGCGAGGCCGACACAGGCAGCGTCTGCTAGCGAGTTTCTTGGTTGAAAAAACCGACTGCTCGCGCTGCACAACCGTTCACTGGCCACCCCGTATATATGGCAATGAATCTTGACCTCCAAGGTGGTGCCGGTGGGAGATTTCTTCTGTGCGTTGTTGAACAATAAAAATTCGCAGCGTGCGCGTTAACTAAAAGCGGTCTGCGGCGGAGCTCGGCGGAGCTATATATGAAAAAAAAATTAAAAAAATAAATAAATAAATTTTAAAAACAAGAAAAAGCAAAAAAAAAAGGCGCTGCGCCGCGCTCCCGACCGGGCTGCAGAAATTAGGCGCCTTTTCCTTCTTCGAACCACAACCACCATATATAAATGGAGTGAAGCGCGCGCGAAATGCATTCGCATTTCCTCACGATTCCCTTCGGGGAGGTGGGGGCTTTTTTTCTGGATGCATCGCCACATGTAACTTCACTCAAAGGTCGCGGCCACTGCGGAGGTCAGTGAATTGCGGTGTAATTGCGGGGAATCAGCAAATGAAACGTGTAAAATAATATCAAAGGCATAGAAAGCTGCGAAGGTATTTCATTGCCAGTTTAGGAAACGTAGCAGCAGCACGAAATGTCGTGGGATCCGGAAGGACGCCATCTCGGAAGAACACGGCACAGCATAAGCAGTTTTCGTATGCCAAAGCAACACTTCTTTAAGTTTACCTCAATGCCATTAGGGCTGAGACTAGTGACGACAACTTCGACCTTTTGTAGATGTGTCGCAAAACCGTGTGAAAGGATCAGAGTACCATCCAGGTAGTAGAGATTTGTCTGCCACTTGAAGCCGCGAAGGATGCGATCATGCGTTCAAATGTTGCAAGCGCGTTGCACGGCCCGAATCGCGTCACAATAAATTCATATAAGCTATCGGGTCTAACGAAGGTTGGTTTGCGATGCTCAAGTTCAGCCATCGGGGCTGCAAGGAGCCCGAGAGCAGGTCCAACGAATAGAGAAAAAAGAAAAAAGAACTATGCTCCATGCCGGCAGTCGCGGCATTGTCTATATAGTGGCTAGGGATAGATGTCCATATATACGTGTGATCTTGTTCAGCAAGCCATAGTCTACGCAAAAACTAGGTAACTGAGTCGTCTTTCTGTTTTTGTTTTTTTACAATATCGACCGGTGAGACCCATCGGCTGTTCGAGGTCTGTATGACGCCGTGTTGAGCCGTGTCAATTGTGCGATGTTGCGACGCACTGTGGCTGGCACACGATATGCGCACTTAGGGCTAAGGAGCGTGAAGATCAGTATCGAATAAATACGTCGTGTTAGAATTCATTTTAGGCTTCAATACATGACAGGACGTTTTGTTAGGAATATAATTCGGATGGCAACGCCTTTCTCTGTAATGTTTGGGAGTTAGGTAATATTTCGAAACTCTAGTGGCATCATAGGAATTAGTTCCAGGTCGCCTTGCGAACTCCACGGCTAAACATTGCGAAATGAAATGTGGGCAATAATTCAATTAGTTAAGATCGAAATTAGTAATTTTCGTTAGTTAGTGGACTATGCCTTTAAATTTTTTGTGTAGTAATTTCCTCCTCTTCTCGTCGACCAGCTGACGAGTTAGAATTGTACAATATCTAACAGCCAACCTTTAAATTTTTTTTGAAAGTGTTCGCTGAAATATCTGTTTTCTTCCTATTGTTGTACACATGTACCCTACTCCCCTCTAGAATGCCCAAGCGCTTGAGTGCATTTGAGATAAATAAATAAATAAATAAGTAAATAAATAAATAAAATCTAAGCACGTGTTACATTCACTAAAAACGCTAAGGCGAAACTTGATTGGCCTCTTGACACACTTTTTGTCGCTGTGACAATACGTATATATATATATATATATATATATATATATATATATATATATATATATATATATATATATATATATATATATATATATATGCGACTGTGTACGAATCGTGACATGATTTTTTCGCATTCACGTTGCACAAGTGATTCATCATCATCATCATCAGCAGCAGCAGCAGCAGCAACATGAGTACGCTAATTGTAGGTTACATGCCACTCCCATGTTTCTCCAATCAACCCGGCCCTGTGCAGGCTGCGCCCACGTTAGCCCCGGAAGCTTCTGAATCTCATCTGCCCATTTAACTTTATGCCTCCCGTTCACGCGCATGCCTTCTGTTGGAATCCCCGCTGTTACTTTCAATTGCCACCAGTTTTCTTGTCTTCTTGCTGCATTCCCTTGAGAGATAGTGGTAAACTGCCAATCATTAGCTCAGAATAAATGCACACTACAACATTCTTATACTTTTGGTTAATTCATTCTCCTGGTTCGTATCTGCGGTCACTACGTTTCCTAAACAGACGTATTCCTTTACCACTTCCAGTGTTTTGATAGGCATCGCAAACCGCTCTTCTCTTCCGAGACTGCTCAACATTACTTTAGTTTTCGGCATATTAATTTTCTGACCCATCGCTCTGCTTTCCCCGTCTAATTCAGTAATTATGATTTACAATAGTTTTCCAGAGTTACTCAACATGGCAATATCATAAGCGATTCGCATCTTACTAAGCTACTCTCCATTAACTGCTATCACATACTGTCCGCAATCCAACGCTCTGAAAACCTCATGTTAACACTCGGCGAATAGCATTGGAGAGATGGTAGCTCCCTGCCTTAGACTTTATTAGAATTTATTCCGTGTTTTTTTTTTTTGTTTTTTTGTTGTTGTTTTTTTCATGGGTGACAATGGTGGCTGTGGAGCCGACCATTGCCGAACAGGAAGGCACACTCTAAATTGCGAGAACAGTTCAATTCACGCTGTCTGAAAATTAATGAATCAGAACATGAACAACGCCACCGATTTTCAGATTTATTTATTGTGCAACTTTTACAAACGCCATGAACGTGCGTTTGCTCTGCTTTTTATACATGTGATTTCTTTTGAGCAGCAGCTGCGAATTCAAACTCGAAATGTGCGTAAGTTGTCGCACGCAATGGTTCATTGTCGAGATAAGTATACGACAACGAACGCCATGGGCGCGCGCGATAACGTAGCCACGAGCGAACCGTGGCGAAAACGGGATGCCAAGTGAATGGTGGTGGTGGTTGTGGTTTCTGCAGCCCGGTCGGGAGCACGGCGCAGCGCCTCAAGTGAATGCATTCGACCCGCCGGTCAGGCAGACTGGAAACAGAAATTTACTAGTGAAACCGATGCGCGCTCCATCTATCGTTAACTGCAGCAAGCATATCATTTTCAACGCTTGGCGGCGCTCACCTCAGTCCAAGCGAGCCGAGGCCACGCGTCGGAGCGTTCGAGTTAAAGGTGCGGACGGCTGTACGTGATCATATGCGCTATGCGCCGATTTGTGTGTGCCGCGAACCAACACCTTCTAGAACGATTACTTTGTACTTTAATAGTCATAGTAATTATTGAGGTTTTAAGTCCCAAAACGACCATATGATTATGAGAGACACCGCAGTGGAGGGCTCCGAAAATTTCAACGACCGGGGGTTCTTTAATGTGTACCTAAATCTAAGCGCACGGGCCTCAAGCATTTTTGCCTCCATCGAAAATGCGGCCGCCGCGGCCTTTGTAGTTTGAACCACACGTTTAGTAGCACCATGTTAGTTCGCGGAAGCGAATTGCTGACGCGGAGGCTGCATTTTGATGGACCCAATTTGCAAGAAGCCCATGTGCTCAGATTTAGGTGCACGTTAAAGAACCACACGTGGTCTAACTATCGGGGGGCCCTCCACTATGGCATCTCTCACATTCTGTTATGTCCGGATGTGTCGTCGGCCCCGAGGCGTACGCGCGGGGCGCGGTAGCCTCAAAAGCATAGACAGCCAGGAACGGTTAAAAACGTGTTTATTCCTACTTGGAGGCGGCAGCCGAACTGCCGGGGAAAACGCGCGGTGACTCGTTTGTAACGAGCGGGGGAGAGGGAAGGAGTCGACAACCGGACGTCCGCAGGAACGGTGTACCGCTTCACTCAAGACGTTCGGGGGCTCGCTCGGGAACAAAGGTGCGCTTGGGACACAACATCTCCTCCCTCCTTAGATTGTCGCTTGGAAGCGATCTGGGGGGTCGCCGTCGGCGCGTGGACGCTCTGGGCGCGTAAACAAGAGGAGCCTCCGCTTGCTGGGTGTCATTTTCTTCCCGTTCAGGGCCGGCTGGCGGCGGCGCCGATTCATCTGGTGCGAGATGCCAGGCTAAGTGGGACGAAGCTTCCGTCGGAGTGCTTGCTTGAAAGGGAGCCTCCCTTGGCAAATTACCTGAACGACGTAGCTGATTAAGGTGGCGGTGAGTGGCCTTTCCGCCTATGTCGACGAGCCATGACCGCAAACCTATGCGTTTAAGTGCCGTGGCTTCAACCCAGCCGGGTCTTCTGTTGAACTGGCGTGCGTATATGCGTTGTCCCATTTCAATTCTCCTGTTAAGGCAGGTAGCGCAAAGACACACGGACAAAAGCGAAGACTGAACACACGGGACAAGCGCTGGTATTGGAACATAAAAAAGAGCCCTGTGTACTAGAAATGATGCTCACGAGAACGGATAACTGGGCTAGTTTGTGGGAGTTCATGTTAAGGCAGGTAGCGCAAAGACACACGGACAAAAGCGAAGACTGAACACACGGGACAAGCGCTTGTCCCGTGTGTTCTGTTTTGCCCTACGAACTGACGTTCGTAGGGCAAAAGGTACCGACCTAGCTTTCAAAAATTTAGGCGTCGCATCCTCCCGCAGTTCCAGTGTGACTGGAGGTCCGTTGTTTCCTGGTATTTCTTCGGAGAAAACCGCTTGGTACTTCTCTTGAAGCTGCTCCACTGACGGATAGCTGGGTGTGTGGTGAACTCCGCCAATGACCACTCCAAGAAAGGTGAACCAATTTCGTCCCAACAGGCTTGATCCAGAGCCGTGGACGACAAGCAGTGGTAGCTGATGGGTCTGACCGTTGTAGTACACGTCTACGTTGGCACAGCCCAGTAGTGGAAGGGAATGTCCGGACCACGTTCTCAGCTGCGTGTCGTCTTTCTGGAGAGCTGGCGCGTTCTCATGCCAAGTGGCGCGAAAGGTGTCCTCGCTGATGAGCGTACACGCTGCTCCGGAATCCACCTCAAACCTGATGGGGCGTTGGTGTACCATGATTTCTGTGGTAATCTTTGGTCTCGTGCCGAGGTTCACAACGGCGTTTAGATCATACAGTGCCGATGATGTACGTGGTGTGCTCGTGTTAACTGGCATCTGGCCCTCTTGTGCCTCGACATTGTTGTTCCGTTGCACTGAATTCTTCGGCCGGAGCTGTTTGCGCTTGGTGATGCATGCCTTTTCAAGGTGTCCCCGTTTTTGGCAAAAGTTGCAGGTAGCTGTTTTGAATCGGCATACCTGGGGATCGTGCATGTCATCGCATCACCAACGGCGCTGTGTTTTTTTCCTTCCATTAGGCGTAGACGTGGAATGGCCTGACTGCTGACTGGTGTGATGTACCGGTTCGACGTTCCGTCGAATATCCCTCTGCTGGTGACCGGCGCTCTCCGCTCGCTGGGCGATGTCATATGCTTTGGAGAAGGTCAGACTCGTCTCCGCGAACAGGCGTTGTTGGAGACCTTCATCGCGCAGTCCACACACAAAACGGTCCCGCAACATAACGTCCAAGGGGAGCATAGTGGTGTTAGCAGGTGTGGCCGTCGATCCTCCCTCCTGCGCAGTAGCTGAAGTTGTCAAGGTCGACGGGCCGAAATTACAGTCAGCAGCGAGCTTTTTGAGTGCCGCCACATATTCGCTCACTGTTTCGCCTTCCAGTTGGTCTCGCCGTTGGAAGCGGGCTCGGCTGTAGACCTCTGATGGTCTTGGGTCGTAGTGCTTCTGCAGCGCAGCTACGATGTCGTCGTAGTCTACGGTTGCTGGAGTGCGTGGCTGAATCAGGGCACAGACTGTGTCGTATGTATGCTCCCCGCACAGCGTTAGCAGGTTGGCTCTCTTCATTGCTGCATCAGTGATGTTGTCAGCCTCGAAGTAAAATTGGAGGCGTCCAAACCACGATGACCATGATGAGCCGTTGAATTCGGGTAGCCGATTTTGGAGCCCGTGCGTAGCCATGACTTGTAGCTTGTCAAAAGCGTTGCGTAGCGCAGATCCAAATCCACTTCCTCGTCGCCACTGTTATGTCCGGATGTGTCGTCGGCCCCGAGACGTACGCGCGGGGCGCGGTAGCCTCAAAAGCATAGACAGCCAGGAACGGTTAAAAACGTGTTTATTCCTACTTGGAGGCGGCAGCCGAACCGCCGGGGAAAACGCGCGGTGACTCGTTTGTAACGAGCGGGGGAGAGGGAAGGAGTCGACAACCGGACGTCCGCAGGAACGGTGTACCGCTTCACTCAAGACGTTCGGGGGGCTCGCTCGGGAACAAAGGTGCGCTTGGGACACAACACATTCATATCGCGTTCTTTGGACGCAAAGTCACAACAATTATTATAAGAAGTATAACTGCTTTCTGTACATCCAGAGAAGCCTATGCAGTAGAAAAGAGCTCGAAAAACACAGGGACGAAAAGTAAGCAGACGCTACAAGCTAAGTAACCTAGAACTAACATTGCGAAATGCTATCATTCGACTGTTAAGTCATTAAGTATGCGCTAACTCCTTCAAGATCTGCTATCGGCCGAGCCTTTCGACACGGTAGAAAATTTGCGCAGCTTGCGCTGCATCGCGCAAGGCTGGGGCAGAGCAGAGCTGGTCGGCACTCGGCTGGCCCTGGCTTGAACAGGTTCATTCACACGCCCATGCACGAAGTGTTCACGCGATCACATTGCGATTCACGAGTATTGGCTAGGTATCGATCGGGTTCTATTGGGAATCACTTGGCAATCACAGCACCAAGTACCTTACTTACCTTAACTAGGGAAATTGGCCTAACTTGGAAATTCGAGGCTTGGTTTCGATTAGCTTGCATCCCATGTCAAAGTAAGCTTAATTAGCTAATTAGTCGAGTTACCACTAGTTATATATTAAGTCTTAATTAGTATTACACTAAGCTCGGCACATCTAACATAGTTCGGCATTACTAGGCACACAAGAATCTCAGCTCGGCTTAATTAGGGCTTTTTGAGGTGATATTTCATTAGCTTAGTTATGCGTAGTTAATTAGGTTTTACAATGATCAACATGGCTTAATAAGGGTTGTCTATGGCTACATTGGTTTAACTAGGCACAGCTGTTCTTAATTTTGCTTGACGTGGCCGCGCCGGCATGATCATGGTTTCCTCTCTACATCGCGACCGGACAAACGGCGGGCAGAACATACCTGCTGTAAAAAAAAATGCGAAGAAAATAAATAAATACGTTTGGCTGCCCTTTCAAAATTCCCGGTGCAGTCGGGCACCGTTTTCTTTTTCTGATGCGTAAAACGAGTCGTTGCCATAGGATCGGGTAATGACTAGCCACTTTAACGTTGCTGCTCGCCGGTCTTATCTTTGTTGCCGTTAGCAACGAACGCGGCAGGCCACGCCAAGTCGTGAAGCTGCGTGTTCTAAACATTTTTCTTTCTTTCTTTCCTTTTCTTTTTTTGCCTTGACGCAACTCTTGACCTCGCGCGAGATTCAAAACGATAAAAGTCATGCGGCACGTGGTGGAAGACACGCGAACTAAACGCCGATGTCCGTGAAAGCTGGATCTGAAAAGCCGAATACAAATATTACTCTGGGATACTGACGATAGCAGGCTACATAAATTTTCGCCGCAACATAGATATGATGTATTTTGGTGACATGAGCGCACTGGCGAAAAAATCTTGGAGCTGTCCCGACCATATTGTCCGTAGCAAAAAAGTGCGTTTTTTTTTCAGTTTCAGTTAAAGCGGACTTGGCTTTTTTAGAAGAAAAGCGCCACATATGTATGATCTGGCTAAAAGAGTTCCATTTCTACCGCGCTCTTATTTTGAGCTCAGTTAGCTCGGCGTTTCGCAATACTACTACTAATAATAATAATTTCTGGAGTTTGACGCACCCAGAACCACGGCATGGTTATCAGGCACTTCGTAGTGGATGACTACGAAAATTTCCAGCGCTTGTGTCCCTTAACAGTCACTTAAATCATGGAGGCTCGCGCACTTACAGTTGCCTCAAGCATTTCGTCTCCATAAAAATGCCACCGCCGCTGCCGGAATAGAACCCACATCATTCGCGTCAACAGTCGAGCACCGTAACTACTGTACCACTGCGGTGGCTTGCGCTTTGAACATTTTGTTTGGTTTGTATTTTTTTTTATCTTTTATAAATGCGAGTATCACGAGGTCAACAAAAATCTATATTTAATGTATATTCCATGCAGCCATAGCTGTCAATGTGAGCTACGTTGTCTCATGACTCATTAGCGTCATGTTTTGGGATAAGGGGTGTTGATAGGTCCTGCGTAAAAAGTTAATATCTCATAAAGCACGTGCATGGATGTCTATACAACTCCGGAAAAGAAGCAGTATGATAGTGGCTCATTCGCAAAACATCGCGTCGTCTAAGTAGCATCAGATAGCATCCTCTATTCCAAAGGAAATTTTACATTTCAATTCTGGTTCCAGTGGTGCCACTCACGAACTGAGATTTGGAGCAATTTTTGGAGCAGAAAAATTTTAGTTTTGGAGCAGTTTTGGAGCACCTAAATATGGATTTCGGAACACTTTGGAGCAACTGCACGCAAACTTCTAATGACTTTAAAAGATTTCGAACACTTAGATTGACAAACGTCATTCCAAATAATACTGGCATGCTCTAAAACAATGCTGCTATGCCTCTAAATACGAAAGGTGATAACTGAATTTGTATATTTTTAGCTGAAATGAGAACAACCAACCTGGTCACAAATGGCCTTCACTTTTATTTCAAAATATACAGTTGAGGAGCTGCTGAGACCATGACCTCTCACAGCTACGCCATATTTTCACACAAGCTACACCTCGCGACAACTCTCTGTGGCAGCACAGCCAAAGCTACGTGGGCGGAGCTTCTACACATGTGTTACTACGCCAAGTAGTCCGTTTCCCGGCGATTTTGGTTTCGGTTTCGCAAGCGCATCGAACATGTACGTTTTCGCACGAACATCCAAGGTTTATGGTGTTATTTTTTAAATAGTGCATTAAAAGATAGGTTATATGAAGCTTTAGCCGAAAGCAATGACAGGCCTTGAGATACTGTCACGTGGTCGTGACGTTGACGAAGGGAGCGGTCGACGTCTTCAAGGCGAAACACTTTATTAGGCCGAACTTGTGGCCTCAAAACGGAAACTCAAGTTACAGCAAGTAATACAGGCTGCACACTGATAGCGGCGAACAGAGCGTCGGCCGTCGATCTACTGATCATCGTTGGGACGCACCGTCTTTTATACAGCGCGCGTCGAACTTTCTAGCCTTATCACTGTTGGTCGTGTAAGCTCTAGAATAAACTGGTCGGTTCGCGTCCGGCGTGCAATCTTAACAAGACGATCTACTATAATCGCGAAGGTTCTCGAACACTAAGGCGTGGTCTGCGCCGAGCGTTACTGACAGTCTTTGTGGGCGAAAAGCGAATACAGCAAACGCGAGAATAAGAAACGCGCGTGGCAATGCCCCCCTCTGAAAAAGCATCGTCCCGATGCTGAAAACGGAACACGGGGGGGAAAATGCATGCAACAATAAACAGCAAAAATAAAGCAAGAAAGTACAATAATACAGCAATAGGTGCAGTCCTCAGGTTCGCTAACGCGCGTAGTACGGCTTAAGGCGTACGACATGGACGACTTCAGGTCGCGCACGGCGCCGTTGAGAGTTCGTAATGCCGTCCGGGACAACCTCGTAGTCCAGAGCGCCTAGACCTCGAAGCACTTTGTATGGCCCGAAGTATCGCTGAAGAAGTTTTAAATGCGCATGCATTTCTTAGTCGGGCTATGTCAGGCGGCGTTGTCCGGTGTTGTCCGCGGGGAGGAGGATAGGTTGAGGAGGTGTCCGCGCGCCGGCAGGTGTTATCTCTCCGCTCTCACTCTCTCTCCCATAGCAACAGCTGCGGGCGCGCGGGCTTATCCTCGCCCCTAGCAAAGTGGAGAGGAGGAGCGCGCTCTGGCGCGTGAGGGCGCTCGCATCGCGGGAGCTCAGGGGGAGCTACCGCGATAAAAAAAAAAAAAAAAAAAAAAAAAAAAAAACAGGCGCTGCGCCGTGCTCCCGACCGGGCTGCAGAAATTAGGCGCCTTTTTCCTTCTTCGAACCACAACCACCATATATAAATGGAGTGAAGCGCGCGCGAAATGCATTCGCATTTCCTCACGATTCCCTTCGGGGAGGTGGGGGGCATTTTTTTCACAAAGTCCACGTCGGCGTATCGGAGTCCACACCCAAACGCGGTCGCCGGGCTGGTATTCCACGACGCGCCGTCGAAGGTTGTAGCGGCGGCTGTCAGTCGCCTGCTGATTCTTGATACGCAGGGTTGCCAGGTTGGGCTATAAATAGCCAAATTGGTCTACCTTTTTCTGGAGTTGGCGGGGTTTTTTGGTCGTTGGCTATTTGGCTACTTTTGGGCTATTACCTGCCTTCGCTTCAAACGCTCATTTTCCAGTGCCTTTTTCTCCTCTTTATTGGCTGTTGTGTCTCAATGTCGATGTGAATCAAGTGTTTACGTGTATACTTTCCCTTTCCTTTTGCATTCTTCAGGTATCAGCAGCTTTCATCAGACTGTTGCAGCTGTCAGTAATAATGAATTCCTTTCCTTTCAAAGAGAAGCTTCCTTTGCCAGTTTCGCGTGCCTGAGTCGTAAATTTGTGGATTTCAATCAAAGTGTAAATTAAAGCAAACGCGAAGTGCATGACTTAAAGGATTTTTAAGCGCTATGCCTGCAATCACCAAACTCTACGCATCATCGTAGGTTTTAAAGGATACAATTTGCCACTTTACATTTGTTTCACTTGAAATGAGTTCCGACATAAGCGTTGGATGTGTTGCGCATCGTTCAGCTTTAGTTATTCGCTTTAAGTAATAAACAAGCCATTCCCCTCCTCCATGGGGCTCCCCTTTCCTTTGGCTACAATCCTGGGATTGTGGCCTCACTTCAAAGAACACAGATTAACTCACTAGACAATTCATAAAGTTTATTATCTACCTACAAAACGCAACAACAAAATACAAAGGCCAGCAAGCAAGGCGGCATTTCACTTCCGTTTCTGCTCTATGCAGCAGATATGCGCTCTTGCATTGAGGAGCAGCAGACTCGAAGACATGCATGTCATATCGGTAACTCTCCACAAAAGGTGTTGCTTGTTTTAATCTGCACTGTTAAAAATCTGGGCCCCTGTTTACGTAAGAAGCTGAAGGTAAAGTGTCGCCGAATACTTTTCCTTTTTCCAAATTATTACAATTTCCTTAAACGGAGTCTCCTTGATAATCTTCTACGTGACGTCTCCTAGAAACGTTGTACGTAATGTCTCCTAGGAATGTTATACGTAATGTTTCCTAAAACGATGTACGTAATGTCTCGTATAAACGTACGTAATGTCTCCGTATGAATGCCTTACGTAATGTCGCCTAGAAATGTTGTACGTCATGTCACCCGAGGAATGCTGTATGCAATGCTCCTTAGAAATTTCGTATGTAATGAGGAACATGATGTGCGACACAGTGATTTTGTTGCCTTACAGTCACCAATGCACACAACTTGACACCACACTGTGCCTAAAAAGTAGTAATAATGAGTGCTGTGTGGTGAAGAAAGTAACGGTGCCTTACATGCAGCTACCGCAATGGTTATTGACTCATGCCAGCAGCAGCTGCTACTTAGCTACGAAGTTGTTGGAGCGTGGATAAGCACATTACGTAGTGATTGCGACGAAAATTTACATGGATGCTTAAAACAACAGTCACGAGGAAAGACATACATGTACACACTGCCCCTGTTGACACGTATGTCGGGCTACAAGTGAGATTGTATTTTGTCGGTTACTTCAATGACAACTGAAGTGTCCTGGCACCACATAAAAATTAATTGTATGTAGTTTGGCTTTATGAAGCCGAGGGTCTGACAAAATCTCATCTGGTCAGGATGAAACTGGTGCAAATATAGTTGGACGCCAATCACAAATAGCCTGGTAATACAAGAACACATATTGCTGTTCAGCCATAACAAATAAATTGGCAGACCAAATATCATGGCACTTTTAGCCTCATATACATTTCAACAGGGGCTATGTGTGCATGCATGTCTGTCCTGATGACTTTTGTTAAACATCCAGTGGAAATTTTTGTCGCCGTCACTGCATAATATATCTATCCTCTAACAACTTCTTAGAAGCAAAGCAGAAGCTGCCGCTGGCATCAGTCAATAACCATTGCGGTAGCTACAAGTAAAGCCCCATGACTTTCTTCACGACACAACACCTATAATACAGCTTTTTAAGCACAGTGTGGTGTCATATTGTAAAGCAACAAAATGCACTATTTGGCGCATATATTCCTCAGCAAATGTTATAGAATTCACTGTGGTTCCTACAATGTGTGAGACAGCGGAGAGCTGTGGCAGGAAGCATGCATACATACAACTTCTTGCCAAGTAAACAGTGAACATCCAGCGGCTCTGAACGCACAAAGATGGGGTTTATTCTGCCAAACTGTACGAATATACCGTTCGCACCCTGGCTCATCTGGAAAGAGAAGAAACGAAAAAGATCAGGACAACTGAACCAAAAGAAAGAAGGCAATCTGTGGCATAATTGAATTTTGCATCTACCTTGCAAAATCAAACGACCCATACAGCAGCATGTTTTGAGTTTTGATGCATGCACAGCATGCTCAAACTCATAAAAGACAGGGCATGTGTTCCTAAAACTCTTACACCAGTGAATAAATGTAGTGTTCACAGAAAAAAAAAGACAAATGACTTCTGCGCAGACGACATTCCAGCCACGAAGTGCTGGGCACTGTTGCGGAGATAATACCTCGGTGTGCTTGGATAGTATATTGGCATCCATGGGCAACATCTCAGCAACAGAAACCAAAGCTACGTGGCGCTAGCATCAATCAAACTGTTTCAGGACACACTGCAGAGCGTTCGTGTTAAGCTTGTTCACGATTGTACAGGCATCTAACTACACGGGATAAGTGAGAGTGCACTTTACATTCTGTGGTACCTTTTAAGTACTTCCGAAACCATATGACTTATTAAAATGTGGCTGAGAAAAAAGGAAAACAGAATCAATGGCCGAAAAAAAAAACAAATAATGTAGGGCCACACTAGCCCTAGCTACGGAATATAAAATGAAGGCATAAATGCTGTCATTACACAGTAACACTCAGGCTCCTAGCAATGTTTTTGCAGTATGCTAATGAACACAATGGTGCTTAATGACTGAAAGCTCTTGTTTCCCATATATCTTAAAAAAACACACAAAATCATTTGTCAAATCTGAAACCCTACTTAAGAGT
Organism: Rhipicephalus appendiculatus; assembly: GCA_030522465.1. Taxonomy (NCBI): domain Eukaryota; kingdom Metazoa; phylum Arthropoda; class Arachnida; order Ixodida; family Ixodidae; genus Rhipicephalus; species Rhipicephalus appendiculatus. The sequence goes on from JALIZH010000101.1 coordinate 38,631, forward strand.
AACTCTACAAAATAAAAACTCCACCTCAGAACAGAGAAAACTGAAGCTGATCTCTTATGTATTCATCCTTGGCACTCTTTTGTCTAGATTCGCACAAAACATCGCACAATATATAGAGGCCCTTGGCAATAAGATGTGATGTTACTGAGTATCTTTTTTTTCCTAAATTTTATCACTAATGCTAGGTATCTTAATTTATGTTGTTCATAATTACAACTAAAATGACGCTTTAATTCACAACCAACAAAGCAAAGGACTGTCCCGAAAGTTAACCTTCACAGAAAAAAAGCAAACTCTTCCCTCTTTTTCTGTACATCTCAATATAGTAGAACCAATGCAGCGATAGAGCTCAGTAATGAACAAAAATTATTAAACAGTCAAAATGTTACCAACAGCAGATATTTAAGACATGGCAATTACTGAAGCTTGCAATCGCGCACTAAAAAAGAACAAAAAATCCACAGAAGCTCAGATGCCCCTGGCTTTAAACACTGCTTCCCAGGATGAGGGAGCCTGCATTATGTATTTGAAAACATATTCAGCGCTAGCAATACAAGGACATGAGAGAGACACCACGGTGCGCTAACTTCAACAATTTTATTCCAAGGAAACAACAGACTATTTATCCGTGCACAGGGCGCCACCAGTCCACGCACTAGCCAACCAGAAAGGCTCTTTCCCTATCTAAAAGGTCAATTGATGGTGCACTCACACACGTGTCACCATTGCGAGAGATAGCTTGCGCTTCTATAATCTCTCTGACGTCTTTATCTTTGTGCTTCGCCAGAACCGTGCAGGAACCGAACATTGGTGCGCAACCGCACTCCAAGCAATGAACAGACAAGTGACCATAATTGTTCTTGTTTGTAACGTTTAACCGGTGTTCGCGAAGACGATCATTAAGGCATCTTCCCGTCTGACCTATATACTTATTTCCACAGGTCAGCGGGAGCTCATAAACTACCTCTTGTACATACTCTACTGGAGGGTCGCGATGGTTCTTGGAGCAACCGACAGCTGGCTTCCGGTACGGGTCCGCTAAGCGGCATAACCTGCCAAGCTTTTCCGGTGCTGAAAAAATTACTTTGACGTCCACACGACTAGCCATTTTCTTTAGGTTGTGAGCCGTTTTGTGCAAATAAGGCACTACCGCCACTCTGCTCCTACTCTCCACCTGTTGGACGGCTGCATCCCGTGGACTTCTCTCCAAGCGCCATCTTTTTAGCAGACCCTCGACAACAGACACCTGCACCGACTGTGGAAAACCTGCTGCCGCTAACCTTTCAGACTGATTGTTAAGACTTTCTTGAATCTTATGGTGGCAGGACATCTTCAACGCGTTTCCAAAACAAAGATTGGCAATATTCCTTTTCACCAGCTTCGAATGCGCGGATTGGTACGGCAACAGGGGCTTTTAGCTCTGGGTTTATATTCCCAACATGTGTGCTGTTCCATGAAATGAAGCTCAAGATCTAAAAACCGTAGTACGCTGTCGGACGGCTCTTCAACGGTTATGACAAGAGGACTAAGGCTATCAGAAAAAACCTTCTTGAGCTCGTCTACCGATACGTGCGCTTCCGGCTCAAAAAGGACGAGGCAATCGTCCACGTATCTGACGACTTTGACAATCTTGTGCTCCGACAACACACGTGCCAGATTCCTGTTATGGTGGGCCAAAAAAATGTCACTAAGAATCGGCGCCAAACAGGAGCCGATACATACACCCTGCTTCTGAAGGAAAGCTTTTCCATTCCATGTGGCAAACGTCGAGCGGAGATAGCAGCGAAGCAAATCTAAAAAGCCTAAAACAGATAACCCGGCTGAATTCTGAAACGCAACCGCGCCATAGTCGTCGATACACTCTTCTACGCATGCGATTAGTTTGTTTTGAGGCAAGGAATAGTACAAGTCCTTTATGTCAAAGGAGCAAGCCAACAAGCTTTTGTCTGTGTTATCCTTCAGGAAATCTACGATTTCCACGGAATTCTTAACCAAGAAAGGATCGTCAATATTAAGAATCCCTAGTCTTTCTTGTAAGAAAACAGCTAGCTTCTTCTGCCATGATCCTATTTCAGAAACTATTACTCTTAAAGGCCACTCGGGTTTGTGTGTCTTCGCACTAAACATGATTTGAAAGGCTATCTATCTTTGCATCGTCAATTTCACGGAACAGCTTACTAAGGCCAACTTTTTTGCAAAGGCGCTTTGCTTCCAGTTTTATCTTCCTAAGAGACACATCGTGACACTCATTAAAACATTGGCAATTGCAGAGCAGGCTTTCTCGTTAAAGACACCTTCCTCGAGGACAACAAAGCCACCTTCCTTGTCTGCCGGCAGAACACACAGATGCTTCTGCTTTAAGTACGACGCTACGCGGTTTACAGACACACGCGAAACATTGGCATTTTTACGCGAGAT
>JALIZH010000103.1:0-29417 GCA_030522465.1 Rhipicephalus appendiculatus
GCTTGTGGCAGCCAAATGCAGTAGGGATAGGTATATGTATGCAGTTTATCCTCTTCAGACCTGAGGAAAAAAGTACTTAAGGTGAACTCGCATAAACTATTTATTTAGAGCATTTGGGGGGTCACGAAACACTTCTCAGAAGAAGAAAAAACAAAAACTGCAATTTCAGAGGAGAAAATGGATGTACCCATTTGGGTACATCAGGCCTAAGCTGAGTAAAAATCAACAGAGCCATTTTTCTTTAGAAGGCAAGGAAAACAGCGGACATTTAGGGTGTTTAACGCGGGTTTTCACGCTGTTATCTTCATTGTGGCATATTATCTGACACTTTGGGTGCACATGCCCTGAAAAATGTCCCTTCATGCGAAATCGGGCCTCATTAGCTGGTATTGAAACCACTTTGTTACGTTTTGGGGACTTCCAGAGATAAGCCAATTTGAACATCCAGCTCTACTGCATTTTGGAATTCTTGAATTTGCTTGACGTGTGTGTGAACTGGCGTTTTCGCCACTCTGTTCTTAAACTTCAATTGGGCGAGAATCTTTTTGCTGCAATATCTATGAGCTTGCAGTAATTCCTGCATTCGATCCTGGGATTCATCGCCACTAGTTCCAAAAAGGGGGGCAAATACCCTGATGGGCCACTTCTTTGTATGAATATCTGTGAATATCTCTCCTGAATTAAGGCACATACGTGACCGAAAGGTCCACACCACCCATATTGTTGCTGCATGCTTTGTTGCAATGGGGATGCTGTACATCTACTTTTTTTTCTCCTCCTATGACCTACGCGTACCCGCATGTGTTCTGCCCCTTTTCGATTGGGCCAAGTCTGCCTCTTTCAAAATCGAGCCGCAACGTTGAACTTGGAAGCTCACTGGTGCATCATTATGTTCATCATCATCATCATTATCATCATCACTGCTGCTATCTGACCATTCACTGCTGCTGTGCACTCACCCACAATGTCGCCTTCATCAGACAAGTCAATGTCACTCTAAAAGAGTAGCTCTTGTATCTCCTAGTCACTGGGAAATCTGCCAGCAACACAAAACTAAATTGAATGTATTTTTAACGCAATGACCTGAAGTACCCAATTGGGTACATTGGTAAGTAAGTCAAGCTGTCTCAGAGGCAACTCAAAGCAAGAAGTCCGAAATTTCCATGCGCCCTCTCTATTCTATCGTGATCGTTTATACGCACTGCTTAACAAAATATGTCTAGCATTTCATTAATTAAGAAAAATCTAATCTCACCCGGTCGACTGCGCGCGCTATCGTCGCATGACGCCACCATACTTCTTTTTACTGCGAGCGCGTACATGGGCATACGGGGACATGTCAAGGGCATTTTGTTAAGTGATGCTCGCGCTCCCAGAAACATCAATTTTCGTCAAGCGGTCTTCACACATAGGATAACAGCGCGGGTTTTTCAAATGTACCCATTTGGGTACCCACGGACTGAAGAGGTTATCATCCACTTTGTTTAATTTGAAAGACACCGTCTCGCTAATAGCAAGCAATAGCCGCTATGGGGCGACTTGCAGCGTTGGCCTCTTGTCACAGACAGAAGCTCACTCCATTTTAAGCAGCTTCCTGTTCGTGTCATCTATAACAAATTTCTTGTTACTTTTTTTTTGGATGGCGAATAAGAATAAAGCTGCGCCAGCCACATGATAGGATCAAGCACTAATCGACAAGGTAAAATGAGAATTTTTACGTCAGAAATCCCTCGGTGACAGCTCGACAGAGCACGCCCTAAGGGCACATCATTCTCAGAAACGCGGCTGCGAAGTAGCTACACAGTGAAGTAATAAATTGCAAGGACCACCTATTACGGTGTCGAAAACTGGTTGTACTTTCTTCAAAGAGAAGTTTGCTTCCCAAATATCCACAAGGCATGGTTTGAAAGATATGTTACACACATTGTTTGCTTGCCTGCACCTGCCCGGCAAGTAAATTCAATGCAGCGAAGCTTGACAAGAGTCCACCGGGCTTTTACTTGACGAAAAAAGGCGTCACTTAATTGTTAACGCCCAGGAAGAAATGGTTAGCACAAAAGTAGCCGTGTGTAATTTTGCGCCGTCTAATACCACATGACGATACTGTAACTAGACGTGAGCCGTGCAAGCAAAATGACGACAAGTTTTGGTGAACTCTTCTGTTGTGAACTAATTTACTCCAAGCATAACCATGTAGCAGTGACGATCATCATGATAAGGACGATGACGTGACTCCTCTAAATGTCACTTCGACAGCATGGTGCATAGGTCACGAGCCCGGCAGTACTGCTGTAGAAATAATATTTGGAGGAATAATCATATGGAAGTTAGTAAGGAAGGAAAACTATAAAACAATATCATGTGGTTGATGCAACATGTACGGAAATACGTGGTAACATTTCGCCAGCTTTCCATCGACAGCATTTAATAGAAATCCTTGTGGTCACCACTACGGGGAGCAAGCAATTGCACATCATTTTCGGTCACACCAAATTTCAATAATCTGAAGTGCCAATTTTGGAACAAATAGACGCCTTTACAATGTTTAAAAGAGTATTGTAAGCTATTGCAACAACGAGCACAGCGCGATGAAAAAAAAGTTCACTTTCTTCTCCACAACCTGCTCAAGTTGCTTTCTGTGTGACATAATACAAGCTGCATTCGAACTACTACTACCAAAAACATACCAGTTATGCTTCAGATTCTGAGTCTACATATTATTCAGATCAATCTTTTTGGCAGACATGCCTACTTGTGTTTTTATTGTGTATTCACGTTTTACCGAGGGGATTCAGCATTATGCTTACCCTAACAACTTTGTAGTACATGTCATTTTTTTTGGGGGGGGAGAGAATTGTGGATGCCATCTTGAAGTTGAGTTTCCAATTGCGGTCATTTTTATAGCATCTGCTACAGCGTATCTGTGCTATGCTTTAAACCTCTGTCGTCATAGTATAGCACATCTCATTTGCGCTGCCGGCGTTCGTTCACGCAGTTAGAGTGGAAGACATTGCCACTTCGTCAAATAACAAGAATATCTGTGCAGCGTAGATAATGTCGTCCTGGTTCACCTAAGTATTCCTCTTTCTGGCTTCTGGACCGCATCTGAGGACGCCACTGCCACGAGCGTCTACGTGATGCACAGCGCCTCCACCAATTTGTTGGGTGCTGCTGTTTCACAGCAGCTCCTTGATTCGAAAACTCAACTATACTAAAAGCAATCTGGATCTTGCTGTTCGGTCTGTTCGTGGTTAATACGGCTGTTTAGAAGTGTTGCTTTACTGCAGAGACCGCTGTGGATTACGAAGTTGGAGAACGTCGACGAAACTGTGTATGTGTGTCGTCAATAACAACGACACAGCCTCGTCAGCGTAACTTAACCCAAGAGGCCAACTCAATTTCGAGAGCTTGTCTAACGTGCAAGTAAAGGTCATAACCCAATTTTCAGCTTTTATTTTCTTTGGCAGTTGTAAAAGTCACAAAGCCTTTAACGAAAGCCCTGATATAAGCATCTAACCAGGACGTGACTCATGAGTCCGCGCCAATAGTGTCCTCGCACAAAACTCTTTAGGATATATCCTCCTATAATTTTTAGAGCAGGTGATTTCCCTCCATACATCTCTCTAGGTTACGCGCGATGTACAGAAATAACTGATGCTATTAAAATGTTGTGCAGGAATCCCCCAGGATGCGAAAGAACACTGTTCCTACTTGTAGCGATATTTTCCTTAACTACTAAAAGCTGCATGCTAAAGAAAGTTATTGTTAGTGCTCAGTGACGCCATTCCGAGCAGCAAAGTGCAAGCCTTGTTCTCTCTATATTGCAATGGCAACGATGGCTGCCCACCTGCAGTGGGGCCTCGGAAGCTCACTGAATTGGAAGAATGACTCCGTTACATATAACGAAGTGCACCATAAAGCTCACCGAAACGGCTTCTGGGGTTTATATCTCAAGACCTCGGCATGAACGACTGCGCTGACTTCATGCCTATGACGTCTGGCAGTATTGGGTGACGTCATTCTGGAAACAGCGACTGTTCTTGCGAGCGTGGGGACGGAAAAAGCTGGCGCTCACCACAGCAAAAGCAAGAAACATGCGTTACCGCCTTCGGTATCACAGGAGCTTCACGTGCGTAAACTCAATGTTGCTCCTCTTCCCAGTTGAGCCAGCTGTCGTGTTTTCTTTACATGGTCTTATCGATATCTCAATATTAAAAACAATAGTCTTTCTTTGGATACTTCAACGCAGAAATTTTGGTCTGTCTGTCTGCCTTTCTGTCTGCCTGTCATACGATTCATCCACCCGGTCAGTTTAAGCACTTGCTGAACGCCCAGCCATCTTGCACAAGCGGTTGCGTTCATATTTGTGAACAGTGTCCATCTAAAAGCAAATATTACGCATATCTGAGGCGCAATATCAATACGTAAGCATTAGGTGGCGTGTTCCTTTATAACAAAATACATACGTAATTCTAAAGACCCTAATGTTTCTTAAGATGCGCTGAAAATGCGATGCTATGCACGCGATAGCCTGGCAGTGGCCCTGGGTCCTGCACAAGCTCATGTTTCCCGATGTCACTGCCAGATGGCGTCCATATCACACGCAGCGCCTCCTCTATTTTATCAATGCCCGCCATATGCGGCCGATTCAACATAGAGGAGGCGCTGTCTGAGGCAATGCAAAACATAGTACTAGTACGGCCGGTAGAAGACTATCGTCTTTCGACGACATTTGCAGCGAAGCACGCAGATCCGCGGCCAATTTTTTCTTCCTTTTCTGGTGGCGCCCATTTTGTCAACGTCATATCCAGATAGAAATACGTCAATAAATCTTGGTGGACTCCGACATAAAGCACTTTTGTGATAAAAGAATGGTGTGCTTAAGCAGAACTTAGGTATCCATAATGTGGGCCGTATGAGTGATGGATGCTGTAACGGCGAATTCCATTTCCGACCATGTCAGGCGCATCGACTCCCTTCGCGTAGCGAAGGTCCGGTGCCTGTCGCAGGAGATTCGTTCGTCAATGCCTTGTCAGAATTGCATTGCACATAGAGACATACAGGCGGCCAGAGGGAAAAGAGTAACAGTAAGTTTTGCCTGATATCGCTGGCTAATTTATTCTTTGCGTTCCAGTGGTGTTATAGACATATGCGTAAAGGAAAGCGGACATCTAGGGACAGGTGTGTATTTCCTTAGATACAGTGGAGAACGTTTTGTAACCTAAACCTAGTGTCAGCTTAAGTAAGGAAATTGCATCAGTAGACAGAAAAAAAAAGCATTCTTTCTGAATGCCTGCAATTGGCATTCAACCTGTAGACTTCAGTTGGAAGATTGACAAATGGGGCCATAAAAACGGCGATGGAATTTAAGCTTTGGGTTGCTGACCAGTGAACGCAAAAGAATCAATCAAAATGCTTACACCTACATATTTATTCCAAAAAAGAAATGGACTCAACTCTCCAGCATCTCCAGTTACTCATCTTAGCACAAATTTACAATTCATGGTGACCGCCAGAGGACAACTTCTTCTGAGTTTACAAGTGTTTTCCACCGCGATGCAGTGGTCCGCTAAAAAGTCGGTGTTCGAAAAATTATGGTCCACGGCAATCTAGGGAGATCCCAAGAGTGTTTGACTTAAGATAATCGTAGAAATTCTGCTATACACAAAACAATTCGACATGGCGTCCAACTTACGTTAAAGCACACTAAATTTGAGCAAAACACTGGCTCATGGGATTAGGAATCAGATTCCACCGTTCTAAGTAAAAAAGTCAGTTCAGAAAGAGTGGTTGCATCTTATTTCGTAAAGATAGGTAATACTAACATGAAAGTGAAATGTGCTTTCATTGAAGTATTAGGTGATACTTTGGTCGTTACAAAATACAAGAGCATAAGTTCCGCGTAATGCGTTATAAATGAGTTGCGGATAATTTCTGCTTTCATTAGCTTTTAACGCACCACCGAATCGCCGGAACAAGCCTTCATGAACTAATTACAAGCCAGAAATGTGTGTTTAGAGCTCAGGTTATTAGGAGCGAAGCTCCTTAGGCCGGCACCCCGCCGTCGCCGTCGGCGTTGAAGCTCCCTGGCACGGTGCCAGCTGTGTGCGTCTCCCCCTCACGCGGGTGGATAAATGAGCTTTATGAGCGCTGGAACGCGGATGGCGTCTGAACGATGCGCAAAGCGCGAGAATACGAGCGCGTGCGAAAAGGAGGCAGATTAGTCTTCGCCTCCCTCTTTCTTCGGCTCTGCCCTCTCCCCTCAAGCCGGCGAAAGCGCGAAAACATCGCTTCACCCTGTCGTCCGCCCAGTGGTTAGTCCGTTGCCTGGACAATGAAACGCCGCGCGCGCCTAACACCACGTGCGTTCCATTTCTAAGGAGCTTCGCTCATCGGTTGCATTCGTACACGGAACAACTGCTAGTTTTTAAATGCGAAGCATTTCTTAGCGAACTTCGGCGACTTTGAGCGTATCTATCTATCTATCTATCTATCTATCTAGCCGCCTACGACTTTGGGCTCTCCTGGTCATATCGTTCATGGGATTTATACCAAATTTGTTATGGCATAACATGACTGTGTGACTAACATGAATGACTGGTCATATAATGAAAATCATGACTAACTTGTCATGAAAAGTATGATTTACACGCCATGGCCATAGTGCTCTTGAGGCCGTTTCCTTAATTTGATATATCCAAAAAATTGGTACGATGCGACATTTCTGCATGACCAACATAAATGACCGGTGGTAATATGAAAATCATGACAGGCATGTCATGTACAACATGATTTACCTGCCACGCTCATGGCGCGCTGACGGCCGTTTCGCTAGCTTGATACACGCCAAATTTGGTATTGCGTGACGTGACTGTATGACGAACATAAATCCCAAGTGGTAATATGGAAATCATGACATGTCATGTGCAACATGACTTGCATACCACGCTCATGACGTTCTCGGGGCCGTTTCGCAAGCTTAATATACACGAACTTTGGTATTGAGGGACGTGACTGTATGGCGGGCATAAATGACAAGTGGTAATATGAAAACCATGACATGTCATGTGAAACATGACTTGCATGCTACGCTCATGGCACTCCCCCGCGGCCGTTTCGCTAGCTTGATATACACCAAATGTGGTATTGCGTCACGTGACTGTATGACGAACATAAATGCCAAGTGCTCATTTGGAAATAATAACATGTCATGAGTGACATGACTTTGGATGCCACGCTCATGACACTCTCGTAGCCGTTTCGCCAGCTTGATATACACGAAATTTTTAAGGCGAATGCGTTTAATGTCTCATGCTCACGTCCGTCCCCCTCCAGCCGTGCCCTGGCACGGTGCCACAATGGGCGCCGGGGCGCTTCAAACGGACGCCGGTGGCGTTGGACTCTACAGCGCTCGCGCTTTTCTTGCGTAGCGTCGCTGGGCCCAGCGTCTCTAATCATGCAAGGAAGGAGACGCGTGCATCACGTTCCATTCTTACGGACCCCGTCTCAGTGGGTACAGGCGTTCGAGGGACACACTTTGGAATTGACAAAGTGTCCGTCAATTTAAACGCTGGAACGCGGATGGCGTTCGCATTGATGCGCAGAGCGCGAGAATACGAACGCATGCGAAACGGTGGCAGATTGGTCTCGCGTCTCGGTGCGATTCGAGGTAAGAAATTAAGCGAACATAAGTGGCAGGTGGTAACACGAAAATCTTGGCACGCATGTAATCTACAACGCCATTTACATGCCACGCTCATGGTGCGCTTGAGTCGACTTCGCTAGCTTGATATACGCCAAAATCTGTATTGTGGGACTTGACTGTATGAAGAACACAAATGACAGGTCCTAACATGTAAATAATGATATGCATATTATGTACAGCATGATTTACTCCTTGCTGGCTGCTTCGCATCATATCGATTCCTTCCCACAAGTACGTGGGATCTGCCGGTTTTTGTTTCTCAAGTTCTGCAATATTCTCCGCGCTGGGCTTCTCGAAATTCCAAAGCAAAAACATAATTTTTTTTTGTTTCGCATGAAACTTTACGAAGTCGCAGATAAAATTTATACGTGTTAGTCAATACGCTTCTGAAATAATCTCATAAATGATAAATGTAATAGAGTTATATTAGAGATATATTTCCGAAATCAACTATTCTGTCTATCGCATTTCTGCAGGGTGCATAGAGTGACATCCCGTACATTTCTGTGTTGGCCTTTCGTTGTCTTCTGCGAATTGTAAATCACAGAGTGCTCGGATACTTTTTCCAAATACGTCGCAGCATGTCCCTCTCTTGTCAGGCGAAATCATTTTACGCCTTATAAAACGCCAGAAAGTGACCGTCGGCGGCAGCACTAGTAATGCGAGACATCGTTATAACGTGATTGCATGATAACTTCACCCTGTGACATCATCATGGCGTCACATACCGCCAAAATTTATGACGTCATCATGGCGTCATTTTGCCGTCCCATAACCTATCGTCACATAACACCGCTAGGTCGATTGTGGGTTATCACGGAGACAGTGTGAAACTACGTTAGGTGCACAAAGCTTTTGCGTACTGAGTAAGATAACGTACAGTGTACCTTTCTACGCGCTAAATAAATCTGAAGAAGAAAACATCGAATCTATGCTCAGGGGTGCCTACAAAGTGGCCCTAGGGCTACCGGTAAGCACACCAACTCAAAAGTTATTAGACCTGGGTATATATAACCCTGAGCTAAAGACAGCGGTACTGATCGCGCAGAGAAATCTTCTAAGTCAGACGAAAGCGGGAAGAGAGATACTCGCTAGGGTGGGCTTCCCACCGTACCCCCCAAAACCTGGACGAGGTTTTTTGATCCAGTCCGCAGCAAGATCTAGATCGCTCCCCCTGCCCAAAAACACGGACGTCAAAACAAACAAAAAGCGAAGAGGGGAGAGTGCGGGATGGCTCCGAAAAACATTAAAAAAACAAAACAAATGTTTTGTATGTGGACGCTTCCAGGTATAATTTTAAACGGTCCGCTGCAACAGTAATTGGCAGCGGCAACAGCATGGTGACATGTGCATCTCTGTACACGTCCTCGATCGCCAAGGAGGAATGCTTTACCATTGCCCTTGCGATCAAAGAGCAAGAATGGAGGGAGGAACCACAGACAACTATCATCTCCGACTCGCAGGAAGCGTGCCATTTCTTTTTAAAAGTAGGATCAAAAGATTGTCTGAGAGGGCAAAGAAGATGGCTTTCCCTTGGACTCATCGTGTAGCGGCTACGGTGCTCGGCTGCTGACGCAAAGGTCGTGGGTTCGATCCCGGCTGCGGCGGTCGCATTTCGATGGAGGCGAAATGGTAGGGGCCCGTGTACTGTGCGATGTCAGTGCACGTTAAAGAACAGAAGTTGGTCGAAATTGCCGGAGCCCTCCACTACGGCGTCCCTGATAATCATATCGTGGTTTTGGGACGTTGAACCCTAAATATTATTATTATTATTATCTTCGACTCATCTTAGGCGAATGCATAAGGGACCCTGTGGGTTTTCCCTGACACAGCTCTTACATAGTAGAGTGCAGAGTACTGTGAATTGTTTTCACGTTCGCAACATAGGTCCAACTACTGCTGACAGCTTGCTGCTCCCCCACACGAACACGTGTTTGTGTGGGAAGGGTTGTTTCTTGTTTGTTGTTTCAGTCGTGTCGTTTTCTTAATAATGCAGTGCTCCCGACATGCTAAGGAATAAAACAGCGCCGTCACATCATACGTTCATGCAAAAAAAATTTCGGACGATCTGTGGCCACGACCTGAGAAAAAAAGTCAGTTTCACCGTAAGGACGAAGCAATGAATGCGATAGCAAGAAATTGGAATGTGACAGCTGGATACTTGGAGCATGCCGCTGAAGCACAAAGAAGGACGCTCGAATGGAACGCACAGGTAGAAACAGGACAAGCGTGAACCGACAACTGTCACAGTTGTTAAGCCTTTGTGTTTGAGGAACCCGCCGCAACCATCCATGGCGTCTTTAGGTGCTGTTGTAGAGGGGTTACAAATGCGTAAGCTTTTCTATGCAGACTGAACTAGAAAACTGCCTCAGCGTCTGACGATCATCCCTATAGCGAAACGAAGGCATCAAAGCAAGGAATTTTTTTCTGCATTTCTTGATCTCAGCCCAGGCTTTGAATCTCACAATATGCGCTAAATAAGTCTGTTGACGTTGTGGCATTCATTGTACGACCAGAGTCCTGCATTACTCCTTCTTCGGCGATGTTTCCCCGCTTCATGCACCGATGCCGCAAGAAGCGGGTTGAACCCACATCTTCAAATGTTTCACTTTCCCATGCCTACATACACACGAACACAGGCAAACACACGCAAGAACATAGAAGGAGGGTGCAGAATCGCCCTTCTCACCGGAAAAAATTCTGGTTATGGCCCTGCCTCGAAGCCTACATCATCCCTTGAATTTTTCTGGAGCTTGCCACTAATTTATATCTTCATCGTTTGACTAATTGAGCACCAACGATATAGTGGGCGTTCATTTGAAACATATTCGTTCTTCGTAAATGTTCATTATCTTGTGTGTTCTTCTTCGACATCAGTCGTGGAAACTCAGCTGAACTCTGATCTGTGCTTCGGAGGCGGTCGCTTCGCCGTGTCTTCAGGGTCTAATAGAGGTCTCGTTAACTGCTGCGTCACAATATCTAGTATTTAAAGTGGCAACTGTTGTATCTCATGCGATTACGCATTCATTATTTTCAACTTCTTTCCACTTTCTATTCAAATAAATAGAATCCGGGCTCTATGTGTGTGTGTGTGTTTTTTTGGAACGTGGCACTCTGTAAATTGCATAGTAAACTGTTCCGGCTTTTTTGAAAGCGGCCGCAAGAAATGCGGATAAATGCATTAATCGAGAAAAAAATGGGGGGACCGTTAAGCTTCGCCTTTAAGAGTTGAACGCGATAGCGTTATCCTGTCCCTAGTGCGTACTTTAATCACTTAGTGCATACTATGTAATGCTTGTGCTTGTGTAATGACTAAGTGCATTACTATGTAATGCACTTAGTGCATACTATGTAATGCTCCATGCTTTGAACCACTAGCATTTATGCGCGTGAAATGTTTTCGAACTTGCTTTGTGCCCACCATGTGCACAACAACGCAACTTTCATGCGAATAAATGATACACCTACCAATTTAACATTATTGGCCGACTGCTACAATGGCGTGTGTTCGACTTTTTAAGATTACTTGAGTGTTGCGACGCGTTCGGCCTTGGCCAGCTGCTAGGATACAGACTGCTGGAGTTCAAGCCTTTAAGGATACTGACCTGGACACACGTTCTTGCGTGAGAAGCGGCCACACGAGCCGTTGTATGGGTGAGCAAGTAAGGCTAAGACCATCTGCGAGGAGGCATATCGATGTGACCTTCCACTTCTTTTCGAAGTCTTGCAGCTTATCATGAACCACCCGTTTTTGACGGCATGAAGTAAGAGCGAGAATGCTTGAGTGGAAGCTCTCTCAACGCACTGCTGGCAAACCTGAAGCCACGGCTTCAATGTAAACGTTAGGGTAATCATAAAATAAGAGCTCATTTTATATGCGAAGCATTTCTTAGCGAACTTCGGCGACTTTGAGCCTATCTATCTATCTATCTATCTATCTATCTATCTATCTATCTATCTATCTATCTATCTATCTATCTATCTATCTATCTATCTATCTATCTATCTATCTATCTATCTATCTATCTATCTATCTATCTATCTATCTATCTATCTATCTATCTATCTATCTATCTATCTATCTATCTATCTATCTATCTATCTATCTATCTATCTATCTATCTAGCCGCCTACGACTTTGTCCTTTCCGGACCGTATCGTTAATGGGAATTTATACCAAAATTTGTACGGCATAACATGACTCTATGACGAACACAAATGACGAGTTATATCATGAAAATCATGATTACTAGTCATGAGCAGCATGTTTACTTGGTGGTAGCCGTGGCGCTCTAGTGGCCATTTCATTAATTTGACATGTACCAAAATTAGTATGACGAGACCTTTCCGCATGACTAACATAAATGACTGACATAACCGCATGACTAACATAACATAAACAGGTGGTTTTATTAAAATCATGACGCGCATATCGTGTATTACATGACATATATGCCATGCTCATGGTGCGTTCGCGGCTGCTTCGCTAGCTTGACATGCACCAAATTTGGTCTTGGGTGACAGGACCGTATAAAAAACATTAATTACAGGTGGTAACATGACAATCATGACATGCCTTTTATGTAAAGCATGATTTACATGCCACGCTCATGGAGTGCTGACGGACGGTTGACTTGCTCGATATGCACCTAAAATTTGGTATCGGGCGACGTGACTGTATGACCAATTTAAGTGAGAAGTGTTATAATGAAAATCATCAGAGTCATGTCATGTCACTATGACTTGCATGTCAGCCTCATAGTGCGTGTACGGCCAGTTCGCTGGCTTGATATACACTAAATTTCGGTATTGCGCGACATGTCTGTATGACGAACATAAGTGACAGATGGTAAAATGAAAATAATGACATCCATGTCATGTACAACGTGAATTCATGCCGCGCTCATGGAGCGCTCACTGCCGTTTCGCTAGCTTGGTACACACCAAATTTGGTATTGCGTGACGTGACTGTATGACGAACATAAATGAGAGATGGTAAATCGAGAATCATGACATCCATGTCATGTACAACAGGATTTATATGCCACGCTCATGGAGCGCTCACGGCCGTTTCGATAGCTTGGTATACACCAAATTTGGTATTGGGTGACATGACTGTATGACAAACATGAATCACAGATGGTAAAATGAAAATAATGACATACATGTCATGTGCAACATGATTTATGTGCCATGCTCTTGGTGCGCTCACGGTCGTTTCGCTAGCTTGATATACACCAAATAGGGTATTGCGCGACGTGACTGTATGACAAGCATAAATGACAATTGGTAACATGAAAACACGACATGTCATGAACAGCATGACTTGAATGCCACGCTCATGGTGCTCTTGCGCCCAGTTCGCTAGGTTGATATACACTAAATTTGCTATTCCGTGACCTGTCTTTATCAAGAACATAAATGACAGATGGTAAAAGGAAAATCATGACATCCATATCATGTGCAACATGATTTACATGCCACACTCATGGTGCGCTTGCGGCCAGATCGCTAGCTTGATATACACTAAATTTGGATATTGCGTGACCTGTCTGTATGACGAACATAAGGGACAGAGGGTAAAATGAAAATAATGAGATCCATGTAATGTACAACATGAATTACATGCCACGCTCATGGTGCGCTCACGGACGTTTCGCTAGCTTGATATACACGAAATTTGGTATTGCGTGAGGAGACTATAACAAACATAGATGACAGGTGGTAGCATGAAAATCATGAAATGCATGTCATTTATGGCGCGTATGACATGTCACGCTCATGTTGCGCTCGCCGGCCGTATCGCTAGCTTTATACACCAAAAATTGGTATTGCGTGACGTGACTGTATGACGAACATAAATGACAGGTCCTAACATGTAAATCATGACATGTATTCTATGTACAGCATGATTTGCTCCTTGCTGGCTGCTTCGCATTACATCAATTCCCACAATGTGTGGGATCTGCCACTTTTTTATTTTTAGGATCATTTCATTGTTTTTGGTCACTTTTCTTAAAATATTGTCCAGTGAATGCGACGCGTGCGTTGTTCGTGTATCGTCGCAAAATCGTGAATCGTACATCGTCGCAGATGCCTTTCGTCACCGTACAGCTGTTTAGCGGCCAATTATTCAGACACCTAAGTTTGCTCTGCTGACTTCGTGTGTGATATTTGCGAGTTTCTCGACGAGGACATTATTTAGCGAAAGATAGACGCAAAACCTATCCAGAACGAAAATGGATAATGGGATAAATATTTTGTATTTGGCCTAAACCGGCATTTATCATGCTGCATGCATATAAAGAAACCGTTCCGCGGATATTAATAGAAATATAATATTTAACAGCATGTTTTGCCCGGATGTTTAATCGATGAGAGCATTCACAGAAGCCGCAAATTAATAACAAATGTTGGATCCACAAAACATTCCAAGGTGTCGCTACCAGCCATATTGCTACCATCCCGGACACATACAACCCAGTATTCCTCAAAACGATCTTGATATTCATATTGATAAACATAGGCACGCGCACGGTGGCATAATTATTTAAATTATTATCCTCCCAAGTGACCTCTTTAATGCAAAACTTATGTTTATATATCGTATCTATCCATCAGAATGTTTATCCCCTCTTATGCTGTTCTATTTTGCTTTTGAGGATCTGTCACTTTTGTGTCAAATTTATGGTCACCAGATGAAACGACAAGCCATAACGTTCACGGAGACAAATGCAATGGAATTTGAAAAGATATGTTAAAATGAAAAGCCTGCGTGCCGGTGCTGGTTTTGTTGGTCGTTTTGTAAGTACACGTAAATAATATTTGAGCCAAACGTAAGACAAACGCGTAAAGCGAAAATAGTTCCAGCTCGCTCCAATCCTTTAGACAAACACCTCTTATATCAGGATAATAAACCGAGTGTCTTAACAGCGAAGCTGTTTTAGCTGCCGTAATATGTATGCCGTATCACTATTCACAAACGGGTATGTGCCGCAGAAATTGGGCATGTCTCAGTACTCACCACCGGTCTACAAAAAAGAAAGAAGGCAGCACTTTGCCAGATAATAGGGAACGAGAAATGCAACGGCGGCTGCGGGAATACCACGAAGGGATGGAAGGCTTAAGCCAACGACGACGTGCCCGTAAATCTATGAGAGGTGCGAACGCTTGGTTTCAGCGCTACTTTCTGCCTCTGGAGTTTGGACATCCGTGGTGCTTCGGTGAGTGTACGTGGTTTAACTCGAACTTCTCTGTACTCAAAATCAACGTAGAAACAACCTAGCATCACCTAGCTAAACCCCAGGAACGACTCTGACGTCATACAGGCGCGCTTCGCAGCGCCGCCATCGGTCGCACACCAGGCGAATAACAAGCGCGTCACAGGGCCATTTTAAATGCGAATGCATTTCTTAGTCGGGCTATGTCAGGCATCCGGCGTTGGCGTTGTCCGCGGCGGCCTCGGCAGGTGTTATAGTGAGTGGAGAGGAGGAGCGCGCTCTGGTGCGTGAGGGCGCTCGCATCGTGGGAGCTCGGCGGAGCTATATATGAAAAAAAAATTTAAAAAAGTAAAAAAAAAGAAAAAAGAACAAAAAAAATTTAAAAAATAAAAAAAATAAAAAAAAGAAGAAACCAAACAGAAAAAAAAAGCAAAAAAAAAAAAACAGGCGCTGCGCCGTGCTCCCGACCGGGCTGCAGAAATTAGGCGCCTTTTCCTTCTTCGAACCACAACCACCACATATAAATGGAGTGAAGCGCGCTCGAAATGCATTCGCATTTCCTCACGATTCCCCTTCGGGGAGGTGGGGGGCATTTTTCGATGTGGGTAGCTGCTAGGCACATGAGGCTGTTGCAGAGAGGTTTTTGTCTCATATGCTCTGGGAGTGCGGGTCGTTGGGCCCGAAGTTCACCAAGGAAGAGTGGGACGCACTCCTGCGAAGTCCCAAGTATGAAGACCAAATCCGCTAGACCTGTCGGTCCCATCGTGGGATTAGCCAGGTGCGCGTTTTATCGCGTTTTGCTGGACCCAATAAATGTTGATTCACTCACTCACTCACCTCACGTGAACCAAAGAAAGATATAAAATGATTCCCCTGACGGGAAAATGCGTGCGTGTGCCTGACCTACCATTTTTCTCTTTTCCTTAGTTTCTTTCTCTGGCATTGTGCAATACTCCCTCTCGACTTTTACCTTCCAACGTGCCAGGAATTGGACCATGACAGCCACCTGCTGAACCGCGTAACACTTGAGTTGCTACAAGCAACAACGACGGTCACGGGTGAACAAAGAAAGGCAACAACGGCGGGGAATTGAAATGACAAGTAACTTCGATATATGATCGGGCTTCCATATTAGAGGCGACAAGCTCATGATTGAGAGAACGTCAGTAGTGAAGAAGTATAAAATGTTGGGCTGGTCGAAACAATCGCAAATCTAAGGCGGGGACGAAATACAAGGTACACTCACTCACGCAACGTCGTTGAACTTGCGACGCATTTATTGAAGTGTGCACTTATCTTTATACACTTTATCCCGCGCAAGCGCAGAAGCTACAGTCAAAAACCTATCAGCCACCTGATAATTAGCCACGCCCCGATAGAAACCGCCGCTCTTTCTTTGTGAAAAGCACAGAGGATGCACTGCTACACGCCTGCCTTTCTATTTTATGTGGTGCGCTTCACGGCGTTCACGCTCAATGTTTCACCTCCTCATGCTTGAAATGTTGCTGTGGTGAAACAAATTCTCGAATCCATTGCATTCTTCCATATGCATAGCTAGGTTCCCAGACAACACAAGTACAACCTCAGGACGTCCTCAGTATGCCTCCTTGAGGACATGATGAAGACCTCAGAATGTCCCCTAATGGTTCTAGAATGGCACTAATCCAGTCCTCTTGTCCGTACTCATAACAACCTCAGCACGTCCTCAAAACAACACTTCAGGACTTTTTCAGTACGTTTTCCGAACAATCATTGTGCGGTCGGTTCGGTACTGTAGGCTGTGTTGCGACTGGGGGGACCGGGTGCGGGGACATTGATGCCACCAAGAAGGGTCGGGTGACCTTAGAGAGTGGGGGGCCGACATTCAGGACGCTTGGAGGTTACAAGAACAACAACTGTATTTACAAAATGTACAAGTGATGGATGTCTACAGTTTCATCTTCTAACTGTCGACTCCCCCTTCGAAGACTCTCGGGGGCTGATTATAAAGAGTCTCTTTTCCCTAGATCCTCAGATGAGGGAAAGGCTCCAACTTGGGCTGTCCAATCACGCGACACACGCCACCTCCGACGGTGCCGCCCACACCCGCCCAGGTTCACGTGTCTCGACAGGGGTGTGGCCACAGCATTGCACCAGTGGTGCCAAGGGGGTGGCGTGAGACGGCCGCAGGATGAGGGGTCCCACACTCGGACAACTGGGCGCATCAAAGGTCCGCCGCTCGGCACGCAATTAGCGGGACGTGTTGTCGTCCGCGGCGACGCCGCCGTCTCCCCAAAGAGCATGTCGCGACCGAAAGCCATTGTGGTCGACTCGTCGAATACCTTGCGACGTCGGACTGCATGGCGCCTCGCTCCCGGCTCGGAAGGACAATTCACGTGTTTGGAACGTCTGTCAGCGGGCCAGCAGCCCCTCGGCGACTTGTTCGTAGAACAGGGGGACGCCGCTCCTACGTCGGTCCCGGTGCCGGTCACAACAGCTCGTCCACCGCCGGGAAAAGGACTCGCAAAGGGGCAGCCCAACGCTGCACCATGAAGAGGCCTGGCAGCGCAGCAGGTCAGGAACGCCTCCGGCTCAGATTTTCTCTCCCGACAAAGAGGGATCAGCAGGTCCGTACGTGGTGTTCTCGGTCGAAAGGGTCCCCGCAGGTCGAAGGCTGGGACTGACATTAGCGATCAAATCCGCACAGTACCCGAGCAGCGACAAGGCAGGCACACAACCCCTCCCGAGATATGCCAGGCTACCGAACTCTTTGTCGGAAGGTTATACCTGAACCGGTTATTGGCAGAAAAGCAGCCACACTAGAACGTTGGCGGAACGGCCCTAAACAAAACAATATGGTAGCGCCTCCAACGTTTTGAAGACTTTTGCCTTAATCCAATTTCATTCAAGACGCAAGTCACCTAGCTTTGAGGCAAATGGCGAGTGAGAAAATCGGCAAAAAAAAAATAACTAACCCATAATAACCCCTTCTCAATGTCTGCTCTCGACAGACCAAACCCTAAAGGTTTATTAAGCGGTGAAAATAAAAAAAAATACGAAAAGAAAAACGGATAATGAAAAAACAAATAAAACACTCGAAAACAAATGAAACAATGGATGTTGTAACTAAATCCGAATGCGCACGCTCCTTATTACAGGAAACCTCGGCTGAGAGCATCCGCATTTCCATTCTCCCTCCCCTTTTTGTAGCGGACCTCAAAATTATGCTCTTGTAGTGCCAAACTCCATCTCAGTAGGCGGCCGTTTTTAGGCGACATATTCCGAAGCCATGACAAGGGACAGTGATCCGTCTCTACAACAAAGGGTGAGCCGGCCAAGTAGCACCGAAGCTTGTGAATAGCCCATACTAAGCATGCGCACTCTTTCTCTGAAGTGCTATAAGCCTCCTCACGCGTTGAAAGCTTACGACTAATAAAAAGCACGGGGTGCTCCTCTCCACTCTCATCTCGCTGACTCAGAACAGCTCCAAGGCCCCTTTCACTCGCGTCGCACTGAAGTATGAAAGGTCGGTTATAATCCGGAGCTCGTAAAATCGGCTGAGACGTCAGGGCCGCCTTCAAGGCCAGGAAAGAGCCTTCCCTTAACTCGTCCCACTTGACCTTAATGGGCTCTCCCTTCCTTAAACTGTCGGTCAGAGGACTGGCGATCTGTGAGTAGTTGGGGATATAGTGTTGGTAATATCCAGTGAGGCCTAGAAATGCCCTGATATCAGTTTTCGTGATAGGCCGGGGATAGTTCTCGATGGCGGCAAGTTTTACCTCGTGAGGCCGCCGGCACCCTCGCCCAACAATGTGCCCTAGATACTCTACTTCCGCCTGTCCCAACTGACACTTCTCTGCTCTAACCGTGAGGCCCGCGCCCCTTAAGCGCGTCAGGACGTCCCGCAAGTGGCTTAGGTGTGTTTCCCAGCTGTCCGAAAAAACTGCAATGTCATCAAGATAAGGAACAGCGTAGTTCTCTGCTCCTGCCAGCACACGATCCATGAGCCTTGAAAAACAGAAGGGCGCGTTTTTGAGCCCAAAACTCATGACTAGGGGTCGGAAAGTGCCCATGGGGGAGATAAACGCTGCGTATTTACTGGCTCGTTCGGTCATGGGCACCTGCCAGTAGCCGCGCGTGAGGTCTAGCGTGGAGACGTACTGAGCCTTGCTGACAGTTTCCACTCTATCCTCTATGTTGGGAATGGGGTACAGCTGGTCTCGCGTGACTGCATTCAATTTCCTGTAATCGATACACGGTCTCGGTTCTTTCCCGGGCGCTTCCACGAGTATTAGAGGTGAGGTATACTCACTCTCTGACGGGACGATGACCCCAATTTCCAACATTCTTTGAATCTCGCGTGCGAGAATTTCCTTTGCCTAGGTGACACACGATAAGGCCGCGAAAGAATGGGTTCAACAGAAGTTAGTTCAATGTCGTGCTCAACTAGATCGGTTCTTCCTGGCCTGTCCACGAAAGCTCCCTCAAACTCGTGTAGAAGGTTCTCCAGTTCCGTCTTTTGTTTTACACTCAAATTCGAGTTTCGGGTGACCGTTTCTAGCAAGCCGTCGAGCGACTGTGAATTAGAAGCCTGTCCGGGAAAAACAAAATCTGTCTCTAATTCTTCGGGAACGTTAAGCGCGAGTTGGACCACTGCTGATCGCTGGTGGTAAGGCTTCATCAAGTTTGAATGGTAAATCTTTACCTCCTTCCGCCTCCCCGGCAGTTTGACAACATAATTCGTGTCCGACAACTTCTGCATAACCTTCGCCGGACCCTCCCACTGAACCGCGAGCTTGTTAGCTTTAGACGATGCTAAGAGCATCACCTGGTCTCCCTCTGAAAACGAACGTTGGCGCGCGTTTTTGTCATAGAGACGTTTTGCCTTAAGCTGTGCCCTCGTCATGTTCGCCTCAACGAGGTCCCTGCAGGTCTGAAGTCGCCCGAGTAAGCCGAACACATACTCGATCACAGTGGGATCCTCACCTCTTCCCTCCCAAGATTCTCGCAGCATGCGAAGCGGGGTCCTTAGTGATCTCCCATATACTAGCTCGGCGGGACTAAAGCCGGTGGCCTCGTGCGGCACCGACCTCAGGGCGAACATGGTGGCTGGCAAGCATGCTTCCCAATCTTTCCGATTCTCGTAGCATAATGCCCGTAAGACTCTTTTTAAGACTGAGTGCCATGCTTCTACTGAATTGCTCTGGGGATGTCTGACCGAACTGTGAATTATCCTAATGCCACACCTCTCCAAGAATGTGGTAGTTAGTGCGCTAGTAAAAACACTGCCCTGGTCGCTCTGTAACTCTGACGGAAAGCCCACTCTCGAGAACACTGAAAGTAAAGCATCCACTATTTCTACAGACGACAGCTCCTTCAAGGGAACCGCCTCCGGGAATTTCGTGGCAGGACATATCATGGTTAAGATGTAGCGGCATCCTGACTTCGTCACTGGCAGAGGGCCCACAACGTCCACGACAAGGCGGCGGAAAGGCTCACTAATGAGTGGCACCAACTTCAACGGTGCTTTCTGCTGGTCATGGGTTTTGCCTATT
Organism: Rhipicephalus appendiculatus; assembly: GCA_030522465.1. Taxonomy (NCBI): domain Eukaryota; kingdom Metazoa; phylum Arthropoda; class Arachnida; order Ixodida; family Ixodidae; genus Rhipicephalus; species Rhipicephalus appendiculatus. Next base: position 20,460 of record JALIZH010000103.1, read on the forward strand.
CTTTGGCACACATCGCAAGATTGCACGTACCTCTCGACATCCTTGAAACAATTGGGCCAATAAAACTCCCTAAGTAGACGAGCCTTTGTTTTCTTAATGCCAAGATGGCACGCCCACCCGCTACCATGACACAGCTCCAGTATTTTTGCTCGGTATTTCTGTGGAACCACCAACTGGTCATAGTGCACCCCCTTCGCGTCTTTGTACTGACGGTACAAAATTCCGGCGCGGCGGCGTAAAAAGACGTTCTTCCGCGCCAACCCTTCCTCTGCCGCATCGCTCAATTTCTCAAGCGTTTCATCCTCTGTCTGTTCCGCAGCGATAACCTCTGGGCTTATTTTCGATAGTTCCAAGAACCCACCCATGCAAGGTGGCACGAAAAGAGGGTTAAGGTCCTCGCTGGCCTCACTGGAACTCTTAGAGCTGTTTTCGCCCTCGCCCGGTACGTTCTGCTGATCCGCGTCTGTCTCTCTTTCGTCAGGGGCCTGTGCCTCCCTGTTTTGGGAACTCCCGAGCTCCTTCGCGATCTCTTTTGCCCTAGAACGCGTTAGAGCAAGCACAGTGTGTTCTCCAAAGCTCAGACCTTTCTTTCTCAACATGTCCTCCGAATGGTTAGAAAAAAGGTAACCGTACTGCTTCGGCAAACTTTGTGACACGGCGGCCTCTGTTTCCAGTTCTCCGAAAGGACCCTTAATGAGGACTTTGGCCACTGGAAGACACACACTATCTTCCTGCGCTACCTGTCTAATCCACGCGCAGTCTCCGGTGAACCCGTCCGCGGGCACGTATGATGGGTGTATTACATCCATAGTGGCTGCAGAATCGCGTAGGACCCGGCAATTTTGCCCATTGACAGTCATCTCTTTTAAGTACGGTTCGAGTAACCTCATGTTCTCCTCAGTGTGGTTCAAAAGAGAAAAAACGAGCTTTTCCTTACGGCAACCAATTGCTAAGTGCCCCGGTTCATTACATCGAAAGCACACAATGGGTTTCTTTGCCTCAAATGCTTTGTCGCGATTCTTGTCCTGTTCGCCTTTCTCTTTGCCTGCGCGCCCATTCGTGGTCGAATCTCTGGGCCTGTTTTTTTTCATTCGCTCCTCCTGGTGCATTAGAGGCATAACTGTTGCGCTCAGACTGCTTAGAATTCTCGCGGTACGGTTTCTTTACCGGTTTGTAGCGCTCTTTCATTTCCCCACGCCTCATGGTGTACTCCTCAGCCAGTTCTGCGGTGCGCTCCAAATTCTTTTCCCCGGGCTGATCTAATACCCACAAGCGTGCTTCGTCACTTAGGCCGTTCAGAAATTGCTCTGTGCAAATCAACTCGACAACCTTGTCATGGTCTCCAAAAGCTCTCTCGCCCTTCAGCCACTCAGTGAGATTGCATTTGAGGCTGTACGCAAAATCAATAAATGACTCATTGCCCCGTTTGCTACTATTTCTGAAACGTCGTCGGAAAGCTTCCGCAGACAGCCGATACCTCCTTAGTAGCGCACGTTTTACAATGTCGTAGTCATCCGCCTCATCTCGCGGCAAACGAGCGAGTACATCTGCTGCCTCGCATGGAAGCACGGTCAGGAGCATTTGTGGCCATAACTCACGCGCAAATTTGCCTTCGCAACTTCTCTCAAAGTTGACCAAAAATAAACCGATATCCTCCCCCATCTTAAAAGGATTCATGAGGTCTTTTATTTTCGGTGTCTTGCTTACTGGAGCACTGAGTGTTGCGCCTCCTGAGGCAGTTGCCCGAGCTATTTCTAACTCTAGGCGCTTCCTTTCCAGTTCGCGTTCCTCTTTTAGCTGCTCTCGTTTCCTCTTGTCCTGAATATCCTCCCACAACTCCACGATCTCCTCGTCATCTCTGCCGCTTGCCTCTATTGCCTCGATGACTTCCGCCTTCTTTAGGTGTTTCCCGCAATCAATCCCGCATTCCCCGCCTATCGCGTCTAGGTCCGATCTGCGCAACTTTCTCCAAGCCATGGCTGCTATTCTTTTGCCGACAAGTTTCTCAAGGAAATGTGTTGAAGCAAGGTTCCCGTGAACAGGCTTCCAACACCCTTGTTACCAGGAAGAACTACTATGTTAAGCCTGGCAACTCTCAAGGAGAAAAGGTCGTGCACTCACCAAGCCGGAGTCGAGTTCCCGCGCAGATCATCCCACCGCTGCCACCACTGTTGCGACTGGGGGACCGGGTGCGGGGACATTGATGCCACCAAGAAGGGTCGGGTGACCTTAGAGAGTGGGGGCCGACATTCAGGACGCTTGGAGGTTACAAGAACAACAACTGTATTTACAAAATGTACAAGTGATGGATGTCTACAGTTTCATCTTCTAACTGTCGACTCCCCTTCGAAGACTCTCGGGGGCTGATTATAAAGAGTCTCTTTTCCCTAGATCCTCAGATGAGGGAAAGGCTCCAACTTGGGCTGTCCAATCACGCGACACACGCCACCTCCGACGGTGCCGCCCACACCCGCCCAGGTTCACGTGTCTCGACAGGGGTGTGGCCACAGCATTGCACCAGTGGTGCCAAGGGGGTGGCGTGAGACGGCCGCAGGATGAGGGGTCCCACACTCGGACAACTGGGCGCATCAAAGGTCCGCCGCTCGGCACGCAATTAGCGGGACGTGTTGTCGTCCGCGGCGACGCCGCCGTCTCCCCAAAGAGCATGTCGCGACCGAAAGCCATTGTGGTCGACTCGTCGAATACCTTGCGACGTCGGACTGCATGGCGCCTCGCTCCCGGCTCGGAAGGACAATTCACGTGTTTGGAACGTCTGTCAGCGGGCCAGCAGCCCCTCGGCGACTTGTTCGTAGAACAGGGGACGCCGCTCCTACGTCGGTCCCGGTGCCGGTCACAACAGCTGTGATATTATTTTGTACTACTACTTAGGATTTATTTCTTTTCATGGTATATACACACAAATAAGGAAAAACACCTCTGTGAGGTCTCGTGTTAGTATACTGTTTCAAGCAACAGAGACATGACAGTGCTCGACCATGACAGCAAAACAAACAAAGCTTGTTGACTGAAACTCATTTATTTTAACAGTAATTAGTCGCAACTGGTTATAAGCACAGTTTTGTCAGGCACTCGAGTCCGAGTATAGTCTGAAAAAAAAAGAGCTAATATTAAGGCGGCCAACAGAACATAACTGCCCATGTTTCTAATGTTCCTCGAAAGTTTGACGCAGTGTCCTCGTCACCACGTGTATTGTGCCCAATGCATTCATTAGTGTTAGAGGCTCCGCACTGATAGGCTACCAGTGCACTCTACACTCTACACGGGCATGGATTTGACTTGCGCGAGGTCAGGCCAAACGCAAACGTCGATTCCTTCACGCTAGGATTAGGCTGCTTCGAAGCATAATTCACCGCGATCGGCGGGTGTTCCAGCTGCTGCTTCGAAGCACGATTCACCGGGATCTGTCGGTGCCGATACATCCACGGGAGCATCAGTGAGAACGTTGAGCAACCCGGTGCAGCCATCAACACGGCGATTGACGTCCCATCGTCGTCTACGATTTACACTCTCACGCATATCTCACTTTTAACTATACACAAAAGAAGATGCGGTTTGCACACAAACCTTCAATGCAACATCCCATCTCGACAGTCAGTTGGCTTGGAATGGCTTGACTACTTGACTATCCAGAACGGCACCGCATGGTGAATGTTGCCAGCGGCTAGTTTGTTATTACGCGCTACAGGGGCGTATATTGACTAATGAATTTAAGGCTGCGACTTCTGAGAACACAATATTTCAAATGAACATTTCGCAATACAAGTTTCGATACCTGATTGATTATGTGTGTTTCGTTAAGTGAAACGCGTAATTTGAAAGTTTTCAACTAAAAGAGAAGCAACGAGGCGAAAATATGCAATAACTGTATGAAACGAACGTGCAGAGAAAATTTTCACATATATGCATATACTTGGTGCGAAAAGGTCTCGATGAATTATATCTGAACGCTCAGTGCATTGCTTTTGTCATCCCCATAAGGTCCTTGGAAGGACCTTTCAGGACAAATTGTTGTCCTCAGAAAGCACTCGAAAAGACGTTGGACCCGGCGCTCAATGCATGCTTTCATCATCACCAAAAGGTCCTTAAAAAGACCTTTTCAGGACAGAACTGTTGTCCTCAAAAAGCACCCGAAAAGACGTTTCCGGATCAAACCAGCTCGCGTCGTCCTCAGTAAGCACCAAGGTCGTCGAGAAATGCGGGAGGACGATTGTACCATTTGAGGACGACCTCAGGACATCGAGTGTTCACTGGGTTACTGCCTGTGCCTGATCGTACATTGTAAGCGTGTTATACGAGGCCTTCATTCAAGGAAGGCTCCATCTGGCCGATACAAACATTTACGCATACTACTTCTGCTATTTGGGGTTTCGCCTCTGCTCCACAACACGGCAGCTGCATATCAAAAATGTAGCCCACGAGGCATCAGCTTGCCACCGCTTGTTGCACGGCACGCGTGCGCGAACACCGCGCTCCGTAATGCGACTGGGAGTCCGCAGGCTGCGTATATTTTTCTTGTTCACCCCACGTGTAATTTACCCAACGAAAATGGAGTTGTGGTTCCATAGGACATATCTAGAAAGTCGCCTTTCATGAAATGGGCGGTCGACTTACGCAGCGTGGAGGTAGAAAACAGAACAGAAGTGGCGAGCTAACAATGGAGACCTGGAAGTATGTTTTTCCAGCCTCTTCCATTTGTAGGCCGCCGCGCTCATATCAAATTTTAGCCGAATGCAGAAGAGGAAAGGGAAAGCCGCGCAGTATGCTGGCAATGCACTGAATCGGCGGGCGTCAAATTGAATTTCAGGGCGACGTAGTTTCCTTCGCGCCACCGTGCGAGAATTCGTGTATTTCACATTGCTTTCAGTAGCAGTTGGCGTCTTGTGCTAAAATGACTAAAATTCCTACGCAGCTTCCCCAGTGTTTGCAGGGAATACGCATTGTAAGAAGTGCTTATGAACGCAGACGTATGCAATTTGCTACGGTACACGTATATTACAGATATGTTATTCCCAAAGTTCTTCTAAGACCGTTAGCAACTGTGTGTTATTTAGGTTCTTACACTTGGGCTCCTGAGGTTGTTACTGTAGGCGCACTTAGATGAACGCTTTCGTACCCTTAGAGCGTGTTAAGGGCACATTCATAACACCCGGCGGGCACATTTATAGAGAGCAGCACGTGGTATCTACGGCAAGAACAGATTGAGGCTTAAGAGAATAATGGAAAAGCGATATAGCAAGCGCTTTGTGTCAGGGAAAATTTACTAGTAAATACAGGAGGAATGCGCTAGTATTTATGTTGGATTGAAGCACAAGTGCGGTATGTCAGCTGCAGGCAAAAAAAGAAAGAAGTGATCAACAGCGCCGCTGGTGGCAGGGCCGTAGCGAGAACTTTTTTTGCGAGGGGAGGGGCGGGCACCTCCTTGATCTGAAGTGGAGGCCGGACAGGCAGATGTGGTCAAGTGTTACTTTAGGGTTCGTATTTTGGTGGCAAACAAAAAAAAAAAAAAAAAAACGCTAGGCCTTTCTAGAACCCTTTTCCCATTATACTCCTTCCCCGGAATGACCAATAAAGTTTTTGCTCCACCACTACGGCTCCACAGCCAACTACAGGCTTTTCGTTATATTTAAACACTCTTGTGTCAACTACTACAAGCACACTTGCATGGTTCCCACTACGCCATAAATCGTCATAATTTTTGTGTAGTGGGATTCTAACCAACGGGTTCTAGAAATGGCGCTCTTACAGCTTTCGCTGTGACTGTGATGCGCTTTTCGCGCAAGCCTGGCGTTTTTTTACTGCAGGTACTCTGATACCTACGCATTACTTTTACAATTTCATTCACTGGTAGCTGTAGAAAAAGATATTTAGCGACAAGGCACCTTACCAACTAGTTAGGCGGTCATATGGACAGAAAATGAAAATAAACATCGGTTATGAAGATACGTAAGCCTAAGCAATGTTCTTGATATGGCAAGCCGTTTTGAGGGTGTCCGGGATGGTTTTGACCATATGGAATGCTGGAACACACTCCTAAATCTAAACTCGGAAAATTTGTTTTCGTTATTTCTCCCCCGAATAATGCTATCACCGTCGCAACTACACATATCACCTGAAGCTGAGCAATGCAGCCTCGTAGCTGTACAGCCGTGCGCTGTGTACCCCGCGCGAAGCAAATGTAGTGATATCGGAAATAACTTTGCCCCCGTCTATGACGCTCACCAGATTTAGCAGTACCATCGCTGGGCAAGTCTTCATTGCACGAAGACTAGACTTCATGGTCGGCAGCTGCTTGATGGAAATTCAGAGCGGACACTACTTCGGAAACAGGCCGAAAAAAAGTAGCAACACCATGGCGTGCAGCACTGTGGTGATGAATGTAAGTGCACATTCAGTGATTGTCTTACCTTTGTTTTGCGCATTTTAAGGCGAAAGCCGTATGTGCCTCACCAAATCTGAATAGCCATCGTCGCCGTCCAGAAAAGCGATGCAAAAGATCATCACCCATGACTCCCCAACGTCACGTCATAATTAAGTCGCAGGCTTAAAAAATTGACGCCATCATAGCGTCACATCCCGTGACGTATCATGATGGCGTCATCACATGAAATCCTCGCTTGACCAGAGCTGAGCCGATCACAGAGGAACTGGAAAACCGGTTGAAATGCGAAAAGCTTCGAATTCCTCCGTTCTAGGAAGCAGCGCAAAACCACGTTTGGTGCGGTATACTTTCGGGGGAAGAAAAGTACGCTTTCGGTTTGAAATCGTCTGAGACAAATGCATTAGAGACCGCGTAACTTTATTTGAGTTCTGCACTACTCGATCCCGACAGGAAGTCGTTTCGAGCCGGGTGTTCTTAGAATGACGGCAGCTCGCAGCTCCAGGAGCGAGCTGAAATAGTAGACATAACGTTGCACATGCGCATTGCAACTTATGTAATGCTGGTGAGAGACAGCGCATGATGAGAGGCCTGCAATCAGGAGGCTCAATCGGACAGCAGTCCACACATTACGACCTAAATTGTACTTATTAGCCGCAAGTGTGCGCCAATTTAGATGGAATATGTATTGATGTTAGGGTGGCCGCGAGTGTGAACAGATTTAGAATAAATATGTATTCAGGGTAGGGGGATCTCACCTTACCGGAGCTATAAAATGCTCCGGATAAAGACACAGGGCACGTAACAAGGCGCCAAGGACGTGGTCATCCAGTTTCGTTTCTCTGTCTTTTTTTTTTTGCTGAACTTTTTAGCAAAGATTTACCAGCACACCCAAGTCGCCACTTGAACCTTACCGGAGCTTTGCCATTAATTATCTCGTTCACATGAATGCCCAAGCTACACTGAAAAGAAACAACGCGCTGAGAACACTGCCGTTTAATGTCACTGCCTGGTTTTGCAGGACCGCCTCAAGCAACTAATCAAGCAACAAACACTCTTGATATTTCCAGACAATATACTTTTTTTTCAGATTCAGCTTGACGCTAGCACAGAACTAATAGAATAGAGCGTGAACGGAAACTGACTGTTCTTTTATGGTCACAGCATTGATGCCATTCTCCTATTAAGTGAGCTGCCAAATTATGTTTTTCCTCGACCACGCTGTGGCATAAAAGAAATCAACATTCTGAGCTATACCTACACATATCATACGTCCACCGCTTGATTGCTGCACTTCATGCAATCGTTTTTTAGAAACCTATAGACATTTTAAGTAGTATTATTTCTGGCAATGTTGTTACTTGAAATTTTGGAAGTTTCGTGCCATTAGCATTAATTGTGTAAGATATCTCCAGCTAACTTATGGTTTCCCTACTCGAGTCGAACTGTAAAGCTAGCCGGATATCTCATTGATTGGCTTGGTCACTGTGATTATATAAAACAGAACCGTGTTTTCTCATATCTACTATTTGTGTGTACGTGTTTATGTCTGGCTTTGATTAATAAATCAACGTAATGTTATCAGCACGTAAGCATACAACGACACTATCCCTCGTCCATGTGTTTTTATCCTCCTGGTTGCTTCATATTAATTATACCACATTAATTAGTGGCTCCCTCAAAATAGAGTGGACGGCGACGGAGCAAGCACTTAAAGCAGGCTTAACAACACGAACTTTTTGAACAGCGTAGGCGTATTCGCTCGCGTAATGTGTCAGGTAGACAAGGTTAGGTGAGCTTCTATCAGTCAGTAAGTCGTTACTTGTACTATTTCGAGCACTTTCATTGAGGTCATGCAACGAACAGATTAGCGCTGTCTTCGAATGGTTTCAAGCCCACTGAAAACAATGTCGGTTAAGAAATGACTAAAGAATGGACCAGCTCACAAAACATTTCTGCAAAAAAAAGGTGAAAGCCGATGCAAAATTATAACTAGCCGGAAGAATTTAATAGCAATGGCGCCTTCAAGCAATCGCAAATGAGGTTCTACATAGAAGCACACAATCCGGTGGTGGGAACTTGGTTATTATTTCTGAAAACTGATTGGAAGAAGCTTGAACTAGATAAAAATTTTGCTTCTCTATTGAGCAATTTTCATATGTGGAGTTTTACGTCCCAAAACCATCATATGATTATGAGGGACGCCGTAGTGGAGGGCTCCGGAAATTTTGACCATCTGGGGTTTTTTTAACGTGACTGACATCGCACAGTACACGGGCCTCTACCATTCGCCTCCATCGAAATGTAACCGCCGCGGCCGGGATCGAACCCGCGACCTCTGGGTCAGCAGCCGAGCACCATAGCCACTGATCCACCGAGGCGGACTGACCAATATTGATGGTAACGTTATCCTATAACGACGGTCGCCACCCTATTGGAAGGTTGTATGGAAGAACTCACAGGGGTGCGTTATACATTCGGAGAAGATGACTGGAAGGCGACAGCCATGTTTTTTTTATCTTCTCAGTTGATCTATTGATCCGTCACAGCCTCCCATGCAG
>JALIZH010000106.1:0-118730 GCA_030522465.1 Rhipicephalus appendiculatus
TATCTTTATGCGCAACAAGAATATTTACATTACCAGAGGGGGGGTTGGTACAGCAATAACGTTGTAATGCGATTCACCTCTGCAGTCAACAATTCATAATCAGTATGAATCGAACACATATTTAGCTACCGTTTAGCTAACTAGACATCCACAGTAAAGTCCAGACGAAGTGATGTCCTACATTCGTGACGGAGAATTGGGCGCACCTATGCACCACAGTTACCTGTTCACCGGTGGACAACCTCCAACCCGTAGTAGCTTTCGGAAGTACTGAGCACACATTACGAGCTACTAGAGTGTCGATTATGATATATGGTGTTTCATGGAGCAAAGAACGTTTGATGGCCAAAGAGCACCAGGCCGTGATTACTAATGTCAACAATGGGGATGTTAAGTGGCTGTTTAAGGACCTTAAATTCCTAGTGCTAAAGGCGGGTAAAACATATGAGTATTGAAGTCATGAGAGTGACGTCAAGTTTGTGCTTAGACAATGAATGGCAAAGACGTGGATATAAAACAATGCTGACATTTGGTATGAGCACGAATGCCTCATCAATGCCCTTGAGTCCAAGGAGCGCGATGCAGGTGTTTTCTTTAAGTTCAACTAACGTAGCAGCAACCTCTGTGAAGGGGCCGTCCAACGGATAGTATGGGTAAATAACGTCAAGCTATGCACATCTTTTCAAAATGAAAACAATGACTGACATTTAAAAAGCGGTTCCTTACCTATGAACATTGACGGAGGGAGTGGTATTTGTTGTCTGTAGGGCATTGTAAAGCATTTTCTTCTAATATATAATTCTTTAGATGGCATGAGAATCTGACGCACGGCAAGGGGATTCACCACACCTCTAACACATGGGTGAATCGTTACGGGACAAAAGGTATGAATAGAGCGTTTTAGTTTGACGTTTTTACGGCCCGCTCCGCTCCGAGTTGGTCCGCTGAGCAGAAGCGGAGCGGCGGACGGCTTTTTCGTTTTAGTTATGCGTTTTCCGTTGCGGAGCGCAACTTTCACAGTTGCAGCGCCCTCTGGCCAAGTTCAGCCTCGTTATATAAAATGAAAATCCATACTGTAACTTTTACAAAGTAAAACAAGCATGCATAACTCACTTGTTCACGAGGTATTCAGACTTGCTCTTACAATGCGCTACCAGTACATTTCACCGAAAAAAAAAAAACAAAGCGTCGACCTGAAGATAGCCCCGCGATAGTCAGCGAGGTTGCATTCCAGAGCCAGTTGAATCCGTTCGGACGCCAAGGCATCAGCGATGTTTTTGTCAGCTGTGCCGTATTCTTTAGTTCGTGTCACTTTCCTTCACTCGGCGACTTGAAGTAAGCACAAATGTCCGTCAATGGGAAACCACTTTCGCGGCTTGCGCTGTGCAGACGAACGTGAAGCCACCGTGCACGTGGAAAGCACGTAGAGCACTGGAGGCAGCCATCTTGGAGTATGCGGGCAGTCGACGAACGCGTGAGGGAGGGCGCGCGCATCGACACCCCTCGCTATCGGGAACGGTAGCCACGCTCCACGCTCCGCTTAGGCTGCCTGTAAGCGGAGCGCGGGCCTCGCTCCGCTATCCCGCTTACGGCTAAGCGGAGAGCGCATGCGCACTCGTACACCCGCTCCGCTTCGCTGTTGAGCGGAGCGTAAAAACGCCAAACTAAAACGCTCTAATGTGTGCTGTGTGTCTCTCCGATCCTTAAAGGGGCCCTGCAACGCTTTTTGAGCATCGTCAGAAAACGCTGCCGATCGGGAGTCGAGGCTCCCGAGAACGCGCGAGCCAAATATTATAGCGCAGCACGTGGCCTGTAATTCACAATTAATTCTCAAAATCAGCTAAAAATTGCTTTCTCTTCGCTCGACGAATGACGCTACAAGCTTAAAATCACTCGTCAGAGCCATTGTATCAGCCATTGGCTGATTTGACCATGGCGCGCTTGGTCGTTACTGGAGCCGTCGCGGGAGGGCGCGACTTGTCCACGCGTGGGCGCGCGATCGCACTGAAAAGCCGCGTATTCGAAGAAAAAGTGTAAAAGTGCTCGAGGTCACGAGGCGGGCGTGACGTATTTACTTTCCCCGTGCCACCCCTCCATGCTTAGCTTGCAGCGCTTTCGTCGGGAAGAGAGAAGAGAGAATGTAATTGCAGCGTGCGACAAATCTTTGTAACTCCGCCCGTACTGGATGGATTCTAAACATTTTTTTTCGGTGGTGAATTCGTGAGGCCAATTTAGTGAATCTATTCCAACGCTACTTAGAAAACTGTTGCAGGGTCCTTTTAATCTGCTAAGTGCGGCGTGACTTCGATACTGGTGGCCAATTTCCAAGATACGGTTTTATAACATGAAGTTTATTGTGTGTTTTACGGTCCCATTACTGCTGCCAGTAAACAATGAGTGCTTTCCTTAGCAGGGGTTTAAGCTTCATTACAGGGGCACGTATGGGAGAATCGGTGGTGTTTTAAAGACGGATGCAGCCAGCTGGTCCGCTAACGCATTTCCTTCAATCTCACGGTACCCTGGCACCAAGCACACCGCAACATGCCGTTAAACTGTGTAAAGTGTACATAGTAGTGAGTAGAGCGAGAGGACGACAGGGTGTTTGTGCGCTTTGAGAGTCTTCGAAGCTTTCACAACACTTAAGGAATCCGTGTACATAAGTGCGTATTGTAACTTAAATTCATGAATGTATTTCACAGCAGCCAGTATCGGATAGATCCCCGCTGCGAAAATGCCCGTGTTGGGGTGGAGAACACTATCATCTAAAAAGGATGGTCCGGCTGTGGCATACGACGCATAATCTTCCGACTTTGAAGCATCGGTAAAAAATTCAGGGCAAGAGTACTTGTGTAGGGTGTGTTCAGATAAGAACGTCGGTGCATGTCCGCCGATCCCCTTTAATTTCGCCGAAAAAAATATATATTGTTTGCCGAGTCCCCAGGACCACAAAACCACTTTTGGTTTCGCGAGAAAAATTTTCACCTTCTTTAAAAAAATTCACAAGTCTCCACTGAGCCGCCACCGCCTCTTTCGGATTTCGATGAGACGCTACAAAAACACTATTGTAGCTGTAGGTCCGAAAAAATTTTCTCCACAAACTACGGATAGGCTTTGTTCAGAAAAAATTATTACTTTGCAGTTTTGATGTTGTTCTGTTAAGGAAAAAAATTGCAAAATCGACACAAAGCTCAATAATGCTCACATTTAAGATTTTTTTTCCTCCGCAAGTATAAACGCCACCAAAGTTTTTAAACACATTGCCATATGTTTGGTGAATAAGTGTGCTGAACGAAATATCTGAGAGCGGTTTCAAACGTTAACCAGAAATGTTCAACTGAGGACATGTCTCTCAAAATGCAATATTTTGAAGATCATTTAAAAAAAACACCATCTTCGATTTTCTTTAAACTCTCCAGAATTAAAGCCAAGCACGTGATCTAACTTAATCTGTAAAAACATGTTGCATTATTTTTGTGAGGTCGGAACTACGAAGCACGAAAAGTGGTCAAATTGACGTATAGTGAGTAACCACAACAGTGAGCGAGCATGGAGCAATAGGTCCTCTAACGTTCCATTGTGATATGCTGTCCATGTTGAGAGTGTTTGTGTGCTGTGTGTTGCAAAAGATTGACTTATTTTACAGGGTCTTTATCAGGTCCTTTAAATAGGGTTTTTGTCTTTTTTGCAGCGGTCGAGATGCTCGCGCCACTCCTTTGGCGCTGCCTGCGCCTTTCCGCTTGGAGTTGTGTCCGTGCCTCGTGCGAGGCAACAGACAGTCGCTCTAGTGAGTGGCGTGTGCGCAGTGGTGGCTTCGGCTTGAGAGACAAAGCCTAAGGCCCGACCAGTGCGGAGGTCGAAGGGGCCTCCTTGACCTCCGAAGTGCCACGGTTGGAAGTGGCCTCTTGCATGCGCAAGTTCGCGGAAGGCAGGGCGGCCTTGGCTGCTCCGACTATGGGCGCCTCGTACGAAACACCGGCGTGGTTACGTGCTGCGCATCTCGTTCCCTTCTTCTTGCGGTCTCTGTAATCAACTTCAACAATACCAAAAGTCATAGCAGTGAATGGCGCGGGTTCTTCCTCCTTCGTCGACACCCGCGGTCCAGTGTTGTACACGTTCATCTAGAACCGTAACGAAAGCTAGTTCCTCGTTCCTTCCCAATTTTGGAACGAGTTCGCGTTACAAGTTTCTTAAATGCAAAAGGAACTCGTTACAGTTACATTTCGAAAATTGGAACGTGGCGTTACATTAACGTTACATTGGACTTTCCAATAAATATATAGTGTCGGATAATCCTGAGGCGAAGAAAGTGAGAAATTTAAAGCTGACATCGAGCTAAATATATATATATACGAATTTAGTATCGCCGCCAGTAGACTATACCTACGTAAAATGAATCTAAATTCACCTAGACGAATTTTTTAGAGACCCGGCCCTACTGCAACTTTGTGCTCGTCAATTTAACATCCAACACATGTGGCGCATTCTGCTTCAGTCTTTAAAGGCGCAGTCAGGATACTGCGCTTCAGATATTCAAACAGAAATATCCACCAGTGTACCAATATCATTAAATTTCTTGCACAGGAAACTCCGCGAAAAGGGACAATACTTAGGCGTTTAATCAGTGTTGACTCAATATTTACGTGTGAGTAGAAAATGATGTCTAGGGTATACATTTTCAACTCAGTAAAGTCCCCTGTTTGCAGTGAGCGAACATATTTCTGTATATTTCGTTCTCTGTCTATCTTTTTTCTCTCTTCCTTTCATTTCCTTCTCTCTACTTTTCTCTTTCTCTTTCTTTATATATCTTTTTTTTTTCTCTCTGTCTCCGTTTTTCTATACTCGTTCTCCCCTCTCTTTTCCATCCTCCTCGCCGTCACTTCCCTTTCCCAACCCCTTGCTATACTACAGAATGCAAGGCTATGCTACGCTCTTCTAGCGTGAGCGCATGTCGCAGAGAAACGCAGAGGCAATAATTTTCTAAACATCGCACTTCATTGGGATGGCCACTCAGCTAAGAAATGTATACGAGCAAATGCAAAGTCTGCCGGAATGTTATTTGCGTTGGTGAGGTGTTTATTTTTACCGCCGTTATAGCGTATACTTATAAAAGGCCTTGATGAATTCGCTGTAGAGGTGAATGCGAATTCTTTACTGCTATGTGTTCGTTGTTGGGTCGCGGTAAGAGCACAGTGAGCATATTAGTTCTCTGTCTGTACTGAATTGATGTAAAGTGCCATGCCTACGTTGAATAAATACCATGACAGAAAAAAGTCAGTTTCGCCACAAGGCGAAGCAATGAATGCGATAGCAACACATTGGAATGTCAAACGACGAACGGCAATCAGGTCGAAACGTGCAGCGCGCTGCTCACGCACACATGACGCACGAAAAAAACACGCACAGGACGACAGCGAACTAACAGTATTCACAGCTCGACACTTAACGCGCTGCTCAAACAAAAACGACGCACGAAACGTATTCACAGGTACAGACGAGCGCGAACTAACAAGTGTCAGAGTTGTTACTTCGCTGTGTTTGAAAAGCGTGCTCTTTTCGAAATCGGGGGGACAGCAGCGAGCGGAGTGACCTTCGTGCGCTCGGTAACTACAACTCAATCGTTCCGGCGAAAGCCTAAGGCGTACTATTCTCCCGACCGCGAGATAAGCGCACGCGCGCACGGGCGTCTACCCCCCACCGGGCAAGTACGTGCCGGAGAGCGCGCGCCGCGAAGATGGAGGCACCGAGCTAAAGCCCCGCCGAGCGCGCCCTTTGCGTCATCTCGCTAGTAACGCTGAAAACACGCTGGAAACACGCTGTATATAAATAGCTCGCAGTTTCAACGTTGAAGGACGTGCGCTTTCGTGGCTCAGCGGTTAGCGCCGTTCGCTGCAGAGCGAGAGGTCCCTCGTTCGATGCCGCGCGTCGTAAACATTTTTCTGAATTATTTTTCTTTGTGGCTTTTATAAATATATAGCTACATATTGTCACGTGGTCGTGACGTCGACGAAGGCAACAGTCGGTGTTTCAAAGAAGAAACTCTTTATTTGGACCTAACTTGTGGCCGTGAAACATAAAGTCAGGTTAGAGCAATACACTGGCACAGATAGCGGCGAACGGAGCGTCGGCCGTCGATCAACTGATCATCGTTGGGACGCACCGTCTTTTATACAGCGCGCGTCGAAGTTTCTAGCCTTATCACTGTTGGTCGTGCAAGCTCTAGAATAAGCTGGTCGGTTCGCGTCCGGCGTGCAATCTTAACAAGACGATCTACTATAATCGCGAAGGTTCTCGAACACTAAGGCGTGGTCTGCACCGAGCGTTACTGACAGTCTTTGTGGCCGAAAAGCGAATACAGCAAACGCGAGAATAAGAAACACGCGTGGCAATGCCCCCCTCTGAAAAAGCATCGTCCCGATGCTTAAAACGAAACACAGGAGAAAAAATGCATGCAACAATAAACAACAACAATAAAGCAAGAAAGTACAATAATACAGCAATAGGTTCAGTCCTCAGGTTCGCTAACGCGCGTAGTACGGCTTAAGGCGTACGGCATGGACGACTTCAGGTCGCGCACGGCGCCGTTGAGAGTTCGTAATGCCGTCCGGGACAACCTCGTAGTCCAGAGCGCCTAGACGTCGAAGCACTTTGTATGGCCCGAAGTATCGCCGAAGAAGTTTTTCACAAAGTCCACGTCGGCGTATCGGAGTCCACACCCAAACGCGGTCGCCGGGCTGGTATTCCACGAAGCGCCGTCGAAGGTTGTAGCGGCGGCTGTCAGTCGCCTGCTGATTCTTGATACGTAGACGGGCCAGTTGTCGGGCTTCTTCGGCGCGCTGTAGGTAGGTGGTGACGTCGATGTTTTCCTCGTCGGTGACG
This sequence comes from Rhipicephalus appendiculatus, assembly GCA_030522465.1. Lineage (NCBI taxonomy): Eukaryota > Metazoa > Arthropoda > Arachnida > Ixodida > Ixodidae > Rhipicephalus > Rhipicephalus appendiculatus. Next base: position 6,877 of record JALIZH010000106.1, read on the forward strand.
TTTGGTAACATGGCGTCAAGCGTCGTTGATGGGCTACGTCCGTAGACCAACTTGTACGGCGACAGCTGCGTCGTTTCTTGCACTGCCGTGTTGTACTCGAAGGTCACGAACGGAAGGATGTCATCCCATGTCTTGTGCTCGACGTCGACGTACATGGCCAGCATGTCGGCGATGGTCTTGTTTAGACGCTCGGCGAGGCCGTTGGTCTGTGGGTGGTAGGCGCTGGTGCGGCGGTGGCTTGTTTGGCTATATCTCAAAATGGCCTGAGTTAGCTCTGCAGTAAAGGCCGTACCTCTGTCGGTGATGAGGACCTCTGGGGCGCCATGACGCAGGACAATGTCTTCAACGAAGAATTTCGCTACCTCGGCGGCACTGCCTCTAGGTAGGGCCCTTGTTTCGGCGTAGCGGGTGAGGTAGTCGGTAGCTACGACGATCCATGTATTCCCGCAATTCGACGTAGGAACGGTCCCAGTAGGTCCATACCGATTTGCTGGAACGGGCGGTGAGGTGGTTCCATCGGCTGAAGAAAGCCTGCTGGTTTTGTCGGCGGTGTCTTGCGTCGCTGATAGTCTCGACATGTCCTGACGTAACGAGCGACGTCGGCGGCAAGGCGTGGCCAGTAGTACTTCTCTTGTATCCTTGCGAGCGTTCCGGGAAACACCGAGGTGTCCAGCCGTCGGGTCGTCGTGTAGGGCCAGGAGGACTTCTGGCCTTACTGCTGAAGGAACCACGAGAAGGTGTTCGGCTCGAAGGGGCGAGAAGTTCTTCTTTAGGAGAACTCCGTTTCGCAGGAAGAACGACGCCAGTCCTCTCTTGAACACCTTCGGAACAGTGGTGCTCTTGCCCTCGAGATATTCTATAAGGCCCCTTAGTTCTTGGTCTGCTCGCTGTCGCTCGGCGAAGTCGTCGGCACTTATGGTTCCCAGGAAGCAGTCATCATCCTGGTCGTCCTGCAGCGGCGGGTCGACGGGGGGCACGAGATAGACAGTCGGCGTCGGAGTGTTTTCGCCCGGACTTGTAAACGACGGTATTGTCGAATTCTTGAAGTCTCAGGCTCCACCGTGCGAGGCGACCCGAAGGGTCTTTCAGGTTAGCTAGCCAACACAAGGCCTGGTGGTCGCTCACAACTTTGAAGGGCCTGCCGTAAAGGTAGGGGCGAAACTTTGATGTAGCCCAGATGATGGCAAGGTACTCCTTTTCTGTTGTGGAGTAGTTGGCCTCTGCCTTGGATAGCGACCGGCTAGCATAACTGATAATTCTTTCCAGTCCATCCGTCCTCTGCACAAGGACGGCGCCGAGTCCCACGCTGCTTGCGTCGGTGTGCACTTCTGTTTCGGTATGGTCGTCGAAATGCGCAAGTAATGGAGGCGTTTGCAGGCGTCCTTTTAGGTCTTGAAATGCTTCCTCCTGTAGCGTTTCCCACTTAAACTCGACGTCAGCCCTGGTGAGGTTAGTGAGTGGCTCGGCGATGCGGGCGAAGTTTTTGACAAATCGCCTGTAATAGGCGCACAGGCCAAGAAATCGACGCACGGTCTTCTTGTCGGCGGGTGGCGGGAATGTAGCGATGGCGGTTGTCTTCTGCGGATCAGGGCGTACTCCGGACTTACTTATCACGTGGCCCAAGAACAAAAGTTCTTCGTACGCGAAACGGCACTTTTCTGGCTTGAGTGTGAGTCCGGAGGTCTTGATTGCTTGAAGTACAGCTTCAAGGCGCCGGAGGCGTTCGTCGAAGTTTACGGAAGACACAACGACGTCGTCCAAGTACACAAGGCAAGTGTGCCACTTCAACCCGGCCAGTACAGTATCCATAACGCGTTGGAATGTCGCGGGGGCCGAGCAAAGACCGAAAGGCATGACCTTGAACTCGAACAGGCCGTCTGGTGTTATAAAGGCCGTCTTTTCTCGGTCTCTCTCGTCGACTTCGATCTGCCAGTAGCCTGTCTTCAGGTCCATCGAGGAAAAGTACTTCGCGTTGTGGAGTCGATCCAGGGCGTCGTCTATACGTGGGAGGGGATACACGTCCTTCTCCGTGATCTTGTTCAGGCGATGATAGTCGACGCAGAAACGTAGGGTTCCGTCCTTCTTCTTCACCAACACCACGGGGGACGCCCAGGTACTCTTGGACGGCTGGATTATGTCATCGCGAAACGTTTCATCGACTTGTTTCTTTACGGCTTCCCGTTCTCGCGTAGAAACTCGATACGGGCTCTGACGGATTGGTGGGACACTTTCGTCTGTTATGATGCGATGTTTCGCGACTGGTGTCTGTCGAATTCTTGACGACGACGAGAAGCAGTCCTTAAAGGGATACTGAACAAAATTTTTGCTGCCAAGATTTCCAGCCAAATTGAAAGATTGGGGGGTTGAAATCGATTGAAACAACCTTCATTTCAGGCACAAACGAGAGGAAAATAATGAATTTAATGAGTTTTTCAGAAACCGCCGCGTCTAGCGGCCGCGCCGTGAACTACAGGATGTGACGTGAAACTTGCCGGAAACAGGCATCCCAACAATGCCAGCCGTCGCCCGCGTTTCACAACCCGCTCAGCTCGCACACTACGTTTCCCAGAACCAGTACGGGAGCGAACAATGCTCCCGGCTGGTGTAAGGCATCAGTGCTTTTGTGGAAGGGAGAGAGTGGAAAGAAAGGAGAGGCGAAGAAAAGGAAGAGAAGGACAGGAGCACGTGCACCCTGCATGCGCCAGGGAGAGTCTGACGTCACGGCTCGCGCTCGCGTGCAGCCGCCGCGCGCTGACAATCCACCAAAAATACAGCCAACTGTTCAAAAATACGTGAAATAAACTCTGTTTATCGGAAGGAACAGTGGCGTCTTCCGAGTACAATTTCGATATTTTCGTCAGTTTTTCAAATTTTTGTTCAGTATCCCTTTAAATTGCAGGAGCAGACTTTTGAGCTGGTCTTGCTTGTGCTTCGGGAGCCTCGGGTTGACGTCGAAATCTATTCCGGGACCTCGATTCGTCGAAGCAGGTTCGGTAGCATCGGAGAGGGCGAAAGCATTGCTGGTGTCCACGAATTTCTCGATGTAGGCAACCGTCGTACCAATGTTGAGGTGCCTATATTCGTGGCTAAAGTTTGTCAGTAGTACCGTTGCTTTGCCATCACGCAATTCGGCGACGCCTCTTGCGACGCAAATTTGACGGTTCAGGAGTAGGCGCTGATCGCCCTCGATGGCCTTCAAGGTTCGCAGGTTTTTCGGTGCCGAACGGAAATAATGACGCTGGAGCGCGGCGGAACGTTCACCTGCTCTTCTATCACATTCAATGCATGGTTCCCTGGCGTTGCGTGGGGCGGGAGCGCTTTGTCTGAGATTAGTGTTATCGACTCAGACCTCAGGTCAATGACGGCGCCGTGGTCACTTAGGAAGTCCATTCCAAGTATCACATCCCTGAAGCAGTTTTGTAGGATTACAAAGCTCGCAGGATAAGTCCGGTTATTTATGGTGACTCTCGCCGTGCAGACTTCAATCGGCGTTATCAGGTGGCCTCCAGCTGTCCTGATTTCGGGTCCACTCCAAGCGGTCTTTACTTTCTTCAGCTTGGTGGCGAATGGCCCACTGATGACGGAATAGTCGGCCCCAGTGTCGACGAGAGCGGTGACGTTGTGGCCGTCGATGAGAACGTCGAGGTCGCTAGTACGTCGCCTTGCGTTGCGGTAAGGTCGCGGCGTCGGATCACGGCTGCGTCGATTTGTTGCGGTGCTTCCATGCTGCGTCGTCACGTTTTCTTCGGTCCGCGAGGTTTCGTCGGCAGGGCCTCGTTCGCCTCGCGTCGTGTCCTGCAGGTCTCGTCGCGTTGTCGTCTTCGGCGGCCGCGGAGGATCTTCGGCATTTCGTCGTACAGCAACCGCACTTCCATCGGTTGCTGCCCCTAGTTTCCCGGATACGGGCTAGGCGACGGGCCCCGGTTTGGGCCAGTGTACCGCCGGCGGTGCGGTGACATGTAGCGGCCGGGCGACGGCGAGCGGGAAGGTCGGCGCTCTTGCCACTGTGCTCCGGTGAGGTAGTCGTCGATGTCCCGAGGTCGTTCACCTGGCTGTGGACGCGGCGCGTTGACGGCGAAAGCCACGCAGCCCCATCTGTCGGTACTGGCAGCGGCGGTAGGTGTGGCCGGCCTCCCCGCAGTGGTAGCAGAGCGGGCGGTTGTGAGCAGCGCGCCAAACGTCGGTTTTCCTTGGCGCGTAGCGCTGGCCAGTTGGCGGCCGGTATGACGTCGATGGTGGCGGCGGTGGTGTCTGACGACGGAACTGCGGTGGAGTGGCGTCTTGACGCGGGCGGGGAGGGGTAGCGGGACGGCGGACAGCAGCAGCGTACCTCATAGCCTGTGGCTGTGGCTCTGCTTGGTGAAGAACGCCTAAGGTTTGCTGGATCTCATGGCGCACGACGTCGGCAATGGAATTCACATGAGGCTGCGATGGAGGCAAGAATTTTCGCAGCTCTTCCTGCACGATTGCTCTGATCGTTTCGCGCAGGTCGGCGGAGCAGAGCCCTTGGATGTCGGTGAATTGCGTCGAACGGCGATTGTACTGCCGGTTGCGCATGTCCAGGGTCTTCTCGATTGTCGTCGCTTCCGAGACAAATTCGTGAATACTGTTCGGAGGGTTCCGCATCAGTCCCGCAAAAAGCTCCTGTTTAACTCCTCGCATGAGGAGCCGAACTTTCTTGTCTTCTGGCATTTCGGGGTCTGCGTGGCGGAATAGCCTAGTCATTTCTTCCGTGAAGAGCATGACACTTTCGTTGGGGAGCTGGACGCGGGTTTCAAGCGGAGTTTCGGCTCTCTCTTTCCGGTCTACGCTGGTGAAGATAGCCAGGAACTTGGTTCGAAAAACGTCCCATGATGTTAGGGCCAACTCTTGGTTCTCGAACCACGTTCTAGCGGCGTCTTCTAAGGCGAAGTTCGCGTGCCTCAGCTTGTCTTCATTGCTCCAATGGTTGAAGACGGCAACCCGGTCATATTCTTCGAGCCAGCTTTCCGGGTCCTCGCACGATGATCCCCGGAATTTCGGCGGCTCCCTGGGCTGCTGAAGCAGGAAGAGTTTAGGCTGCGCAGGTGTTGTCATCGTGCCTGCGGTCGAGGTCAATGTCTTGGTTGTCCTGGTGCTTTCCGGCAGGAGCTCGTGCTCTGGCTGTAGTCCCTGCTGCCTGCGGCTGGTGCGACGAACAGGGTTATCCTTTACGTCGTCTTCTTCGCGGCTTGGGCTTGGGTAAGCGCCTCGCGGGGGGCGTCCGGAGCATGGACGAAGCAGCACCTCCACCAGATGTCACGCGGTCGTGACGTCGACGAAGGCAACAGTCGGCGTTTCAAGAAACTCTTTATTTGGCCTAACTTGTGGCCGTGAAATGTAAAGTCAGGTTAGAGCAATACACTGGCACAGATAGCGGCGAACGGAGCGTCGGCCGTCGATCAACTGATCATCGTTGGGACGCACTGTCTTTCATACAGTGCGCGTCGAACTTTCTAGCCTTATCACTGTTGGTCGTGCAAGCTCTAGAATAAGCTGGTCGGTTCGCGTCCGGCGTGCAATCTTAACAAGACGATCTACTATAATCGCGAAGGTTCTCGAACACTAAGGCGTGGTCTGCACCGAGCGTTACTGACAGTCTTTGTGGCCGAAAAGCGAATACAGCAAACGCGAGAATAAGAAACACGCGTGGCAATATACATATACGGGATATGACGGCGACGGCGACGCCGACGCCGACGGCGAAAATCAGCCTCGAGTGTCCATATAATTGCTATTGCAATAAAATAAGTGGATAGCCCAAGCGTTACAACGCTCACCTTCGTATCGTGGATAGGCGGTATTGAATCTCGCCACGCCGAATTTTTTCCCCCAGAAATTTCTCTTCTCTTCTACTGCATCTCTTTCACTCTCTCAGTGCTCGTTTTATCGCCCATCAGAGTTATTGCATCCTGCGCCGGACAAACCAGGGCACGTGTCCTGGGAGCGAAGCAAAAGATGAAGATGGCGAAGAGAGCGCGTGTCGGTTCATGATGATGATAATTTTCTTTCTACGACCCACGGCAAACATCGAGCATAACAGCTCTGTAAAAAACTAGCTGTTCCTCGCGCACGTGGTCAGTCTCAGCGTCTTTCGCTACCCTGCGCACCGGCAGGCATCAATGTCAGGGTTGCCAGATCTGGCTACTTTACGCCAAATTGGCTACTTTTAAAAGGCCGCGGTGACAAAAAATTGACGTTGGCTACTTGGCTACTTTTTGGCTATTGTTCTCGCACTGGCATCAACAGCTGATATGGGCTAATATAGGCGAAATCAGGGCTGTTCGTCTGACGTGTGGCCACCACCTCAACGTAATGTTAACGTTGCAACGCCCAAGGAAGAGGCGACGAATGCGAAGAGCCTAGCCGGTCTTGTTTTTCACTGACTCTAGCTGCAGACTGCAGAGCGCGTCATCTGTTTTGGGGCCGAACGCGATGAACGATTTGAAAACCTTGCCATAAGACGTATTTTGTCGCCCCGAGCACCGCATTAAGAGCAAGTACGGCACTTTCTTGCAGTTGAGGATGTGAGTACATGCCGGCAATGGAATTCTGGATCAAAATATACACCTACAGGAATGCTTCAAGTGCTAGTTCTATGCAAGACCCTGCAGACAGCGCAATGAAACTCCTTGTTCTCCCCATACCTAACGCAGAAGCAGAACGAGTGTTTTCTTAAGGAATAGAATGTCGCACGAACTTCTCCCGATCATCAGGATCAAACTTGGACGATGTCTGAGAGGTGTTACAAGCTCTAAATTTACAGTGTCGCAGGGCATACTGGCAAAAAGTTAACTCTAATATGTACACTTGACTGTCGGTGCAGCATTAATGGCCAATTTTCGAATATGAATGCCTCCTCCTTGAAGTCCCGTGGTCTTTTTTTTTTTTACTCTATTGTGATGTGATAAACATTTCTATGATGTATATTTTAGTATTTTTTGTGTCAGAACATGGTGATAATTTAGCTAAACTGAAATCACGTTTGGCTACTTTTCGGCTCCAAAATAAAATAACGGCTGGCATTTGGCTACTGTTTTGGCTACTTCGGTGAATTTTGTGGCTCTTTTTTCTCTTCGAGGACCTGGCAACCCTGGGCATCATAGTCACGTGATAGGCGAGTTCAGGGTTGCCAGGTCCTCGAAGAGAAAAAAGAGCCACAAAATTCACCGAAGTAGCCAAAACAGTAGCCAAATGCCAGCCGTTATTTTTATTTTGGAGCCAGAAAATATTAGCCCATATCAGCTGTTGATGCCAGTGCGAGAACAATAGCCAAAAAGTAGCCAAGTAGCCAACGTCAATTTTTTGCCACCGCGGCCTTTTAAAAGTAGCCAATTTGGCGTAAAGTAGCCAGATCTGGCAACCCTGGGCGAGTTGTACATTTCGGCGCCTCACGCGGTTGCCCATCTGCCCTGTTCTCCTTGAGGGGCTGCGTGCGTGCGCCTGTTGAATGTCTTGGACCGTTTACAAAAGGAATGCCGTTCCCTCTGCCGTTCCCTCGTAAACGTAACGATTTACCGTTACAGTTCTACCAGTCCTGAATGGAACGGTGGCGTTCCTCCGTTCCTCCAAAAAGGAACTAGTTCCTGGAACGTCGTTCCTTGGAACACCGTTCCGTACAACACTGCCGCGGTCGTGCAAGCAACACATGCGCACTGTAGTGGCCGCAAGGGCTTCGTAGACTGAATGTGACAGCTGTGCTAATCCGACATTGGAAACGATAACGTAATCTAGGTTGTAGCTCAACTTCAAAAAAAAAAAATAGATGACAACTTGCAGTGTGTTTGACAATCACCGCGCGTAGAGAGAAGGTGCACCAAAACACAACTGTACAGTGTTGCTAGCACTCTTGTCAACATTTCTACCAACATGCTTGCAGGCAAACGCTTGTGTTTTCTATGATAAAAGCACGGAAACTTTATTTCAATTTGAATAAACTGCACTTTTTATAATCCGACTTGCGATTTAGAATATTTGCAGCGTCATTAGACGCGAAATCTTATATACAGACGCAGGTGCAGCAACGCCTAAGGAATCCTTTGAGGCTTCTGCCAAAAGCTCGTGCACTTGCCGTGTGACATGGCCACAACTCTGTCTCAGTCAAACTCCTTAATGGAGTTTTACATTAATGGGGTTCAACGGAGTTCAATGGTGGCCGTGTGACTGCAGTATTACACCATAATTGATCATGCACCACATCATGTCCTGGCACTCTTTGGCAATCTTTGGCCATCAGCGGCCTTTGCGCCATAAAATACTATATCATCATCAACCAACGCAATGCGCATCGCAGCACTGTGCTGTAGAGTCGCAAAGCTTGCGTGACAGTGAAGCTCAGGTTGCACTACGGTACTCGCCGTTCGCAGGTGCTGCTGTTTGCAATTTCTCACTTTCTAACAGAGCATCGTCGACTGAGCTACATGATTTTCTGTGAAACTTCTATGCACTTGTATTGGCACATTTCCTGAAAAAAAAATAAACAGGGGAATAAATGTGTGCATGCTGCCTGTCTACGACGACTCAAGTGAAGTGGCAAACTACGCCAATATATTTCATTGAAACGGTAGTTTTCTAGGCTTGTGCGAATAGTGAATTTTAGGTTCGAAGCGAATTCGAAGCGAATAGTGATTTTGGTCGAATAATTTCGAATCGAATTCGAATAGTATATATGACATATTATAAATGAAAATGGGCATATTTGTAATGAACCAACTAGCCTGCACAGTGTTTTTTTTTTTAAATTGAAACAAGGCCTGTCCAAATGCCATTATTTTTTGGTTCAAAGGAAGTGGAAACAACTTTGAATAGTAGCAGGATTTGACTTTCAGAAGAATGCAAGTGATAACCTGTAAAATATGTTACATTTTAAAACTTACTATACTTAGAGCATATCAGACAGTTAACAAGCTTTTAAACTTAAAAAATGATGAATCGATGTGAGGGTAATATGTTCATTTAACCTTGCAGTGGGGCTTCACGGCACTGCCAATTTCCCCTGGATAGGTGTTTTCACGGCTTAGCACCCCTTCACTGCAGTGAAACCACCTTTACAGTGGGTTACATGCGGTCTAATATGCACCTGGAGAGGTGCTTTCACGGCTTAGCACCCCTCCGATGCGGTGAAACCACCTTTACAGGGGGTTACATGCGGACTAATATACATTTATTCGTTCATTTCGAATACTTCGAAATTTTCAACAATTTAAATTCGAATCGAAGCGAATTCGAATACTGTAATATTCGTTCGAATATTCGAGGCACTCGAATATTCGCACAAGCCTATAGTTTTCATTACAAAACTTTGCCCCTGCCAAGCTCTTCGCTGAGGAGGGCCCAAGCTGTCACTCTCAGACTGCTACAAACAAGCACCTACCCGAGCCCTGCGGCACTGCACACAATAGACCCAGAACGGTTCCCAAGCCCGGACTGCCCCCTGCGTGATGGTTATGCGGACTTCGAGCATGTCCGTGGGGCTACGCCTCAGCCGGTCCCCCCTTGTCACCAAGAGGAAATGAAGAAGCTCATTAAGGCACAGGACCTGACCTCTCAAATCTCGACCGTCCCCGAGTGGGCCTAGCCAGGTGACGTTGAGTTTACTCGCGTCTATTGTGGACCGAAAAAAGTTGTTTCACTCACTCACTCACTCACTCACTCACTCACTCACTCACTCTCACTCACTCACTCACTCACTCACTCACTCACTCACTCACTCACTCACTCACTCACTGATTCACTCAAGGAAAACACATATTGATTGTTATATAGGGAAGCCCAATGAAGAAGTACCGTGTGTTATGCAGTTTCCATGTCACGAGATACATTTAGATAGGTAGCCAGCACCCTCTCGAAACCCACTGTTTATAAACTTGTACTTTTGTTCTGGTCAACATGATACAGCATGTTATATTATTATCATTCTGCTGTCCTCTGAAGAAACTCTGTATGACTTTGAAGAAGATTTTGATGGGGTTGTTTGATTGCAACTTTTTTAATTGACCAACAGTCTTGTTTTCTAATGTTTCTAGCATCGAAATTCATTACATGAAAAATACTGCAGAAATGCAAATGCAGAACTTTATTTTTCACATAAAGGCCTCTTCATACGGTAAATTGAAACAGGCTTGAATGTTTACAGAAGCAGCAACGGCGTCCTGAAATCGACCAATTTTCGAAAAGGCAGCGTTTTTCGAGAATGTTTTAAATACATAAAAAGCTGAAAATTCAAGAAAAGTCCGACGTGCTATTTCTTATCTACTTCGATTAGTGCTACAAAGAAAGATATTTGTAATATTCCGCTCGCGTGGCTTACGGCATGTTCGCGAATTTATGAAAACAAACTCTTCGCAGATTCACCGTAGTCACCCGGCAACGCTTGTGGATTTTTCTTATGTTCAAAAATTTTTCATTTAAAGCAAATTATGATTTGGTGATATTCAGTGGTATTAGCATAATACACAAAATCATCAGGACAATCGGAGACTCAGGTATATTACTTTTTGTTTTCTTTTTCATGGAATCGGCCACTACCGTTTGTGCAATACCGTATCACCAGGTGTACTGCAGCAACAATGCAGGTAGCAACTTTCTTGGTGACGCATCGTGTATACGTACAGGACATAAAACTGCAATGAATTTCGCTATTCCACTTATCTACTGGCGTAAAGTATTAGTTAGCGACGTACTCACAAGCGTGCTATTTTTTAACATTTTTTTCCTTCTACGAGAGAACATGTGCAGTACACAAACATCTGGCATGTTGTATAGCCGCATAAAGCATCACAGAACACTGCCGCTATTCATACTATAGCAATTCATAGCTCTGATTGCCCGATGATTAGTAACAAGTAAAAAACTTTAGGCAGGCCTCAATATAGGAATACAAATGTAAGCATGTAAAATAAAGAGGCGGGTCCGCGTCAGCCACAGCGGATAAGTATAAAAACACGATACAGGCAGTGGCCCTAATAGCCATGAGAAGAAAGCACGAAATAACTTACCTCCTGTAAAGGGCAGAAAACAGAAAATTCAGTGCCGATACAAAAAGTAGTGCATAATGGCTAGTTGGGACGCTCATAAGAAAAAGAAGAGTATTTCGTATGCCAACGTTTTTCGAACTGCCTTCTAAACGTATTTAAGATGACTCGTTGTAAGTTCCAATGAGATAACACAAACTCAATTCCTCTATTTTACTCACTAAGTAGAATTCTTGGTAGTGTGTACTCCAGGTACGCGCACGTTAATATTCATTTGTCCTCAACATCGCACTCGCCTAACAATAAACTACAGTTAATGTAAGTGTCTAAACAGCAGTAGAAAGGACAGAGAAGCCTAAAAATAATAGTAAAGCAATCAGCTTATTTTAGCAGCACGTCATTGAACACATATTGCGCTAACCAGACCTGTAAAAAAATTACAGAGCCATATGCAATGTATATGGGAGGCAAAAATACACCTAAGAATGCACTTCTGCTAACCATCAAATTATGATTTTGAAAACACCCTGAATAACTCTACCTAGAGCAGAAATATACGGCACCTGAAATATCTTCTGTTGGGTGAAAGTTAATTCAACGAGATCTACAGGTTTTCCCGCTCCATTTATTTCAAGCGCCAGCCGATTCAATTCAAGCGCCAGCAAAATTGGCAAAACATATTCTGCCACGTCCCCTCGTCGGACTCTTTGGTGGGTGGCTGGCACGGCTGCCGAAAAAACACGCGCATGTTATGTCGTGCATATCAGTCCCAAAACGAGATATTGCCCTGAAAAATGTGAGGACCGAAGCAGCAACGAATATCTTTGCAAACGCCCGCGAGCCATTCCCCAAATACCACGTCATCCGCAAAGATGATTCAGATGAAAAAGCAAGAACTAAATTTCCGACAAGTGCGAAGCTGCAGCTCACTTTGTCAACTGCAGTGGTGAACACCCAGCGTACTCGCGGTCTTGTGCTGCGCGCAGAAAGAAACATATCTTATATGATTGAAAGGCAGGGACAACATCTCCTTCGCGGAATTTTTAAACTACTCAGCGCGAAAGGTAGGCACAGCACACAAAAACTTGACAAGTACCAGGGCAGACTTCGAACTGATTTTTATTACAAAACACACAAATATATAGCCTACAGGAAAGATAATATGACATGCTTATCCAAGAACAAAAAGAAAAGCATAGGTGATCCCCCTTTCATAACACGAAAGTGCAACGTGTCTTCACAGATGTAGTTGAGCGTTCATTGTGCATTGTTTCGCCACAAGGGCGAAGGAATGAATGATGTCGCAACAAATTGTAATGTCACGCGTAGAACGGGAAGCAGCTCGTAACTAGGAGCACGCTCCTCAAGACGAAAGGACAGACGAAAGAAACAAACGCACGACGAGCTCGAACAAAGAGGTGTCACAGCTTGACGCAACGAAGTACGCACGAAATAAACGCACATGTATACCTAGGACGAACGCGAACTATCCCTATTCTTGCTTCTTTGTGTGTGAGCAGCGCGCACCTTTTGCAAACGTGGCCGCTGCAGCGAGCGAAGTGACCTTCGTGCTCTCTGTAATTCAGCGCAAACTTGAGGTGAAAGCACAAGACGTGCAAACCGCCCCATCACGAGATAAGTGCGCGCGCACGAGAGACTACACTCTGCAGAGGTGCGTGCATCGCAACGCGCGGGTCTAGGACGTTTAAAGTGTGCCTTCCGCGCCATCTGGCTAGGGATAACAAGAACACGCTGAAGCCACCAAGTGGTTTGACGCTGCGGAGTGAGGGGTCGTAGGTTCGACTCCCGGCAACGGAACTTTTCTTATAGTTTTTTTTTCGCCATCTGTTAGCGTATATTTTACAACATCATATCCGTGATGAAAATATGTGAGTTCAGCCATGGTGGACCCCTGCATAAAACACTTTCGTGTTAAAAAAAAGTAAAATGGAAGAAGGAACGCTGAAAAAAGAAGTGACAACCCAGGAACACCACGCACCGAAAAATTTTTTTTCCGATAATGATATCGATGGCTTACGGATGCTACTTCTTTGAGCTATTGTAGCGACCTCAATCATGACTCTAGTGCGTTCGATAGGGTGATACCACTATCACACGGCACACGTAATGTCATTCCCAGCGAATGACATTCATAACGAATCTCATTGCGACCTTGCATTGCGGGTCTACACGGATATATGAGTGACATTCGCAATTGATGGCAGGCTGCTACGGCAGGCTGCTATGATACCAAAAGTTAGAAATCGCGCATTTAATTTACATGTTGTCTCTTCATTGTTAGTAATACAACGGTAAACATTGTCCGGCTGATTCAAAATATACGGCGATGCGATACAAGAGCATCCGTAGAAAAAAATTACACCATCTCCCGCTAAAGGGAACCATGTGTAGATGCGAAGCAGCGGGCGCTAACGCTTACACTGGCGGTGGCGTTGACGCTGGCGCTCATCGCAGCGTTGCGCAGAAGAGAAACCTGGGGAGGCGCAAAGCACGCAGTGATGGACCGGTGTTTCCTACTGGAACATGCCAATCGCTGCTAATGGGCAATGGGAGACAGAAGACTCTGACTGGACACAGAGACCTGCAGTCCGCTTTTAGTTAACGCCCACGCTCCGAATTTTTTATTCTTCAACAACGCACAGGAGAAATCTCCCACCGGCACTACCTTGCAGGTCAAGATACAGTGCCATATATACAGGGTGGCCAGTGAACGGTTGTGCAGCGCGAGCAGCCGGTTTTTTAGCAGCGAAGCTTCTTAGGCCAGCACCCGTTCGCCGTTGAAGCTCCCTCGATGCGTCGCCGGCGCAAAAAGACAATGAAACGCCGTGCGCGCCGAACGCCGAGCGGTTTGCTTCTAGCGCACCAGAAATTCGAGGTTAAATAAAAGAAATAAACTCTGTGCACAACTGGTTATAAAGGTCGTCTTCACTTTCACCATCGTGAATTGTGAAATGACAACCATCATTCTAGCGCAGCACGGGCGCTTTGTCTAAGGTAGCAGTAGACGCTCTTCCCTCGCGGTGCCGGCGCAACAACAACAAAAAAATAAAAAGCCGGCAGATCCCACGCACTGTGGGAATCGACGTAATGCGAAGCAGCCAGGAAGGAGCAAATCCTATTTTATATAATTTGCATATCATGTTTTACATGTTAGGACGTGTCATTTATGTTCGTCATACAGTCACGTCGCGCAATACCAATTTTGGTGTATATCAAGCTAGCGAACTCGACGCAAGCGCACCATGAGCGTGGCATGTAAATGGCGTTGTAGATGACACGCATGCCAAGATTTTCATGTTACCACCTGCCACTTATGTTCCCTATACAGTCACGTCACTCAATACCAAATTTGGTGTATATCAAGCTAACGAAACAGCCGCGAGCGCGCCATGAGCGTGGAATGCAAGTCATGTCGCTCGTGACATGTCATGATTTCCATATTACCATTTGTCATTTATGTTCGTCATACAGTCACGTCACTCAACACCAAGTTTGATGTATATCAAGCTAACGAAACGGCCGCGAGCGTGCCATGAGCGTGGCATGCAAGTCATGCCGCACATGACAAGTCATGATTTTCATATTACCACTTGTCATTTATGTTCGTCATACAGTCACGTCACTCAATCCCAAATTTGGTGTATATCAAGCTAACGAAACGGCCGCGAGCGCGCCATGAGCGTGGAATGCAAGTCATGTCGCTCATGACATGTCATGATTTCCATATTACCACTTGTCATTTATGTTCGTCATACAGTCATGCCACTCAATACCAAATTTGGTGTATATCAGGCTAACACGGCCGCGAGCGCGCCATGAGCGTGGAATGCAAGTCATGTCGCTCATGACATTTCATGATTTCCATATTACCACTTGTCATTTATGTTCGTCATACAGTCATGTCACTCAATACCAAATTTGGTGTATATGAAGCTAACGAAATGGCCGCGAGCGCGCTATGAGCGTGGAATGCAAGTCATGTCGCACATAACAAGTCATGATTTTCATATTACCACTTGTCCTTTATGTTCGTCATACGGTCACGTCACTCAATACCAAGTTTGGTGTATATCAAGCTAACGAAACGGCCTCGAGCGCGCCATGAGCGTGGCATGCAAGTCATTTCGCACATGACAAGTCATTATTTGCATGTTACCACCTGCCATTTATGTTCGTCATGCAGTCACGTCACTCAATCCCAAATTTGGTGTATATCAAGCTAACGAAACGGCCGCGAGCGCACCATGAGCGTGGCATGTAAATCATACTTTTCATGACAAGTTAGTCATGATTTTCATGATATGACCAGCCATTTACGCTCGTCATAGAGTCATGTTATGTCATACCAAATTTGGTATAAATCCCATTAACGATACGGCCGGGAGAGCACAAAGTCGTAGGCGGCTAGACAGATAGATAGATTGATATCTAGATAGATACGCTCAAACTCACCGAAGTTTGCTAAGAAATGCTTCGCATTTAAAAAAGAGACGGCACGCGGTGCAAGGCGCTCGCGGCGTTCGGCGCGCGTTGCGCAAAAAACAAGGTGCGCGGCGCAAAAACAGTTCGCGTTTAAACGACAATAAAATTTACCGAAAACCAAGTTTGTACATGGGTCATTCCATGCCAACTGTCCCAGAGGTGGCGCTCGACCATCGCAGAGTTTGCCGATAAAATTTACACCTGTTTCTTATACCACATGTTGTACTGTGGCCAAACATTTTTGCTCGAAAAAATTTTTCAAGACCGTGGCGCCCCCTCAAAGTTCGCTTGCTACTGCTAAACTGTGCATAATAGAAAAATGTGTATAAAATCTATATTTGTATGTAGAGCTTCGAAATGACGCTTGAGCTACTGCAGAGGTTTTGTTGAGTTGTGCTATTTACCATTCCGAAATTTTTGTGTTTCCCTGCCAGCTAGGCCTTTTTCAAAAACAACGAAAATCTTCAAAGTTCGCCATTTTTTTCTTATGATATCTGGAATCCTGTCTAAGCATTTTTAATAATATTGTGGTTTTCTGGAAAGTGTATCTTCGTACAAAAACGTTTAGGGGTGAATTAGACTTGAAATCTCGAAAAAAAATTCTGAAATCGGAAAAAATAGGCGATTTGTCCCATATTTGACCATATTTTTCGTACTGATGCGGTCGAAGTAAAAATCCTCTTGATGCGGCGTTTGGTAGATTGCTTTATGGCTAAGTTATGAAGAAAGTCTAATCAAATCATTTTTTTGTTTTAAGGAAGAAAATAATTTTTGAAGTTGGTCCTCAGAACGTGCCCTGCATTCCTTTTGTTGCCACTTCGCCGCAAAGCACGTGGTCACCCTTGCAGCTGACTCTTGTCGCAGGAAGCGACAAGGTGCTAGATGTATTTCAGTGGCTCGTGAGTGGTCGAAAGTCTTGTTGCTTTGATGTCAAGGCTTGGAGTATTGAGTTCGCTTTACGATGTGAGCTTGCTTGGCGTGCCCATTGGGAAGTATGGACGCCGTACAGCAGCTTGTGGTATCGTTGGCACATTGTGCTACAGGGCCGTCTGCACGACTAGTATACGCAATAAAAAGTGTACCAAATATGCGTTATTTATTTCGGTCAGTGTATACTAGCTGTGCAGACGGCCCTGTAGCAAAATGTGCAACGATACCGCAAGCTGCAGTACGGCGTCCATACTTCCCAATGGGCACGCCAAGCAAGCTCACATCGTAAAGCGAACTCAATACTCGGGGTCTTGACATCAAAGCAACAAGACTTTCGACCACTCACGAGCCACTGACATACATCTAGCACCTTGTCGCTTCCTGCGACAAGAGTCAGCTGCAAGGGCGACCACGTGCTTTGCGGCGAAGTGGCAACAAAAGGAATGCAGGGGACGTTCTGAGGACACACTTCAAAAAATTATTTTCTTCCTTAAAACAAAAAATGATTTGATTAGACTTTCTTCATTACTTAGCCATAAAGTAATCTACAAAACGCCGCATCAAGAGGATTTTTACTTGGACCGCATCAGTACGAAAAATATGGTCAAATATGGGACAAATCGCTATTTTTTCCGATTTCAGAATTTTTTTTCGAGAAGATTTCAAGTCTAATTCACCCCTAAACATCTTTGTACGAAAGTACACTTTCCGGAAAACCACAATATTATTAAAAATGCTTAGACAGAATTCCAGATATCATAAGAAAAAAATGGCGAACTTTGAAGATTTTCGTTCTTTTTGAAAAGGCCTAGCTGGCAGGTAAACACAAAAATTTCGGAATGGTTAAATAGCACAACTCAACAAAAAACCTCTGCAGTAGCTCAAGCGTCATTTCGAAGCTCTACATACAAATATAGATTTTATACACATTTTTCTATTATGCACAGTTTAGCAGAAGCAAGCGAACTTTGAGGGGGGCGCCACGGTCTTGAAAAAATTTTTTCGAGTAAAAATGTTTGGCCACAGTACTACATGTGGTATAAGAAACAAGTGTAAATTTTATCGGCAAAATCTGCGATGGTCGAGCGCCACCTCTGGGACAGTTGGCATGGAATGACCCACATATATAAAAAAAATAAGGACCCACTTGAGATTACTTAGGGCTCCTCACAGAATATGAATAGTCGTCCTCAGAAACGTAAACATGAATATGATGAAGACGATAAGCAGCTTGGCAAGGATGCGGAACGCAAGGCCAGAGCAGCGGCAGCAAGATGAGCCCGGCAACAGGGTCCTGCGGTTAAAGCACGACGAGCGGAGCTACAAAGGTTACGCGGACAGGATCCTACCGTACGTGCTAGAGCGGCCGAATCTAAGCGCCGACGCCGCCAACCATTTCAAAATGTACATAGTCGTTTGCTTCCCATTTCTAAGGAGCTTCGCTCATCGGTTGTATTCGTACTCGGAACAACTGCTAATTTTTCAACCAAGAAACTCGCTAGCAGACGCTGCTTGCGTCGGCGTCGCGAGGCGAGAGAGGGGGGAGCATAGGAGAGGAGAGGGGGGGACGCGCATGCGCAGTGGGGGCGTGAACGCCGCGGCGAGGGATGCCTAGAGGAGAGAGGGGGAGCGTAGGAGGGTAGAGAGGGGAGGGGACGCGCATGCGCAGTGAGGGTGTGGTCGCCGCGGGCAGGGATGCCTAGAGGAGAGAGAGGGGTAGAGGAGGTTTTTATTTTTTTGAAAGGGCTTGCGCATGCGCAGTAAGGGTGGTCACGCCGCACACCACCACCACGGCCACCACCAGTTTGAACTTCGCCTTAAGCTGCTTCGCATCTAAAAAATCCTCGTACATATCCAAAGCAAGTCTAGCTGAAAGCCTCTCACAACTTGCATTTGGCAATATTGGGGACCGTGACAGCGTTCATGAATTTGTGACCGCGATGAATGATTATCAGTGGAAACGAACGGTAATTGCTTTCCATCTGCTGCCTATGAAGCATCAGAACCGACTGAAGCGACTCAAGCTTGCTATTGAAAAAAAAGATCACAGACGACGAGGGATTTGTAGCTGCGCCTGCACGCCAATACTTTTAGGTTGGCTGCTCTTTGGGCTTCGACTTCGTCGGCGATTAACAGAGAACTGTGGTGCTTCCCAAGAAAGGAAAATTGGTTTGAAAACACTCTCCCTAACCTGGTGTCCAACATGTGCGTGTGTATTCTGTTGCTAGCGAGTGCTACCGCAGCGGCGCTTCACCAAAACAGCGAGCGTTAATAAACATGGCTGACAGGAGGCGCTAGCGTCAAGTGGGGATTCTGGGAAGCAATATAGCTGCACAAGTTGCTTCGTCTATCGTGCTGTACGTTAAAAAGTTACAGAAAACTTAACAACAACCTTTAATAAACATCTTAACAACGTTTACACTTGCTTTAAAATATCGATTTCGTAATCTCTTGTCAAGCCACTGTTGACGAGATTACACATGTCGCGCTTGCATGAGTTCAGTGAACACATTCAACGGGCGAATGTCAAGAGGTGTGAATGTCATTCGCTATAACCGTGTAGCAGCAACAAAAATGACATTAACACCTACTGTCATTCGGAGCGAATGACATTACAGATGCCGTGTGACAGGGGTATGAGACGCTAGAACTCTTCTTTTCTCAAACAAGGGCTGGCATCCACATTCTGAACAATGAGAGGCCAAAAAACCGTCCCTCCCCATGTTTCTTCCTTTTGGCAATATTCCTGTATCCATACCTTAAGCATCTGCCCGTCATTGGTGTTTTTGGTTCTTGGATAAGCATGTGATCTTATCTTTTCTGTATGCTATATATTTGTGTGTTTTTGTAATAAAAATCACATGGAAGTCTGCGCTGGTCCTCGTCAATTCTATGTGCACTGTGTCTACCTTTTGCGCTGAGCAGTTGAATATTGGCATACCCATTAGCCCAATTCCACACCTTCCTTCACGGAAGCCAGGTGGAGATGCTCACCATTTCATAGCCCAACCTCTGCCGATGCGGCGCATCCGGGGGCACCGGCCTGCGCCTCTTTCCCGGCCCGTGCAGAACGAGCCGTCGGCTGTGGCGCATGCCGCGGTGGCGACAGGAGTTCACTCTACGTCGCCGACTTGCGAACAGAACCCGGTGACTCCAGGGTCGTCGGGTCTCACCAGGCGAGGTCCGAAATTCGGACTACCACCTCGCACGTGCGGGCCTCCACTGCCTCTCAGAAGGCAATGGACATGACATTGGCACTTAATTCTGACGCCGACAGAGTGGCGCGGCTCTTCTGACCGTGCGAAAACAGCCAAACAACACATCATGGGGTTCAACTGTGTGCTATGTTGGGCCAGTTGGTGCATTGTCTCTTGAAAGACGTGACGCAAGATTAAAATCGAGAAGAACCAAGAACAGACAGAAAGAACACCAACATGGGGCCGGACGAGACGGTCCTCTTTTCTAAACTACAAAAGCATACGCGTGAACACTCATCACTGCCTCACGGTACACAGAACACCATTTTACGTTTAATATGGAGCTACAAATAATTCAATGGGACATAAGAGGCCTTCTTCGAAGCCTCGTTGATCTATAGGAACTCATCCACAAGCTTCGTCCTACAGGGCTGTGTGTACAGGAGAGTGAGGAGACACACCTAAAACCTAAGGATACTAATTTACTCAATCACTGCGCCATTTTTCGAAAGGGCCGCGATGAATCTGTGGCGTCATCGGGTGGCGTAGCCATTATAGTAGACAGAGGTGTTGGGTGTACACATTTATGGCTTCAAACATCCCTTGAGGCAGTTGCCGTTAGAGCCATATTTTAAAAATAAGCTGATCACCATTGGCTCACGGTACAAACCAACACAATACCAGCTCAATAAACCCGAACTAAAAACATTAATAGATGTGCTCCCAGAGCCCAATTTCATTCTAGGTGATTTTAACGCACACAATTTCAAATGGGGTGATCGTTTTTGTGGAGCCTGAGGACGTCTTAGTGAACAGCTTCTTTTTCCGTCTAGTTTATCTCTCTTAAATGCGAAGGAACCAGCGTATTTAGGCTCGCGCACAATTCGCACTCCACCGTTGATTTTACCACTTCATCAACGTCGCTTTTAACTTCTTTGAAATAGAATATCTTGAAAACCCCTTATGGGAGTGACCACTTTCGAATCATCCTGAGTACGCTGAACAAAGATCAACTAGTCCAGCAGGTTCTTTGATGGAAGGTTGACTCAGCTGATTGGAAGAGCGGTACCGAACCCTTACTCACATTACGTGGGCTGAGATGTACGCTCTGACCAGAGATGACGCTGTTACGTATTGTACCGCTCGTATACTTCCCCCCCAAATCTGCATATATCACTCAAACGAGCGACGTAGGGTTCCAAGCGGTAAGTTCCATGGTGGAAGGATGAATGCAGCAACACGCGAACAAGCAACACAAAGCTTGGAGGTTGCTCCGGGACTCTCCGACAGCGGAAAACCTAACGATTCTAAAAAAAATGTAAAATCCCAAGGAAGTAGGACACGCCGGCATGCTCGAAGAGAGAGCTGGCAAATCTTTCTATCAGGAATCAACTCGTACACAGACGAAGGAAAAGTCTGGAACAGAGTATATGAGCTAGACGGACGAGAAGCACATCCACTTCATTCGGTGAACACACATCGAGACAGCTTGGAAGAGGAAGCTAACTCCCCAGGTGCACAATTTGAAGTCTGCAGCATTTCACGCTACACAGAAAGATGGCGAAAGCATAAAACAGCTACAGAACGACAGAAGCTCGAAAGAAACTGAGGAAAATAAACATGGTTGATCCCTCTACCAAAGAAGTCATTATAACACCAAACTAAAACGTGTCCTTGGAGGAGTAATTTAATGGGTATTATACATTGATATAAGAGAGACTCCACAATGTCTGATGGTGTTTAACGTGTATGCACACACGTTACACTTGTCGGTACATATCTATCCCGACGACGAACATTCATGCTCAATGCTTAAACAAACACTTGTGGCAGCTGTAGTAGTAGTAGTAGTAGTAGTAGTAGTAGTAGTAGTAGTAGTAGTAGTAGTAGTAGTAGGGGTTAGTAGAGGAAATGACGCTAATTTCTGCAGCCCAATAGGAAGCACGGCACATCGTCAAGGAAAGGGGAAGTCGGAAATAAAGAGGATAGCATAAGAAGAGAAAGAGAAAGAGACAGGGTCTCGTCCATTCATGGGGGAAGGCCGATGGTGAAGACAGGCCAGCAAGTCGCGGGCGCTCAAATGAAAGCAGTGATCCCGGTCACCTCGACAAACTCCAAGAAGCTTTAGAGAGCCCGGAGGCTGGGATGCGGTGGGAACAGCAGTTTGTTTGCGGTCGTCGTAATGAGTCCCTGTTGTCTGTAGGTGGTGGTGAGCCTTGAGCTAAAGATGGGTCGCTCAGGAGCGAGCCAGATCTTTTGAGCGGCTCTTTTAAAAGAACGAGTGATCCGCGGATCAGTAAAAGTGAGCGGCGGTTCTTCGGGAGATGGCTCACTGAGCCAACTGAACCAACTGGACCAAGTGAACCGTGGTTCTCTCCCGTTCACTGAGCTCCCTCTCGCTCAGTAAGCGGCGGCTCTCTCTCGATCAGTGAGCGGTTGGTTCTCTTTCGCTCCCTGAGCGTCGGTTCTCTCTCACTCAGTAAGCGGCGGTTCTCTTTCGCTCTCTGAGCGTCGGTTCGCTCTCGCTCAGTGGTTCTCTTTCGCTCGCTGAGCGTCAGTTCTTTCTCGCTCAGCGAGTCGTGATCCGTGTTGAACAAACGCCACCAGGCGTTGTTGGTTGAACCGCTCCGTTTCGCGTTCCGTTGGCTGCTGCGGGCGGACTCGCTTCTCGCTCGCTGTGTGTGGTGCGTGTGGCGGTTCATCGTGAGCTGGTGCAACTCGTTGAAGACGAACAGATGAACGTAGTTTACGTCATGGTTTTCATTAGTTTACCGTAAAATCCCGAGCAAGCACCCTCCCCCCGCCCCCCCCCCCCATTACGGCGAAGGGTAATCCGACAAGATTCGGAGGGTGGGGGGGTCCTTGCTCGGTCATGGATTAAAATTCAATATGGCGGTGGAAGAGCCGCTAAAATTGAGCGCACACTCGTGCTTCTAATGCAATGCTTTATTATATACGCATGCATTCACTGTTTTCACTTGCCCTTGTCGGGCGAATAACCGCAATGAATGAAACAGTGAAAATGGTGGGAGGGGAGAAGGGACGCATATTTGTAATCTCCTGTACAAGGGAGGGGGGCGCTTGCTCGGGATTTTGCGGTATAGTCATGAAAATAGGGAGTTTTCAAATAGCGTACGCAAAGCTTTGCGTACGCTATTTGTTGCGGTCGCTGCCATTGCGCATGCGTCATAACGCTAACCGCCTTTTGCGTTTGCGGTCCGCCTGCAGGAAATCCGAAATAGCGTGCGACCCGCAAAGCCCCTTTGCGGCGTCAGCGTTTGCGGGGGACAAACGCTATTTTAAAGCTCATATGGCGCCCTTACGCTAACGCTACGCCCGCAACGCCCGCTAACTTAGCGTACGCTATTCGAAAACTCCCTAATGTTACCCATATAATCCACTCCAGTGCTTTTCTGAGAGTGCAATTATTAGCCCGTCAATAAAACGAATATGTTGTGCAGAAACAGGGCTTCATTTTATTTCGTCCTGGTGCATGATGACAAATTATCATGACATAATACTACGTTGAGCTTTGACGTGTTTCAATGGGCCACACAGATATTTTTCGACGTCTTCCAGAACGGCGTCCGCTCAATGACACACGACAAAACTAATTGAGGCAACTATCGACACTAGCCAGCGATCGAAGCACGCACAGGGTTGTGAAGTGTTGCAACGCGAACTAGTCCAAGCTTCCATCCTAGCAAGTGTCCACCCTAGCAAATAAAGCACCTACAAGGTTGCTTTACTTTGGCACGGGTGTCAGAGGTATCAATATGTGTCCTAAGGCAATATTTTAGCCCAGGAACACGAGCTTTTATACAGGATTCCCAGAATTCATTTATTAACACGCTAAATGTGATTGAGCTATAGGTCACAAACGCGCGCTCAAAGTAAGCGCGCGTCACCGATTTCAAACGGCGGCGTGAAATCCAGGCGCCGGTTTGTCGCGACCACCGTGGTCGCGACCGAGCGCAGACAACGAAAAAAGAAGCATCAAAAGACTTAGCGTGCGCGCCTCCGCTCCCCCCTCGAAACGACGCCATCAAGCGCTCTCAGTTCAAACGCCGAGCGATCTTCTCCCATGGATTTAAGTGAACCGGTGAACCGTTCAACTGAGCCGGTTCACTTAGGTGAACGGAGTCGTTCGAAACCGCTCACTGAAGTGAACCGCTTTGCCCATCTCTACCTTGAGCGTTCCTGCGCCAGCGTTGGGCAAGCACAGAGAAGGCGCTCAAGAGTCTCGGGTAGAGAGAGAGATTAAACGTTTATTAGCATCTCCTATTAGTAACTAAAGTGGGTGGGGCCCTTCGTCCAGAGGTCCACTGGCTATTCGCCTCGAGATCTTGGAGGGGCGCCCTCTCGCGTGTGACGTCAGGGAGAGGACTCGGATGCAGCTCTTCACGCGCGCGTTCGCTACGTGAAGGCTGCTCGACGCTGCCAGCCTGTCTATCGCGCTTGGGTTATTGAAACATTGGTGGGCGAGTTGATAAAGCAATTTGCACTGAATGTTCAAGCAAAATGCCCATCGAAATCGAGCGGAGTTGCCGTCAGGAGCCCGTTCTGTGTCGATTGCTCCTGTTGTCGTCTGCTAGCCGTCCATGTGTACATCTGCTTGCTCCGTTCAGTGGAGTTTGCGAACGCGCTCATGCCATCTATCGCCACGCCGCGGAACCCGCGGGTCGGCCTCGGCGCCGTCGGCGCCGTGGGACGCGGCCTGTGAGGCGGTTCAGTTGGCTTCATTCGGCGAGCGCAGCGCCTGCGACCTCGTGTTGACCCCCGATTCCGTGGTACGATGAACACTGATGGGGGGCACCGGTACCGCCAGTACCTCGAGCGGAACGAAAGCCAACAAGCGCCGCTACTGCTGCGTGAAAGACTGCCACAGCCGTGAAGGACAGCCTGGCGTCCGATTATTCCGCTTCCCCGGCCAGCCGTGGGGGGAGGGGGGTATCGAGAGGAGAAAGTACAGGCCCGTGCGCTTCTTAAGTCCGGCCGTGTGTAGAACGACGCGGTGCCCTCACGGGTGCCGCGTGCCTCGGAGGGTCTTAGGCGTTCACGTGCTTCTGTTCTGTGGCTCACGTACCGCGCTTGCTCAAACGTAGGCGCCCCACGCACGTGCATTACCGTCCGATCAAGCAGCCCAATCGCCAGCTCGGTCTTTTTTAAAAAAAATTAAGACGCACGAGCACTCACTGGTGGGCCACAGTGGCGTAGCCAGGGGGGGGCGGGGGGTGGGGGTAAACACCCCCCTCCTCGGAACACGCTTTTGCACGCACGTACATTTCACATGCACGTGCAAACGCACGCACGAACATAAATTATGATTGAACCCCCCCCCCCTCCCCCCCCTCGAAAAAACATTTCTGGCTACGCTGCTGGAAGCTGATATAAGTACGATTCTGACGTAATACTGGATTCGCAGCGTGCCTGGTAACATTACATATACACGTGTGCAGCGAACCGCCTTACGCGATATGCGCTTTCCTCGTGCGCCAACTTACCGCCGAAAAGTTCATAAATGGGTGCCCTGTCACTCGGACGCGCCTTTTTCGACGGCATTCTCCGCGTCTGCGGTTGGGAGGTGCATGACGCCTCCTCTTTTCTGTTCATATAAATGGCAACGGCAGCGCAATGCTTGCAGTTGCCAGCCGCGCCGTACCTGCAGTCGCATGAGCCTTCGAGGACATATCGCTCGGCCTCGTGCAGCTGTAATCACAATAACTCTAAACAATTACACTCCTGATCGCGAAATCACATGAATCACCCAAGCATGCGTACAGAGCGACCGCCCTATTTTGCGCCAAAGAATTGATCACTTAGTCCATCTTTACGACATGCAAAATGCCCCGTAGTGCACACAGTGCAGTACGTGGTATTCAACGTCACTGTTGCTGAGATGTAAGTGTCTGCTGTACAGTACTTATCGATTCAAACACGGAATTTTTCAACCGCGGGTCATTTGCCAGCTGCCGCATGCATGGCTTTTTGGCATTGAGCGAACGGTAAACTAGGGCTGGAACGCAGATTAGTAAATGCAAGATTTTTGGGCAAGTTCAAATGATCGCGTTTGAACCAAAGAACACCGTCGTACAATTCATTCCTTCGCCAATTAACCAGCCAAGCCGGCGCGGCGCAGTCGCGCCTCCGCGGCTGTGACAGCTCATCTTCGCTGTCTACGAAATGCAAGCGAAGTCAATTCGCCAAGGCGGGACAAAACGGCAATCTTTAGGATTGAAATGGAAGCGTGCGCTCTACTTACCCGCAAAGAGACGACGTATAGTTGTTTCCCTTGTTGAGAATGACATCGCGCGCTTACAACAACGTCGTCTGTCTCCTTCACTTCATAAACGTGTCCAGCATCGTACAACTTCTCGCCTTTCAGAAGCACAGATTGACGGAAATACTCTTCCAAGCGCTGCACAGGTTTGAAGCCGCACAGAACTATTGTCGACATTTTGCGCCATCCGAAACTATGCAGGCAGCTGCATTCAAATACACCGCCTCAGCACGCCGCGCCACTCCCCGGCCGACCCGCCGGTTCCAATTTTCGCCACACAGTGGCGCTAGTAGTACTGCTCCGTCGCGCCGCCTGTTCAGTGGGCGAAGGCTTTTCTCGACTGTTCTATGGCCGTGGCGCACTCAAAATGACTTTCCTGCCCGCTTTCGATCACTGAATTCAGCGTTCGGGCTTCAGCTTCCATGTCTGCGTTAAAGAGCAATAAATGTATACCGCGTGCTGCGCGTGTTCGGTTGCCAAGCCTGCTCCTTCGATTGAATTCATATGTTCTGAGCATGACAAACGACGTGTGATGTCATTCAAATAAATTAAGTGGCGTTACCGGCAACAACGTTTGATTAAATACACATTTTTAGCAGCTGCTGTGTAAGCGCGTCGTAAGTACTTTAAATTGAAACACGAAATAAACAGGGTGAGTCTAAAGGGGATGCACGACGGGGATATGAAATATCGGTAGGTTGTCCGGAGTGATTTTATTTTGTTTTTGTTCTTTTTGTCATCATATTTTAATCCTTACGTTAATAAATCGACGTTTGTTCACTCGTTCACGGTGGTCTGAAAAATATGCTGAACAGAATTAGTGTAATCATACTAACGTTGATGAATATAAAGCTTTCGCATCGAAAGATGTATTTGCAATAAAATACTGTAAATCAGTCTCAACGGTCGATTCCTGATGTGGCTTGGTGCGATCACTGTACTAAAGAGACTCGAGTTCCTTATGCATTTGCCTAAGTTGACTCGAAGGCGAAAGCCATCTTTTTCTTGAGTCGATGTATTGTTCCTTCGCCACACCCCTCCGAATACTTTCTGGACGTAACGTGGTTTTGCATTGAAGCTTTCTACACATCACCTGGTTTTGCATCGCCTCCGAGATCGGCCCACCAATCACGGAGGCAATGCCAAGCGACGATGTCATGTGAGGACGTAATCATGTGACATGACGTTATGACGTCACAAATTTTGTCGGTCTGGGATGTCAGGATGACGTGATCATGTGATGAATTTTCGCATCACTCGTGTTGACGATGGCGACGCGGGACGCCGACGGTCAATTTTCGCAATTTATGTGGAATCCAAGGCTCCCACCTTAAAATATTCAATCACGTACGGTAAAGAATCACAATAATCAGCCACAGGGGCCAAAAGAATGGTGGGGAAAGAGCTCTCTTTCTCCTCTTCCTGGACACATTCGCCGATTTTTTCCTAATGTTTACGAAGCTGTACTATCGGCGTCAAGTGAAACGCGACCACTGCAGCGGATCGCGTTGCTGAAGCATTAGAAATATAGTGCGCGCCATCCTGTCATTACCATTGGCAGGCTCGCACAGTCGAGTAGGCAGCACTGCGCGATCGAAAACATGAATGCGGCTCATGAACGTATCTATCTCTAATCATAAGAGGCGAACTGTACCACGCGCACCACTGCTGGCGTTTCATTCCGAGCGATCTTATTTGCATCCAGCTCGCCCAATCTATGCTAGTGGTCCGCAATAACCCGCTGGTCGGTGAACTTATCGATTTCATTTTGTCGGCTGTCGTGTCTGCACAAGTCCACATGACTACAATTGGGAGTGGAGCGTGAATTTTCGTTCATCTCAAGTCTGTTTACACAACACTGATTTTTTGCGAATAAGCCGCAAAATTGATCGCGCTGCGATTTCAAAGCAGCGGAGACTCTCTTTAACTCACTTGGCGGGGGCGATCGCGCTTTCACGTAAGCTATTTCAACGCCATCCAGTCCAGTAAGCGACGCTACGAACTCGAGGGCATGAACCTGACCGCGATGGCTGTCGGTATACAGAAGATATGTTAAATGTTAACGTTTCTTAAACTCATGCAATGCTAGGAGTCATCTCAAGAAAAATTCCCCATCTCCCGCTAAAGGGAACCATGTGTGGATGCGAAGCAGCGGGGATATAATTAGCTTGAGCGGGAGGAACGTCGCCGCTCTCATTTCACGGCAGCGGTCCGAGCGCTGATCGCGGCGCTGCACAGGAGAGAGAATGAGGCGCGCGCGCTCCGTAATTTTCATACCGCGGAATTACCGTGGCGCCCCCAGCGGAGTATGCAGCTGTCGCACCACCTGTCGTGCGCGCCGCTCCGTACAGAATTCCTAGAGGAAAGGACGGGGGGGGGGGGGGACCGTAGGAGAGGAGAGAGAGGGGGGAGGGGACGTGCATGCGCTGTGGGACGCGGGAGCCACTCCGTTGAGTAGAGGATTCCTAAAGGAGAGAGGGGGAAAGGACGCGCATGCGCTGTGGGGATGAGGGACGCCGGAGCCGCTCCGTAGAGTAGAGGATTCCTACAGGAGAGAGGGGGAGAGGACGCGCATGGGCTGTGGGACGCGGGCGCCGCTCCGTGGATTAGATGATTCCTAGAGGAGAGAAAGGGGGGTGAGCGTAGGAGAGGATCGGGGAGGGGACGCGCATGCGCTGTGGGACGCGGGAAGGAGGGGACGGACTAAGCCCCTTCCAAACACATGCAAGCAAGATCAAGGAATGGGGTCAACCTGGGCGACAGACACCACCTGTCTAGCCATTGCTAAGCAGCCTCTCTGTGCTCTCGGCCATGACTCAAGGAATGGGGTCAACCTGGGCGACAGACACCACCTGCCTAGCCATTACTAAGCAGCCTCTCTGTGCTCTCGGCCATGACTCTGATGATTGTAGTAGGGTTGACGGCCTTCATATAACTACAGTGTTCTGGTTCGCATAATGGGTGCTTGCCTACTTCATGAAAGTGGCCGGACGCGGGACGCGGGACGGCGGACGCGGGACGGGGGACGGACAGAGCCCCGAGCACAAGATGCTTCGCATCTAATATCATAAGAAGAAAATGCAGCTAGTAGTCGAGGAACGCCGTGCGACGCGAGGCGAACTATAACGAAAATGCTGCTGTTTTATCCAGAGCGTAGCAGACGACAAAAGCCGAATCCCCGCCCTTGCGTCACCGGAGCTCCGTTCGCAGCGCCGCCATCGGTCGCACACGAGGCGAATAGCGGCTCGCCGGGCCTGGTCCAGGGTTGCCAGTTGGCTTCCCAAAGCCTGATCCGAGAGTCGCGCCTCCCACGACCAATGTGGTAACGTGTGTGGTTTCATGAGTGCGGAGTTTGCCGCAACAGGGCGCGAGGGACAGCTGTATGTAATGTGTGTCAGTGTTGGTATCCCTCCGCACCAGGGGCACTCATCGCGATATTCGGAGGGGTGTATTTTAGAAAGTGTGTGTAGGTTGTGGTACGTGTTCGTCTGCAGACGGCGCCAGTCTCTCGATTGCGCTCTGTTCAGTTTCGGGTGAGGTGGTGCCATAATGCGTCGTTCCAGCCGTTCAGCTTCGAGAATGTCAGCTCGACCGCTTGGTCGCTCGTCGTCGTCAGGGGCTATGGTGTCGTCTACAGGCGCGTCCGTCGCTCGGTATGTACTTGCGCAAGCGAGTCGGTCGGCCCGTTCATTTCCGGGAACACCCGTATGTGCCGGGCACCAAATGATGCCGTGGTCAGATACGATGTGCGAGCCTAGGATTCTTAGGACAGTTCGTGGTATTGTGCCATGCATGTAAAGTCTACATGCTGTCTGTGAATCCGTTAAGATGGTGGGAGTTTGTACCTCGCTTGTCCGCATCTGTGATGGCCAGGGCGGTAGAGCACTGCACGGGCCATGATTTTCGGCCCGGGCCCGGCCCGAGCCCGCCACTCGCTGAAGTTTACCCGCCCGAGCCCGGCCCGGTGACTGAAAGCGAGGCCCGCACCCGGCCCGAGCCCGGAAAAAATCTTCACCTACCCGACCCGGCCCGGCCCGACAGCAACTCAAGCCCGACCCAGGCCCGAGCATGAAATTCCGAGCAAGGAGCTTTAAGCAGCAATAATAGACGTTTTGTTGTCGCATGTTTAGTTAAGAAGTATATTTTAACGTTCATTTATAAAGCCCAAAAAAGAAAAACCTAATGTGGAAATATTTTGATTAAGGATAATGGGTGGGAAGAAAATTTATTGACCAGCGGTATACCGTACCTATTTTTTCTGCATGAACAGATAGAAATCGTCCAGAGAGCTTTGTAACATATTGCGACAGCCAAACTATTTGTAGGATGACTTTAGCTTTAATATAAAGCGTAATAAAAAGGAGGTGACAGGGAACACACCACATTGTTCTCGAACTTCTTGTTTTTATTGCACTCTCTATCAGAACTTCAGCATGCTCTTCCAACAGACCTAACGGCATACCCTTCTAGATATGTAACACCATTCCTCAGTATAGTAGTAGCTTAACTTAACAAGAAAAAGATGAAATCAAAATCTGTGAACGCCGTTTTCAATACACAAACTTCGTTTATAACTATAACAAACTCTGTGTCCACATGGGTAGACGTATGTACAGCCAAAAAAAGAAAAGCGAACTGTGATATGTTATTCTCATGTCGCGCTACTGAACATATTTAGTCTTTATACTTTCGCGGCAGAGTTCGCAGTTTGTCTTCTTACATGTTTTTGTGCAAGAAAAGCAAATTGTCAAGATATTCTGCCTTTAAGCACGTCCTGCGCTCGTTCATCACATAACCTGCAGCACTGAAGTTTCTCTCACTACTCGCACTGGTTGCAGGGACGCACAAAATCTGCTTTGCGAGAAGTGAAAGGCGGGGAAACTCGTGTTTTTTAGACTTCCACCACTGTAGTAGACTTCCGAAGTCTTCGCACACCTCTGTGGTATTCAAATAGCTTGCCAATTCATCCCTTCGTGTCTGAGGCTCCATAACGTCGTGCCACTCTTCAAAGTAATCTATAAGCCTCCTCTTTCTGGGCTTCTCGTAGCAGGTTTCAGCAGCGCATCCATCAGATGGCAATGAACTTGTCGGAATAGCGAACATTCTTGTTTTCACTGACGCGTACACTTCGCTTCTTTCATCTTCCTCGAGCGCGCGCAGCTGGCGAAAGGGCGGCCAGAAAAACGTCGCGATCTTGTGCAGCTCACTAAGCTCCAGTTTCCGCTGAAGAAACTCTCTTGCCCTCACTTTTAATGCAGCTATTGTTGATGACTCAGCTGGAGCTAAAGTCAAATGTTTCTCCAGCTTTGTCTTGCAGAGCAAAACAAGGGGCAGGGTAGGCTGCTTCTCTTTCTCAAGCATGTCGGTTGCCTCTTTGAATGGTGTTAAAAAGTCAATTATCTCCTTCATTGCAGTTTTGCTCACTTCTTCCATCATCGGGTTGCCTCTGTAATCCAGAAGTGCTTCAATTTCTTCGTACTGCATGTACACAGAGGTCAGCATAGCGAGTTTTGAATTCCACCTGGTACTCACTTCTTGATTTACTCCATGGGGTAACTGGCTGGAAAGGCCACTCTGCTTTAGGAAAGGGACGACAGCCTTCATATTTTGTAACTGTGCACGAACGTGTCATAGGTCTTCACCCAAGAAGTCATCGTCAAAATTGTGGCGTAGGACCGTATTGAGGACGTGTTCTGTGCAGCTGACCCTCTTGTATGGGCGAAATGCGCTCATCACATTGGCTCCTTGGTCGGACACGAACACGACATTTTCTAGGAGGCTTTCATCCAGTCCAAACTTTGCGCATCTGCGCACAAGCTCTCTTCGAATGTTGTCACCTGTCTTCTTTTCGGGAGGGAAATCGCTTGTAAACAGTACCAAGTTATTCAGTTCCCAGTCGTCGTCCACATAGTGAACAGTGGCTGTGGTGTACGCCGTTTTCTTATAGTCATCAGTCCACATGTCGACAGTCATTGAACAACGGCCATCCTCCATCGCTGCCCTGATTTCTGGCCTCAGCCTTTCTCGTAAAGAACTGGCCACTTCAGCTGCCTTGCGGGACACTGTCGTGGGATGTGGAAGTAATTCTTTGGCGGATAGTGTTCCGTACCGGGCACCGGCGGCGACAAGTTCATCAGCAATTTTCAGAAATCCTTCATCTCTCACCACGTCGAAGGGCCTCATATCTTTAGCGCACCATCGGACGCATGAAGTCGTCAAGCTTTCCCTTAAACCGGAAGGAACAGCAGGCTTTTTTTTTCAGAAAAGAAAGAAGTAAGGACAGCAGATCCTGCCGGTTGACTTGCACTTGTGCCTGTTGAGATGAGACCCTCCGGTCTTACCGGTATCAAAGTTCAGAAAGCTTTTGCACTCTTTGCATTGCCCGTGTCTTGCTGGAGATAAAGGTGTTCGAATCAACTACCAAAAGAAACCTCTTCCAAATGTCGCTTTTTGGAGAGTGCTTTGGCACAAGCCAGTTTCCCGGAAGAAATATCCTCTTTCAAGCATGCGCTCATTGTCCCCTGCATACGCGCAAAATTGCCCGTTGCTCTTACACTGTCAAATATTTTGAAAATCTTTCTACCCGAAAAGCCCAGCAATCACAGCAATACCAACGCATTAGATAATTACGTTAGAGAGATTTAGTTTTACTGCACGTATGCATTACAATGAGAATTCGCTTACTATATGAACAAACATGGTGTCCTTTGCGCATTGGTAAACGTGAAGAGATCTCACACGATGACAGCGAGAAACCACTGTCAAAATACTGGCGTGATGAACAGCGGACAAGACTTGGTGAGCAAGTGCACTGCGTTGCCCCTCGCTTCAATGCATCTACGTAGAGACAACCCGACCTCTAAAGCCAAAACACAAGTAGGCGTTGGGACGCGCCAGCAAGTGATGCTAAGCGCCAGCCTCAGTCGAGGAGCTAAGCCCAAACCACACCTACACGCCGGAAGGAGTCAGCATGCGGTGCTAAGCGTCAGCGTCAAGGAGGCCGGATCGCGTGTTGACGCGGAACCCGAACTGAGGCCAAGTCTACACGCCGCGCACTGACACTTTCTAACGCGTAGCTGTGGTTAGGGCGCAACTCTACAAGCGTGGGAAACTAGTGACGCGTACAGCCATAACGGTTCGCTCTACCTTAGTGTCGCCTGCATGAGAAC
This sequence comes from Rhipicephalus appendiculatus, assembly GCA_030522465.1. NCBI lineage: Eukaryota > Metazoa > Arthropoda > Arachnida > Ixodida > Ixodidae > Rhipicephalus > Rhipicephalus appendiculatus. The sequence goes on from JALIZH010000106.1 coordinate 39,947, forward strand.
CCCTTATCTATTTGGAGAGGGCGGCGTGTTTCAAGGCAGCGTTCTTTTCTCCTTCTCCTCGCGAACTTTGCTTGTGAACTACAGCGCAGCGTGCTCTAAGACCCTTAATGCACATACAACTCTTTTCGGAACATCACAACGATATCGGCACTAACGGTGAAATTCACTTTTAGCGTTTTTTTATAATTGATTACGCAAAACAAAAGGAAATTCCAAATTTGGTTTAGCGATGTACCGCGACACAACCGAATGAAAGCTGCCGAATGCGGATAGCACGCGAGAGCGAACAATGCCGGAAATAGCGCGCACCACGCTAGCCCAGATGTAATTGGTAAGGGATAAAACGGTTTCCATCCCACTAAGCAAAGTAAGACGCTATCGCGAAACGCTCACCTTGGAACGAGATCAAGCGTACGCCAAGAACGACGCCCAGAAGCAAACCACGCTGTGTTGTTGCCCGTCCGTCAGCGGAGAAACTCATCCGACTGCCTACGCGAAGCGCGCCAAACTAAATCGGCTGTCCGTGTCTCAACTGGACTCAGCCACTCAGACAGCTCAGACGCCCTCAGCGCCGGAATCCTTCAATGCAGTAGCGAATTCTTCCACGAGCTTGGGCTGAATACCAGGCAGTGGTTGTAGAGACGGCGCTCTGAACAGTGATGGCAGTCAACGCAGAGCTTATTGGATGTGAATGGCGCTGCAATCGCTTGTTTTGTCCGCTTACATAAGGAACTTAGTGTAGCTCATGGCAGTTAACTTACTTTCGCTCTCGCACAGCGAGGCCACCACCGCCAGCCGAGAGAAAACCCGAGAAGGCATTAAATACATGCTGGTAGTTGCGATGGCAACCGCCTTTCTGGAGCCAGGCGGAGGGGAAACAGCGGCACGCATTTTATGGAGCCGATGGAGCCGCAGCGGAATGCGTGAAGTGAGGCGTCGGTGCTTGCACTTGGTTTGGGCTTTTGCATTTTTGATGGGCATGAAAGGGGATCTAATTGCCGCGCGCCGTGCTGTGAAAATATAAAGCACGCACTTATAGTTTGCGAAATTGCTAATTAAGCTAGTTTTTATGCGCCATCAACCAACCGGCGAAATATAGCACTTGCCATGCCACTCGATAAATACATTGTTTTTTTCTTTATTCATAAAGTAACCCCCCTCCCACCCCGCGCCCAAAGGCGTTACAGCAAGGGGGAAGGGAGATGGCTTAGATCATGGAATAAAATATATATCTTCACTCACACGGCGCAGGGTGCTCCTCGATTTGCAATTATGATCAATACGCTTTGAGATATCAAGCGATGCACTCATTTCCTATTTGTGAACAGTCGTGAACAGAATCTTATTGTTGTGGAAGTCAGTTATACCATGCGCCTTCGTGGACAATTAAGGAATTTTGCCTTGTATTCGCAACGAGAAGTGTAAGCGTAGAAACCTTGCAGGTGTATCGACACACTCAAAAGAGCGTGCCCACGCACGGATGTATGTCGTTGTGCGAGTGCTAACTCAGACACGCGCTTCCGCCAAGTAACGTGCACACGCACTAGAGCACTGCACGGGCCCGGGCCGGCCCGAAGCCCGGGCCCGGCCCGGCCCGCGGGCCGGGTCGGGCCGGGTAAGTAATTGTTAGATCGGGCCCGGGCCGGGCCCAGGGCCCATGAGCTTCGGGCCCGGGCCGGGCCCGGGCCTACGGGTCAGGCCCGTATCAGGCCCGACTCTCATACACTGTCGACAATGGCGCGTAATGCTGTTTGGCTTTGTTGTTTTTGGGCATTTAGCGTCCCGACCCTATTCAGGCTATCTGAGACGCTGCAGTGGAAGGCTCCGGGTAATTTAGACCACCTGAAGTGCATTAGCGTGCACTGAAATCGCACAATACAAGACGTCGCGCATTTTGCCTCCGTCGGTATGTTACATATAATTTCTGTAAATTGTCTCCTATATGTTCCCGCCATTATATTGAGTGAAACACGTACTTGGGTACCGTGTATCAAAAGAAATGGTATAGCTGAGCAGCACTGCGGCAAGAGTGAAACAACGGTGCACTGCCCAGATTAGTGCATATAAGATGTGCATATAAGACACCCCGCTGAGCGTTCGTGTTAAGCTTGCTGACGACTGTACGGCGCACACGGCAGCGTCTTCATCACGGAAGCCAATCACGCACGCTTCACGAGAGTCACGTGATTCCTGCAGAAATATGAGCTCACTCTCTCTGTGGCTCGACATTTGAAAAGGGGCCAAGCGGATAACCAGAGTCACGGTGCCGAGTGTAGTTCTGCAATTCTGTAAATGAACTGCTCGTTACATTAAGAAAACCTCAGCGTCACCGAGCGTTATTGACGTCGATTACACTGTTCAACGGCACCACCGGCTCTTCAACTGGGCTTGGTTTCATAGCCTCATGAGTTGCTAGGGCTACTTCATCAGTCGATGACATAACTGGAATTGACTCTGAGGTAAGTTAGCAGTTTTTAAGCTTTCTTCGCTCTACTACAGTCACAAAGCTTTACTATCACGGATGTACAGTGCGAAAGGAAAGTCCTGGACACTCATTTTAAGTTTGTAGACAGAATGTCGTCGTGTTTCGTCAGGTCACTAATTTCCTCATTTCGGTTTAATACGTCCGACTGAATTGCTGTGAATGGGTATTGGTTTCGCGCCTTGTACACTTTTTTCTTTCTTTTTGCATTTTTGCTTTCTTTACCAGCTGTCTTACCGAGCGCCTCTTTTGTAAGACGCAGTGCTAAGGTGCCGTACGTTACCACGCGCGCTTTCGTATTAATCTTGCGCTTTGTAGTGGCTTTTCTGTTGCAACACACAAATACACTTAAAACTCGATTTAACGAATTTGAGGGGAGCCGCGAATTATTTCGTTAAATCGAAAACTTCGTTAAACCGAAGACGGTATTTCGCGGTTACTTAATTCGGTACATTCGATTATATGGTGTAGCGGCATCCGGAAAGCTACCATGGCATCATATTTCCGTAGCGTAAAGGCGCGAAAAATGAAATAGCGGCCTTAGGAAACCACCGCCACCTCCAGGGTGTATGAAGCAACAAAAACTGTTAGCTTAAAATAAAGTTGCTTCTCTCAATAAAGTTGCTTCTCTCTCTGTTACCTCAACAATGAGGGCCACAGGTGACAACATATTTATTTCCCAGCAAAGAAGTCGGTGATCTTGGCTTGCTTGCGTTTTGTTAGCAATGGCCACGCAGTTTAAATTGGACAAAGGTGTTCCGCGATGTTGCCGTTTGCTCGCAATCAATAACTTTTGGGTCGTTATCTAAAAATAGACAAAGAATGATCAATTCTCTATCTCATTTTCCGAAAAAAAAAAAAGGGTTTGTTAAATCGGGACGAATCTCGAAATTTGTTTCGTTATATTGAGTTAGTCAAAATACGGGACCCTACGGGTGTCTGAGGGGGAATCGGGGTATCTTCGTTAAAGATCAAGAATTTTCTACTAAGGCCGCGCTAGAAGGCATCCCGTGCCTACACGCACACGCACCTAGGCATTCGTATGTGTTCTCGGAAGTGCGACTTGCTCGCGAGCTGCACGTTTCAGGTTTGTTAAGCTATAGTTTATGCGGCTCTTTCTCCACCATCCTCTTATATATATTTGGGAGAAATAAAAGTTCGTTTCATTGACTGGTGGATTTATTCGTTTTAATTTTATGTAAGGAAATTAAGAAAAATATTCAATTGGCCCTGCTACAGATTTTTAGGTAACCGTAATATGACCTTACTATTGGACTCCCCTGCGTCACGATTTGTTTTCGGACACGTCGAGTTTAAGGAGAGTGACAAGTTATGCAAGAAAGGTGTACTTTCTTCCTCCTTTAGTCGGAACAAGCGACCCAGCCTGGCGAACCCTCCCAGGAGTAGTTAGAGCACGTTTTTTTTCTCTCTCTCCTTGCATTGCGCAACAAACCAAGTTTGCAGGATATGTTCTGCTCTATTTACTCAATAGTCCCAGCTTGTCAGCAATTAATGTAAGCTCGACTATAAATGTTCGCTTTTTTCACTTTATGTGGGCGCTGTATGTTGTAGTCGTTCTTTGAAATGCAATAATAACATTGCATGGTTAGCGCTGCGTGCATGGACAGCCAGCTGTGCCTCCTCATATATCCCCCCTGCAATTCTTTCGCAAAAGTGTTACGGGCGTAATTAACCGATGGTAAACACAGTACCAGTGAAAATCGTGACACTGTCATAAGTTCTCACAACACTGTCCAGGAACTATCTTGTGCGTGGCTGGTATCTTCACTATAAGCGAATATTGAACAGCGCCTCGTTTATGCTCAAAAAATAATTTTTTGAAATGGGCCGGGCCGGGCCGGGTCGGGCCGGGCCCAAACCTCTCGGGCCCGGGCCGGGTACGGGCCGTATTTAAAAACACCGGGCCGGGCTCGGGCGGGCCTGAGCATGGCGCTTTCGGGCCGGGCCGGGCCCGGGCCGGCCGGCCCGTGCAGTGCTCTAACACGCACGTAAGCCAACGAGAAGCGCGTGCGCTTGCAGAGAGGCCATTTACCAAGGGGGGGAAGTATCAGCATACACTACATACAACATAACGTGATTAAATGATGGACATTCCGTTATTTGTGTTAACTGAAGGTCATTAAGATGTAATCACTGAGATGTAATTTCTACCCGAACTCAGCGTGCCACGCGCTGATGTGTGATATAAATAGATAAATCTTCAAATGAGCATGTAATTTAGTATAATTACATGTACTAGGTTAGCACTTCTTGTTCCGAGGCAGGAAAGTGGTAAAGTGGTGCAGTGCGTTTATTTAGCATCTACCACGTGAGGTCCAACCCTTTCCTCTCCGTTATGCACAGATTCTTTCCGGGCTTTTTTCTTGCTTCCGTAATGGTACAGGCCTCCTTATTGTGGTTATCGCTAGGAGATGGCCATTCGTCCACGTTTGTAGCTCAGCTGACAGGCCGTTCGGTTGGTAAACCCGAGGACACGATTCCGATTCCACAGCCTCCCCGTCTCCGCGCATTTTGTGGGGGGGGCAAAATGCAAGAACTCCTGTGCACGTGGATTTAGGTGCACGGTAAAGAACCCCAAGGGGTCGAAATTAATGCGGGATGCCCCACTATGGCGTGCTTTATAGTTATATTATAGTTTCCTCACTTATAAACCCTGCCGAGAAGATATTGGGACCATGGGGCTGCCCATCACAATTCCGAAAGGCAACGAAAGCGGTGTTGAGTTTTCTCAAGGACACCGGTCTAATTCGCCGTTTGTGATGTCAAACGAGTAACTGTTACGTCGGCTCAAGCAGTGACATTTCTCTCCTACTCTATAACTTTCATTTCCGCTCCCCCCTTCCCTCGTGCAGGGTAGCCTACCGGGCTCAGCCCGGGTTAACCTCTCTGCCTTTCTTTCTTTTTTATTATATATATATATATATATCTCAAAACCCTACAATTATTAGCGGGTGCCCTTTCAATTTAATCCCGGCCCAGCAGCGTTCCTCGAGTTTGCGGTTCCTGCAGACCTTGCCGCCCTGTAGCCGAACGCTTTGCTTTCGTGCTCCCGCCTGCGCTGACAAGACTATCTCGCCACGCATCTCACTCCTTTCTATCTCCCCTTCTTCCTATCATCTTTACTCCCCCTTTGCCATCCCCAAAGGCACTGAGCCGTGTCCCCACGAAGGGAGGCAGAAAATAGTGTCATTTTTCTATCTTCCTCTTTCCACTTTGAATTTACGCGGAAAGGACTGGTATGAGGTGAACGAAAATATACTGGTCTATTTTTCGGCTTCGTTCCAGTTTGATGGTTACGGGGCCACAAAGCGCCTCGACACTCAACCATTAGGTGCATGTTCTTCGAGGCAACGGGACCTTCCTTAACACACATATCGTAACCACCTTTTTTTAAGCCAGAGATCTGGCCAAGGAAATGTACTATGGACTACGCTTATCTTAATAACAGTATACTATTTCTGCACTTTGCAACACTGTTACGGCAATGATAACATGGTGCTCTCGCAACACATATATTGCGGAATAAGACTGCAGCACTTAGGATGGCAAACTTTTTTTTTTTTACTTGCATGAAGCACGACCCCATGGTGTTTAGCTTCACACAGATTTTTCGAGTGCTAACTACTTCTTTCCATCTTCTCATTCCTTAATTACCTGATTTACTCTCCTGCCTTTCCCTCATTTCCTCCTACTTCTGTGGGCACACAGGATAGAGCCGCGCGTGTCCAACTCGCACCACTACAGAAATAGAAGCCGTGATTGATCCACGGGAAAAAAACTGTTTTCCTTCAGTAAGGAAAACAGAAAGATCTACTCCGCGTGGATCTTTCGTTTTAGGGTATGGCTGGTACTTTCACCAGCGTCACCCCATCGCACTTCTGTCATTGCTCTTGCGAGGATGAATTGTTAATATAACAGTATTTTATTTCTCTCATTGCTGCGATTATGATATAACATTTGAAATATAATACACCTAATGTAAATAAAATCATACAACTAATCGTAAGATGTTATCTATACAAGTGCCTGATCCATTTACTTCTAGGCAGAGTCGCCAGATGCTGTCGAACTAATAGGCAAATAATCATCACAAAATAAGCCCCGAAAAAAGCGGCGCGCCTTTCGTGAAGAAGCCCAAAGGAAGTGGACATTTAAAGAACTTTCCCATTCTCGAAGACATTTTTATTTCATAGGAAATGTCACACAAATTCGAAGGTGAGCTGAAAAATCACTTATTTTGTTCAGCAAAAAATAGGCGCTACTGAAAACGACGAAAGCACATATTTACTTTTTAGCATTGTCTCCAGGGTAGTCTCAATTCGGCTGAATGCATGTTTGCCAGTGCATGATTAACGTTACTTGGTGATTCTCCAAACGTATGTTTGACTTGAACACACAACTTCTTCAACACTCAACAAACGCGCTATTCGCTAACGTGATAATCACTAAATTAACAATATTTTCCATAAAAATGTACACAAGCCCAAAAAACGCGACAAGTTACTATAAAATTCTACAAGTGACACATCGAAAAAAAGAAGCCCAAATCCGCTTATTGTAAGCGGAACATGCAACTCTGCTTGTAGGTCACTCGATCCTCATAAATCAAGTACCCACACGAAGCAAGAGAAATCCAGTATTTCAGATAAACTTTCAAATTGCTCGTTCCACATAAAAACCATCAAGTTCAAAACATGTGGAACCTATATGTATACATAAGGAACCATCATACGAATGCACGAAATATCAAGCCCGGCCCGACCCGAGCCCATACCCTCATACCTGGGCCTGACCCAAAGCCCGGAGCTTCAGGCCCGAGCCCGGCCCGGGCCCGCCGTGAAAACAGCTTTACCCGGCCCGGGTTTTTGGGCAGCTTTACCCGGGCCGGGTTTTTGGGCAGGCCCGAGCCCGTGCAGAGCTCTAGTCTCGGGGTCGCCGCAACGTTCGCAGGCCGGTGAGGGGAGCGTCCCTTGGCGAACAAGCGCGCCGCTGTCCACGCACAGCCCGTCCGGAGGCGATGTAGCGTGGCGCGGTCCCGCCTAGTGAGGCTACCCTCTGGAAGAGGCTTGAGGCCTTCGCCATTGGCCACTCTGGCATCCGCGGGTGCCAGAGTGGTTTTAAGCCTGTAGAGCAAGTAGACGAGACGGCGGCTATCAAAGCCGTGCCGTGGTCGCAGCTTTTATTGGGACGTAGACGTAGCGAGGCGGTAGCGGCTGCCGCGTCCAGCCAGACCAAGAGCCAAGGCGTTCTAACTAGCTCGCGCCACCACGAGCCACGCGGCGCTCTTCTTCGCTGGTTGTCTGGCCGTGAGCCGCGCGACGCTACACCGGCTCCCCTCCTAGCGCATTGCGCGATTTGAAAGATATATACAAAAGAAAAACCAAGAGAAACCAGGACTATGTACATGAGCGATAAGTCTAAAAATGTCCATGGGGAAGTCCGAGTCAGCAGGGTGAAAGGCCTAGGGTCTACTAGAGCTCTGGTGGACGGCACTGGGAGCCGCGAAGAGGGCGAGGTCCACGTTGAACATACTTTGTTGGCAGCAGCGTGAGAAGCCGACGACATGGAAAGCAGCAGCGGTCCAAGCAACTCCGCTGTGCAGCACAACCGAAACTGCACAGGCACCAGCCACCGCGATGTGGAAGCTTGTTGGGCACGCCCAGGCACGGTGTTCGAAAGGCGGAGCGACGGCGTGGAACAGGCAGAGCGGTGGCGTTAGAGGTGTGTTGCCGGGGCTGGTGGGGCTGGTGGTGCGAACGCCGTGACCAACGCATCGTCAGCAGTCTGGCGTTAGGTCTCGTGAAGCTCCGAAAGCAGTGCGTCTGCTGATGGCACGAACGAGGTGATGGACGCTCCACGCGTCGTGCGCTGTGCATGAACTTGGTGAGGCCTCTGCTGGAGCGATGACACGATGCACGTTGCGATGGCAAGTTGCAAGGGGATGGTGCCTCGGTTGTTAGCTGGTAGCAGGGCTTCGGAGAGTCTCGTTTTAGTGGCTCATCGGGTAGGGCAGATGAATCGCTCGCAAGCAGTGCAGACGAACTCTGGCTACCACTTGAGACTGTGGAGGGGGTCGTGATCGAGCTGGCGGTCGACAAGCGTGTGAGCGGCAGGCGCCAGTGTGTCGACAAATCCGATGACGTGAGGCGCGAGAGCAGATGCTGGGCTCGTGGTGTCAGCGGTGTCGAGGGCTTCCACAGTTAATGGCAAAGGCGTGGACAATGCAGCTGGATGAGCCAGCTTGACTACAGTCGCCGAATGGCCAACGTCTGCAGGTGCGGCGACACAGGATTCGGAACTCAAGCAGAGGGCATGCATTGCCGTAGTTGGTGTTGCAACTGTGGTGTCATTAGAGCCACTGGCCGTAGGTGCTGCGGACGAAGATGTAGGACTGGCGGGTACAAGTGAGGGGATCAGTGCCCGTGACGGAGAGAGGCGGCACTGGCTCTGGAGGCAGGAACGGCACATTGGAGGCAGGAGCCGTGGACTCCGGCATTGTGAACCTCTCGGTCGAAGTGTCATTTGACGCGGGGGAGGGCATTCTCCGTCACATGTATAGCCGGTGGTTGTCGGCAGGGAAACGGTCTCAACTGGCTGTGTTGCCGAAGGCGCCAAAGGGAGATAAGAAATGGTCGCGTGCCGTGTGGTTCGTCTGTCGTCGAGGTTGGCCCTCAATGCCATAAAAATTTAGTACGGCATCTCGGAGTTTGTCGTAAGGGCGGGGACCCCCATGAAAAGTAGGTGAGCCGGCACCTGAGGTCATGTGGCAGGTGGTACTCGAGGACCTCGAACATGAATTCTTGGAGCGAGATGCCGTTGAGCTCCAAGGCCGCCTCGAAGTCCTCGAACCATGACTCGATGCAGGAGGTCCGGAACGATGGCAGCGGCGGGTCAAAGTGCGGCTGCAAGGCTTGAGCTGGCTGGAACATGGCCGCGGAGCTCAGTGGCAGCGGCGCGGCGCAGGTCGCTTGTCCGTGTGTCCGTGGTCACCACTTGTAGAGCAAGTAGACGAGACGGCGGCTATCAAAGCCGTGCCGTGGTCGCAGCTTTTATTGGGACGTAGACGTAGCGAGGCGGTAGCGGCTGCCGCGTCCAGCCAGACCAAGAGCCAAGGCGGGGTTCTAACTAGCTCGCGCCACCACGAGCCGCGCAGCGCTCTTCTTCGCTGGTTGTCTGGCCGTGAGCCGCGCGACGCTACAAGCCGCTGGGTTTTAAGCCGATGTCTCAACTGCTGCCTCAAAAAATCAGAGGCAGCAACTGCTCGTGTAAGGGGCACACCAGGGTTATGGGCTGTTGTGGCAAGGGTGTCCGCTTGCTCATTACCGGTGATCCCCATATGAGCCGGCATCCAATGAAAGGAGACGGAAACACCCGCAGCAGCGAATGCGGATAACTTGGAGATCAGCAAGGACCGGGTAAGCTCGGATCGTCGCTGGTTCATGAGGCTCTGCAGCGCTGGCTTCGAGTCGCAGAGCACTGCAACTGGCTGCTCAGGAGGGTCCTCCGCCAGGACGTGGGCGGCTGAATGGAGGCCTGACAGCTGTGCCGCGGTGGATCTCGCAGAGAAGGGGAACCGGCATTGTCGGTTCACTGCCCTAGCCGGGATGGTGTAGTAGTGAAATGTGAGAGCGTAATCATAGAAAGTGGTGTGACAGCCAGAACAGCGTGGCAAATTAGACTCAGCACTTGGGCTAAGGTCGACATCCTGTGGCATGTTATAGAGTGATTGAACACCACGGCCGTTCTACAGGGAAACTCAACAGGTGTCGTTTCTTCCCTGTAGCAAGGCCGAAATTTTTCTCGGGGCGAGCGCAAATTTAGAACGTGGTGTTACAGCCAGGCAGACAGGCGCGTGACGAAGAGCTACTTTTTGGTATCGATAGATGCTATGAGCAACGCCGACGCTTGGGTAAGGTCGCCGCCCTCGCTGTGTGTTAAGGCGTTAATAAAAATTCCACTACTGTTGAAAACACGCTGAATGGGACGGATGCGTAGCAACATGCGCAGCAACGACACGTTGCAGGAGGTAATCGCGGAGGCTATGGCCATAATGCATGAATTCTCTTTACCGCTTGCAGGCGGCGACACCATACTACCGATGAAGAGCACTGCGAGAGGAAAGTGTGCGATATAAAAATAACGTGTGTAAGAGCTTAACGTGTGTGACCAAGGAGCAGTGGATAGCGAGCCCGGCTTCTTTTGTTGCGGACCGAGCGGTCATGGGTTCAACGCCCGCTGAGGGAACATTTTTTTCTTTGCCGTCTGATCACGTGCATTTTTTCGGCGTCATTTCCTTGACGGAAATACGTCAGTGAAGACTTCGTGCACCCAGGCATAAAACACTTTCGTGTTAACAATGAAACTTATACGAAACAATCTGTTCAGCAAGAGCTACAGGTAACGCTAAATTGCTGCAATAATTCTTCCGCGGGTATTGACCGTGTAATATACGATATGCTGATGTACCTACCTTCTGAAACAGAAAGAACTCCCCGTTGTCTCTATAACTATATATGGTCTTCCGGCGCGATCCCCTCTGCTTGGAAGGAGGACATAGTGGAGCCTATTCTGAAGCAAGGCCAGGACCGATCGCTTGTTTCGAGCTACGGGCGTATCGCCCTCAAGAGATGTCTGTGCAAAGTATTCAAAAAGATGGTCAACAGGCGACTGCTACACTTTCTTGAAACAAACAAATCAATTGTCCCATACCAGTGCGGATTTCGAGAATGTCGATCCACAACTGAGCATCTAATACGCATTGAGGCTTAAATTCGTGAAGCATTTGCCCATAAGCAGCTTCTCTCTCGGTATTTCTTGACATGGAAACAGCCTACGGCACAACATCGCGGTTTGGATACTGAGAAGCCTTTCAGACTTGTGTGTACGGGGTAGGATGTCAGCCGGCGAAAATTAGCGCAAAAAAGGACGAGGGCGCAGGAACACAGTACACTGAACTTCAGCGCAGGTCCAGTGTACTGTGTTCCTGCGTCTTCGTTCGTTTTTGCACTCATTTTCCGCGGCTAAGCATGTACCAACTTGCCAAAGTCAAATATTGGTAAAATGGTAACCATAAGCGAATGTTACTTGTCCAATCGTACATTGCGTCTTTGAGTAGCCAATGACTTGTCACGACCATTTGTGCAGAAAACTGGAGTGCCACCGGTTGGTGTTCTCCGCTGCACACTGTTTATTATCTAAATCAAATTCTCTTCACCTGTGGATACCGCGAAGCACGTTCAATTTCTATGTATTTTGGATGATGTGCAGATAGGTTTGTAATCTTGCAATCTGAGAGCGGCAGGTATGGCTCGGTCTGAACAAGGTGTCTAATGGGCTGATAAGAACGAGTTCAGGCTAAAGCACATGTGTTCTCTTTTCTAGATAGAGAGGCCTCCACCAAAATCCCGAAATTGAATTGCATGATCGGTGGTTACCTGTTGGGGCAGAGTATAGATTCCTAGACTTGACTCTGAACTCGAAGCTCACCTTTGTATCTCGCATCAAGTATTTAAAAGTCAAGTGCATGAAAACTATAAATAATCTTACAATACGGCTTTCGCTCAAGGTATTCGACTGAACTTGCTCTTATCGCACTAAAGGCTTGTTCACACTGAGCATTCCAGGCCGTCGAAAGGGCGCGAAATCCGCTTGGCGCTGGCGAGATCCGCCGAAAGGGCCCTCTCCGCGCCGATCGCTCTCGGACCGATTTTTGCGGCATCTGCCGCCGTATCGGCTCCCCGCGAACTAATAGGGGCGCAAGTTGAGGAATTTGAAAAAAAAAATGCCCCCACCTCCCCGAAGGGAAATCGTGAGGAAATGCGAATGCATTTCGCGCGCGCTTCACTCCATTTATATATGGTGGTTGTGGTTCGAAGAAGGAAAAAGGCGTCTAATTTCTGCAGCCCGGCCTGGAGCACGGCGCAGCGCTTTTTTGTTTTTCTTTTTTTTTCTGTTTTTTTTTTCATATATAGCTCCGCCGAGCTCCCGCGTTGCGAGTGCCCTCACGCGTCAGAGCGCGCTCCTCCTCTCCACTCACTCTCCGCTATTCCGCTCACCTGCACCGGTTCCTAGGGGCGAGGATAAGCGCGCGCGCCCGCAGCTGTTGTTATGGGAGAGGGAGTGAGAGCGGAGAGATAACACCTGCCGGCGCGCGGACGCCGCCGCCGGATGCCTGACATAGCCCGACTAAGAAATGCATTCGCATTTAAAAAAATCACAGCATATTCACGCGGTGAATGATGGTGAGGTGGGCGAAGCTCGCCACCGGGAAACTCGCGGCGGAGCACGGCGATGGCGGCGGCCCGATTCTGCTCGTTCCTGATGCGAGAAACCGCGGTGAGGTTATTATCGAACCAAAGTCGATCACACACGTCGCAACTGTGGCCAAACGAATGAGTGAGAAATTCCCGCTCGAACCGCGCGTCGGCTCCTCGAATGTGAGACCGCTGGCGCCGCTTGGTCGCCGCTTCCCGCGCACGAGCACCATCAAGGTCTGCCAGGCGCCGCGCTCGCTTCCGCCGCCGCTTCTCGGGCTCGCCTTTCGGGGTCCGCTGCTCGGGAGTGCACGTTGCGTCGCGGCGTCAATTGGCGCGCACCGTCTCGGGATCCGCCAGGCGCCGCGCTCGCTTCGCCGCCGCTTCTCGGGCCCTGCACGCCCGCCGCTCCGCTTCGACCATGCCCCACCAACGATCCGACACGTACGGCGACGATCCAGAAGACTGGGAGAGGCACTCTTTCCCCGCGCACCCAGGCACAGCCCGCGCAGCAGCCAATCGGGGATTAGCGGTACCGCGCCATCTAGAATATCATCACTCAACTGCAGTTTGTATGTAATTCTATGAGACAGCGCCATCTATTATACTGTTCGGGAGATACTGCCGGTTACGCCTGACGCGGGACAAGGTTAGACGAAGGGGAGCTTCGCCCTTAAAACTTCCCCATCTACCGCTAAAGGGAACCATGTGTGGATGCGAAGCAGCGGGGAAATGGCTGGCTTGAGCGGGACAAACGTCGCCGCTCCCGATTCGCGGCAGCGGCCCGGGCGCTCATCGCGGCGCTGCACAGGCGGCAGAATGAGGCGCGCGCGCTCCGTCATTTTCATACCGCGGAACTACCGTGGCGCCCCTAGCGGAGTGTGCAGCTGTCGCACCACCTGTCATGCACGCCGCTCCGTAGATGATTCCTAGAGGAGAGACAGAGGGGAACGTAGGAGAGGAGCGAAAGGGGGGAGGGGACGCGCTCTGTGGGGGGTGTAGGACGCGGGAGCCGCTTCGTAGAGTAGAGGATTCCGGGAGTACAGAAAGGGGGTGAGCGTAGGAGAGGAGAGATAGGAGGAGGGGACGCGCATGCGCTGGGGGAGGTGTGGGACGCGGGGGCCGCTCCGTAGAGTAGAGTATTCTTAGAGGAGAGCCAGGGGGGGAGGGGACGCGCATGCGCTGGGGGGATGTGGGACGCGGGTAGGAGGGACGGACAGCATAGTCGTCAGCATAGTCAGTCGTCAGCATAGTCGTTTAAAGCAGTGAAAGTGCGCGAAAGAGAAACATGGAAGTCTACACGACCGTATTGAGAAGCGTGCTGGCGTAGCGTAGTGGCGTAGTTGCGAGCCACGACAACATCCTGGTGACAGCGCATCCATCCCGCGCTCGCCCTGTGGTAGATAGTTGACTCGGCAGATGGCGCACTATGGCTATCCGGAGGTTCTATAAACTGGTTCTATAAACGTTGATCCGGCGCAGAGCCGTATATGGAGAGTCTGGCGAATGGGCGGGGCAGTGACGTCGCGGCGCGGCGATGACACCGGAAACGTCACCGCCACGCCTCCGCTTCGGCACCGTCCGCCATATTTACGCTTTCTGCGCGACGGCTGCCCAGCCTAGCGTGCTTACGCGCTGTTCGTGCGTAAAAAGTAGCGCCACTAAACAAATTGTAAAGTCGAGATAGTGCAGGAACGCTGTAATTCAACATTAATGAAGAGAGCAAATTTTTGGGCAAGTTCGTGGTCCATTATGTGACACCAGCGCAAGAAAGGACAACCGACAAGGAAGAAGCACAGATGAGCGCTGAACTTACAACTCCCTATTCACTTAGCCGCAAGTGATGAGCCGCAAGTGATGCAGGCTGATATAACTGTGCAGTTTTTTTTGCAAATAGTGCTTTGCAACCTTTTTTTGTTCACGTGTCGTTTTCTTTATATTCTGCCCTGTTTCGGAGATTTCATTGTAAGTTCAGCGCTCGTCTGTGGTTCTTCCTTGTACTTTGTCCTTTCTTGCGCTGGTGTCACGTAATTTAATGAATAGTATGGACCGGATTCGAAGTGCGATAACATTCGAATAATAGAAATAGTTAATCCTAAAGCTGTGTCCGCGGACTCCCAGCCGACTACGTTCTGTGTAAGTGGTTATTAAAGGAAAGTGGAAGAGAAAAGTGCCGGCTCATAACTGTCTCTCTTAACTGAGGTCACCTCAACGAGCCGGCACGGGGAGGGGGGACTACGTTCTGAGTAGAACGTGCGGTGCTTTTTAACGTGATTAAAGAGGTCGTTTCGCAGAAATTGCCGGTGTCTACGCCGGTGTCACCGTCGGCTTCTTTAGTTGTGAGCGAAAAAGCAGCGTTGATGGTGAGGTACATGCAATTCGAGGTAGATGCAATAAAGACAGGAGCCCGAGGGCGTTACACTTTGACCCTCCTTGCGGTAAAGTGTAGGTCTCCGCCGAGAAGGGGAAGCAAGCTATACCGTTTACAAGGCTAAAGTGTGCGCGCGCAGGCGTGTGTGTGTGTGTGTGTGTGTGTGTGTGTGTGTGTGTGTGTGTGTGTGTGTGTGTGTGTGTGTGTGTGTGTGTGTGTGCGTGTGTGTGTGTGCACGCTTGGGCGCGCGCGCGTGAGTGAGTGTGCACGCGCACGCGTCTGTGTGTGAGCATGCATGTCTGTGTGTGCGCATGCGCGCGTGTATGTGCACGTGTCTGTATGTGTGTGCGGCCGCGCGTGTGTCTGCGTGTGTCTGCGCGCTCGCACGAACAGACGCGCACACCACCCACACGCGCGTACACACACGCAAACGTCGCGCGAGCGCACACATGACCACGCCGCAAAAGCACACAGACGCATGCACACGCCGCGCGAGCACACGCACGCACACGGATGTTTTGAATCGAAAGAGCCGCCACTTCTCCTTTTTTTTTTTTGTAGGCTAAACGATCGTACTCCTTCAGAGCTATGATTTCAGCAAACAAGCGCGGAGAAACAACCAATTCACGCAACCAGTTCACGCAAGACCCCAGGATAAAAAACTGGCAGATCCCACGCACGGTGGGAATCGATAAAATGCGAGGCAGCCAGCAAGAAGCATATCATGCTGTACATTATATGCATGTCATTATTCACAGGTTAGGACCTGTCATTTGTGTTCATCATACAGTCACGTCGCGCAATACAAATTTTAGTGTATATCAAGCTAGCGAACTGCACGCAAGCGCACCATGAGCGTGGCATGTAAATGTCATAGTATATGACATGCATGCCAAGATTTTCATGTTACCACCCGCCACTTAAGTTCGCCTAATTTCTTACCTCGAATCGCAGTGAGACGCGAGACCAATCTGCCTCCGTTTCGCATGCGTTCGTATTCTCCCGCTTTGCGCATAGTGCAGGCGCCATCCGCGTTCCAGAGTTTAAATTGACGGACACTTTGTCAGTTCCACAGTATGTTCCTCGAACGCTTGTGCCCACTGAGACGGGGTCAGTAAGAATGGAACGTGAAGCGCGCGTCTCCCTCCTTGCATGATTAGAGACGCCGGGCAAAGCGACGCTACGAAAGCAAAGCGCGAACGCTGCAGAGTCCAACGCGACCGACGTTTGCGCGCCCCGGCGCCCACCTGACATCGTGCCAAGGCACCGCTGGAGGGACGGACGGACGGACGGACGGACGGACATAAGCATGAGACATTAAAGGCTTTCGCCTTAAAAAATTGGTGTATATCAAGCTAGCGAAACGGCCACGAGAGTGTCATGCGCGTGGCATGCAAGTCATGTTGCACATGACATGTAATGATTTCCATATTATCACTTGTTATTTATGCTCGTCATACAGTCATGTCACTGAATACCTAAATTTGATTTTGGGACGTTAAACCCCAGAAATTATTTATTATTCAATACAAAATTGGTGTATACCAAGCTAACGAAACGGCCCCGAAAGTGTCATGAGCGTGGCATGCAAGTCATGTTGCACATGATATGTCATGATTTCCATATTAACACTTGTCATTTATGATCGTCATAGTCACGTCACCCAACACCAAGTTTGGTGTATATCAAACCAGCGAAATGGCCGCGAAGCGTGCCATGAGCGTGGCATGCAAGTCATGTTGCACATGACATGTCATGATTTCCATATGACCACTTGGCATTTACGTTCGTCATACAGGTCACGTGACGCAATACCAAATTTGGTGTACATCAAACTAGCGAAACGGCCGTCAGTGTGCCATGAGCCTGGCATGTAAATCATGTTATACATGACATGCAGGTCATGATTTTCAATTACCACCAGTCCATTTATGTTGGTCATGCAGAAATGTCTCATCGCACCAATTTTTTGGATATATCAAGTTAAGAAAACGGCCTCAGGAGCACTATGGCCATGGCGTGTAAATCATACTTTTCATGACAAGTTAGCCATGATTTTCATGATATGACTAGTCATTCATGTTCGCCATACAGTCATGTTATGCCATGCAAAGTTTGGTATAAATCCCATTAACGATACGGCCAGGAGAGCGCAATGTCGTAGGCGGCTAGATAGATAGATAGATAGATAGATAGATAGATAGATAGATAGATAGATAGATAGATAGATAGATAGATAGATAGATAGATAGATAGATAGATAGATAGATAGATAGATAGATAGATAGATAGATACGCTCAAAGTCGCCGAAGTTCGCTAAGAAATGCTTCGCATTTAATATGCAAGCCCCACGCGCTGCTCCGAGGGGATGGTGGCTGGCCTCCGCAGCTCCGCGCGCCTTCGCCGCGGCCGCCATGGAGATTGGTTGAACATCACGTAAAGTGAGCGGCGCTGACGTGGCGCGCGGATAGCGGCGAGATGAAAGGATTGCCAAACTCTCTCGAAGGGTATATATGGCTCTCATCCAGCGTGAAGCCCCTTGATCCGGCGGCGTGGTGCGCGCGCAGTGCGAACGACGCCGTGTGTCGGCGACAGGAGAATTCCGCTCGCTGTCGACAGCAGATTCTCCAGAGGGAACTAGGCATAACAGATGAACTAAAACTTGCGCTTGATGAGGGTCATTACGCTGCTTCTGTACTTATAGACTTAACTAAGGCTTTTGAGAAAATAAATATTAAAATATTGTTTTATAAGCTTGAATCATTAGAAATCACTGGACCAGCCCTACTTTTGCTGCAGAACTACTTAAAAGGCAGAATGCACGTAATATCTATTTCAGGTGCTTATTCCAAAACTCTTCACCAATGCTGAAGTACCCCAAGGTTCCATATGTTGTCCGCTCCTGTTCTTATTATATGTGAATGATTTGCCGAACTGTCTTTCCTTGTTTAGGTAAATGGATACTTTGTGCAAACGACACCATTGTCATCAATTGAGACAGGTTTCTCAAAACTCTCACATCCAGCATCAACGAAGACATGCGCTATTTCCTATAATGGTGCGAAACTAACCAATTACACATTAACGCATCGGAAACAAAGTTTTTCACAGCGAGAGCTGTTATGAGATCACAACAAGGACCGTTTTTGCGCCGTAGTTGTCCGCCGCCGCTGTCGGTGCACGTAACCACTATTACGCGAAATAAGAAAAAAAAACTAAATAAATAAAATACCTATGACAGAATGGGAATCGAACCCGGGCCTTCTGCTTGGCAGCCCAGCATTCTACCACTGAGCCACGCCGGTTTTTTTATTCTCTTTAATGCATGGAATCAACACAGGTAATTATAGTGACCTGCGCACAACATAATTCGTCACATTGGAATTACCTTAACATACACAACACCCACATACTTGAAGGAATCGCGTTAACGTGTGTAATAAAGCGTTTTAGAACAGTAAAGTAAACCAGGCGTCACACAATGTGAATTGCGTCATGCGTGGGTGGTTCAATGCTCCAACCCATTACTAAAGCTTCAGGCATAATTCATCATCGTCGTCAGCCACAGCATCAACAAAGTGCACGTAATGCGTTACAACTGTGTAGCGGGTACCACGCTTTTCTGAAAAATGAGGCATAATGGCATAGGGGACGTTTCCCCACTACACAAAAATTACGATGATTTATGGTGTAGTGGGTACCACGCAAGTGTGCTTGTAGTAGTTGTCCCAAGAGTAATTAAAAAAGGCTCTAGAAAGGTCGCTCTTCCAGCTTTCGCTGTGACTGTGCTGCGCGTCCCGCACAGTCCTGTAGGTTTTTTTATTCACCTCTAGCCACCGGACACTTCCCTCAATTCCTCCTAGATTTCTCGGAGCCACTTCTATCCCAGCAAGTTCCTCTCGTAATTATTAGGCGTAGAACTACACATACATACATACATACATATATATATACATACATACATACATACATACATACATACATACATACATACATACATACATACATACATACATACATACGTACATACATACATACACAAACACACACATACATACATACATACATACATACACACATACATACAAAGAACTTTATTCGAGTACGTGAGCTCTCGCGCTAGAGAATGAGCCCGCTCGTTGGGATTGCATCCTGAGATACATTCTACGTGAGCAGGGAACCACGAGATGTGGTGACCGCTGAGCTTTTCATTTGTTCCTCCTTGCATAGATTTGTGAACGATGCTAGCGGCTTGGCCTGATATTAAAGCATTTGAGTAGTTTCTGACCGCCGTGCGCGAATCCGAGTAGACGGTGACGGGCTGTTTAGCCGTATGAAGGGCCAGGGCTATGGCGGTCTCCTCCGCCACATGTGCACTGATGCTGCATTGATAACCATCTAAAATTTATTAATCACATAGGCAAAGTAAAACAAAAGATTGCCTACGTGATCCGAGTTCTTTGAAAATCGCGATATATATTCAAGCTTGACATTTTGATGTCGTTGTATTTTTCATTTGTCCATTTACAGATTAACTACTGCATTACGCGTTGGGGAAATGCTCACATGACACATCTTCATTCACAAGTACTACAAAACCAAGCTATTAGAATAATTACGCTTAGCACATTTATTCACAAAGCCACGTGCGTTTTACAATCTAACCATATTTTTTTCAGTTTCGAGACTTGTCACGTATAAGGTTACAAAATTGTTGTTCAAAGAAATGAACTTTAGACGATGCGATTGCGTTACAGACCGATCTTATCTAACAAATAATAATACTACAGGGTATGAACGCAATAACAATTTCGTTTTACCAAAAATAAATACTAATTATGGCAAGCAGAGCGTCCACTTCTCATCCCTCGCTGTTTGGAATTCCATAGCCATCGAAATCAAAACTAAAAATTCATGAATTTAAAAAAACAATTAAAAGATTATATTCTCTCAATCTCTGATTTATAAGTAACTTCATAATCCTGTTGATTGTGTATTGCTATTTGATGCCCCCCGTTCTTGTTACTTTGTGGGCTCCTATTTTTTCTAGTCAAATTTCTCTTGAACTTCAACCATTTGTGTTCACACACTTTGTAATGCGCATGTTTTGTTATGCTCTAACCTACATTCCTTATTTATTTTGAAAAGGAGGTCCCATTGTAGTAATTGACTCGAGGACTTCCTTCTGCATATTATCACTATGTGAAATTTGTACGTATTACAATAAAATTGATTATGATTCTGATTCTAGAAGTGCTGTCATGCACTACACGGTGTAATGACAGGAAGTGTCGGATGAATCTCTATAAAGGCGTCATTCGCACGCGCCTAGAATACCAGGCCGTTGTTTATCAGTCTACGACACCAAGCTCCTTGAAGATGCTTGACCCTGTCCACCATCTATGCATTCGACTTTTTACGGGCGCCTTCCTAAGAAGCCCCGTCGAGAGTCTCTACGTAGTATTCAACGAGCGCTCGCTGCACCTGCAGAGAGATTACATGTGCTTCTTATATTATTTCAAAGTGAACTCAGACAAGGCTTACTGAGCTTCGTCATATCGTGTTCTGATGTAATTACTTGGTGTAACGTCCCGCCCATTCGCTAATCATGTGGGCGCTAGTGCTCGGAGAGCGAGGAGCCGATCGAGAAGAGGTCGAAGAAGGCAACAGAGTATTTATGTATATGACAACGCTTTCAAAACAAAAATTATGCTTACGAATCATGTGAAATGCGCTCTTATGTTATTTTGGGGGGGGGGGGGGGAAATGGCGCTACAGTTAACTGGGACTAACAAAGCTAGAGGACGGACGAACGAAATGGACACGACAAGCGCAATCTATCAACTGAATTTATTGAAAAGAACGTTGAAGGACGAAAATATTCTATGAAAGGGGACAGCCGTTAATCTACGATGGGAGAGGGCGTTACATTCTTCTGAACAGGAATCTTGCGCCACACGTGCCTGGTGTGGGTGACGTCAGTGATGCTTGTTTCTTCTGATGAAGTCGATTTCTTGTGGGGTTAGTAGAATGGAGCATGAACTGACGCATGCGCTTTGCTGGTTAGTTATATGGTAGGCCTCGAATATTTCTCTGGTCTCCTTGTTCTTAGATTTGGCTAATACTTCAGTTTCTTCGAAATTTGGGCTGCATCCGCATTGTCTGCAGTGCATTGACAGGTTGCCTGTTATTGCCGTTTGTTGAACTGCGTAGCGGTGCTCTTTCAGCCGTTCGTTCAGACAACGACCCGATTGTCCCACGTATGCCCTGCCACAAGTCAGTGGGATGGAATACACGATGCCAACTTCGCATTCTACATATTTTTTCACATGACGAGTTCGGCATTCTTCTTTTTTCATGTCCTGGTCGTTTACTCTTTTGCGCATGCTTTACAGCTTGACCGGGGCAGAAAAAAGAACGTTCAGCTCATGCCTGGCTCCTATCTTTTTCAATTTGTGGGATGCCTTGTGCACGTAAGGAACAACCACCGGTTTTTCGACCTTATTCGTGCGGTCTGCGCTTTTCTTTCGCTTCAATTATTGCATCATGCTCTCTCCTATGGAAACCAGCACGCTGTCCGGGTAACCACTTCCTTGTAGGCGCTGCACTTGCAGGTTGAAACTTTCACTGCATCTATGTGCGCATGATTTTTTTGATTGCTTGGAGCATGCATGCGTTAGCGATCGCCCTCTTCACTAGTTTCGTGTGGGCAGAGTCAAAGCGAAGAAGGCCTTTTTCGCCTTTCTGCCCCGGTCAAGCTGAAAAGCATGTGCAAAAGAGTAAACGACCAGGACATGAACAAAGAAAAAAGAAGAATGCTGAACTCGTCATGCCAAAAATATGTAGAATGCGAAGTTGGCATCGTGTATTTCATCCCACTGACTTGTGGCAGGGCATACGTGGGACAATCGGGTCGTTGTCTGAACGAACGGCTGAAAGAGCACCGCTACGCAGTTCAACAAACGGCAATAACAGGCAACCTGTCAATGCACTGCAGAGAATGCGGATGCAGCCCAAAGTTCGAAGAAACTGAAGTATTAGCCAAATCAAAGAACAAGGAGACCAGAGAAATATTCGAGGCCTACCATATAACTAACCAGCAAAGCGCATGCGTCAGTTCATGCTCCATTCTACTAACCCCACAAGAAATCGACTTCATCAGAAGAAACAAGCATCACTGACGTCACCCACACCAGGCACGTGTGGCGCAAGATTCCTGTTCAGAAGAATGTAACGCCCTCTCCCATCGTAGATTAACGGCTGTCCCCTTTCATAGAATATTTTCGTCCTTCAACGTTCTTTTCAATAAATTCAGTTGATAGATTGCGCTTGTCGTGTCCATTTCGTTCGTCCGTCCTCTAGCTCTGTTAGTCCCAGTTAACTGTAGCGCAATTTCCCAAAATGCACAACCAACTAGCCCAATTTCTTACTTTGCTGGCTCTTATTTTGTTAGTTTTTCGTCGGGCCTGCGTTTCGTTCCGACTAATCGTAGTTAAAAAAATTGAAGGACACTTTGTACATTCCAAAGTGTAGTCGGCGGAAGCGTGTGGCCCACTGACTATGCCATGTCTTTTATCTTTTACACTCTCAGTGGGATAACACACAAACCGAATGTGTGCGTGTTTTCTTTTTTAATTTTTTACTGCGAATCGTAGCGAGACACGAGACAAATCTTCCTCCGTTCGCATGCATTAGTATTTTCTCGCGCTTTGCGCATCGTGCAAACGCCAGCCGCGTTCCAGCGCTTAAATTGACGGACCCTTTGTAAATTCGAAAGTGTATTCCGTGAACGCCTGCGTCCATTGAGACGGCGTCGGTCAGAATGATTGCAAGGGCTGGGCACAGCGACGCTACGCAAGCAAAGCGCGAGCGCTGTAGAGTCCGACGCGACCGGCGTCCGTTTGCGCATCCCGGCGGCCACCTGGCTCCGTGCCAGAGCTCGGACAGACGTACGGACGGACGGACGGACGCACGGACGGATGGACAGACGGACATCCGGACGGACGGACGGACATCCGGACAGACACACGGACGGACGGACAAACAGACGGACATCCGGACGGACGGCGGATGAGCGGACGGACGGATGAACGGACGGACGGACAGACGGACGCACGGACGGACACCGGACGGACGGACGGACAGACGGACGGACGGACAGACGGACATCCGGACGGACGGACATCCGGACGGACGGACGGACGGACATCCGGATGGACGGACACCGGACGGACGGACGCCAGGACGGACACCGGACGGACGGACGCCGGACGGACACCGGACGGACGTGAACATGAGACATTAAAGGCTTTCGCCTTAAAAGAAACAAGGAGAGCAGCAGAAACAAGGACAGCATCAATGCAATTGTGCGCTCGCGCGCACAATTGCACCTTCACCCCTTCCACGCACAATACAAACATCCGATTACAATTTGATCGCATCGATGTGGCCGTACATACCTTTCGCAGAGATGAATTCTGCACTACCGCACAAATCCACAGAGCGCGCAATGTAGCACAGAAACCGCACGAGAAGCCGCGGCTGCACCTACCAAGAGTCGTACCACTCTTCCCAATCGAGAATTTTTTCAGGCAAGTGTGGAACATCACCGAGTGCAAACTTTACCGAAACAATACTTTTATTGCGATAGCAAATATATGGACACTCTCGGCTAGTTTTTGCCCCCCGGCATCGACGTCGGCGTCATGTCGCGTATATGTATATGTTTCTATATATTTAGAAAAGCCACAAAGAAAAAATTATTCAGAAAATGTTTCCGACGTGCAGCATTGAACGAGGGACCACTCGCTCCGCAGAGCGCGGCGTTCACCGCTGAGCCACGAAAGCGCACGTCCTTGAACGTTCGAACGGTGAGCTATTTATATACACCACTTACCGCTGGCCGTACGCCCATTTTACCAGCGAGATGGTGAGATGAATTACCAGCGAGACGGTGAGAAGGCACAAAGGGCGCGCTCGGCGAGCTCGGGGCCCCGCTCGTCGGGACTAGCGTGCTCATGCGCTCATCTCCCACGCTTACTTTGCCCCAAGGAGGGTAAACGTCCGTGCGCACACGCGCTCATCTCGCGGTGGGGGGGAGAATTATATGCCTTGGCCTTTCACCGGAACGATTGCGTTGTAGTTACCGAGCGCAAAAAGGTGACTTCGCTCGCGGCAGTGTCCCCGTTTGCGTACAGAGCGCGCTTTTCAAACACCATGCAGTAACAACTGTGACACTTGTTCGCGCTCGTCTGCACCCGTGAGTATGTTTCGTTCGTCGTTTTAAATGCGAAGCATTTTTTAGCAAACTTCGGCGACTTTGAGCGCATCTATCTATCTATCTATCTATCTATCTATCTATCTATCTATCTATCTATCTATCTATCTATCTATCTATCCGACTAGGACTTTGTGCTCACCCGGCCGAATCGTTAATGAGATTTATACGGTTATACCACACTTGGTGTGACATAACATGACTCTATTGCGAACATGAATGACAGGTCATATCATGAAAATCATGACTAACTTGTCATGAACGATATGGCTTACACGCCATGGTCATGGTGCTCCTGCGGCCGTTTTCTTAACTTGATATATCCAAAAATTCGTATGATGAGACATTTCTGCATGACCAACATAAATGAGAGGCGGTAATATGAAAATCTTTACGTGCATGTCATGTACACCATGATTTACATGCCGCAATTATGGTGCGCTGACGGCCGCTTCGCTAGCTTGATATGCATCAAATTTCGTATTGCGTGACGTACTGTATGACGAACATGTATGACAAGTGGTAATATGGAAATCATGATATGTCATGTGCAACACGACTTGAATGCCACGCTGATGGCACGCTCGCAACCGTTCCACTTGCTTGATATACATCCAATTTGGTATTACGTGACGTGTCTGTATAAACAAACATAAATGAGAGGTCATAAAAAAGAAAATCATGAAATCCGTGTCATGTACAAGATGATTTACTTGAGACGCTCATGGTGCGCTCATGGCCGTTTCCCTAGCTTGATATACACCAAACTTGGTATTGCTGGACGAGGCTATGACGAAAAAAATGCAGGTGGTAACATGAAAATCGCGACATGCATGGCATGTACACAGTGATTTACATGCCAAGCTCATGATGCACTTGCATCCAGTTCGCCAACTTGTTTGCACCAAAATTGGTATTGCGCGATGTTACTGTATGATGAACATAAATGACATGTGGTAACATGAAAATCATGACATGCATGCCATGTACCACGTGATTTACATGCCATGCTAATGGTGCGCTCGTGGCCGTTTCGCTAGCTTGATGTACTAAGAAGAATGGACTGTTGGGCGAGTTGGTATTCCATGTTTCAAGAAAAGTGCGCGATAAACGTGGACGAAGAGAGACGGGAACAGCACGTTTCGTCCACGTTTATCGCGCACTTTTCTTGAAACTTGATGTACTATCCGCGTCAAATGAAACCCGAACAGCGGCAAGCATTCGCAGTGTTATAGTGCGCGCCGTCCAGTTATCACCATTGACAGGCGCGCGCACCCGGTTCGGTAGCAGTTCGCATACATGCACGCGTGTCCATAGTGATAACTGGACGGCGCGCACTACACCATTGCGTATGCTTGCCGCTGTTCAGGTTTCATTTGACGCGGATAGTACACCAAAATTAGTGTTGCATGACGTGGCTGTATGATGAACATAAATGACAGGTCCTAACACGTAAATCATGAAATGCATGTTATATACTGCATGATTTGCTCCTTTCTGACGGCTTCGCACTACATCGATACCCACAATGCGGGACCTGCCGGTTTTTTTTAAAGACGATAGTCTTTCTTGGGATACTTAAACGCAAAAATTTTGGTCTGTCTGTCTGTCTATCTGTCTGTCCGTGACCCGATTCAGCTAGCTACAGGGCCAAAGTTTACCTAATTTCTGAACGCCCAGCCAGCTTGAACTGGTATTTGCTTTCATACTTGGGAACATATTCGATCAAAAAAGCAAATACTACGCATACCTGATTCTCAACATTAATATGTTAGTGTAACGTCGTGTGTTCTTTTATTAGAAAATACATAGGTACGTAATTCTAAAGACCCTAGTGTTTTATCAATGCCAGCCAGATGCAGCCAATTCAACTTAGAGTAGGCGCTGTCTGAGGCAAGGCAAAACATAGTAGTACGGCCGGCACAAGACTATCGTCTTTCGACGACATTTGCAACGAAGCACGTAGATACGCGGCCAATTTTTCTTTGAACAGCGCGTTAAGTTGTCGAGCTGTGAACATTAGTTCACTCTCCTTCTGTGTCTGTTGTTTTCGTACGTCATGTGTGCGTGAGCAGCGCGCTGCACGCTTCCATCTGCTTGCCATTCTTCGCTTGACATTCCAGTTTGTTGCTATCGCATACATTGTTTCGCCTTGCGGCGAAACCAGGGGCGTAGCCAGAAATTTTTTTCGGGGAGGGGGGGGCACCTCCTTGATTTCGGGGAGGGCACCTCCTTGAAATGGCCATTTTTCGCTATGTGTGCCATGGCGAAAAAAATTTCGGGGGGGGGGGCACGTGCCCGGTGTGCCACCCCCTGGCTACGCCACTGGGCGAAACTGTGACTTTTTTTTGTAAAGGAACACTGTCCTTACGCTACAATTATTATGAATTTGAAAAGGCATTTACACTGATCTAAAGAATTCAGACAGATTCTTTTTTAGAGACGTGCAACATGGTGATAGCAGTGACAAAAAGAGACAGAGACGACGGGAAGGTGAAGTCCTTCAATGCGTTGCTTCACGCGCATACGTCTCTTTTGTGCAAGTATTTTGCCACGACAGGAGAATACTGGGGATCGTGAGCATTTTTGTCTTGATGTGGTTTTCATGGAAACCATTAGTCCCGCATTGACGTGCTAAAGGTCTTTTTGGTGCTTCGTTATTTTTTACTTTTTTTTACATATACAAATAAAACGTTTCGGCAGACTTTAAGAAGCCGTACTTTGGGAGCACCACATTCTGGTCATTTCGGTAGATACGGGGAAGCTGGTGTGATTTCTTGGATTTAGTTTTCTAGCGTCACTGCGCTGATTTTGTTAGACGTCTTGAACACAATGGTATAAAAAGTGACAATCGTGATGCGGAGGTCCTACTTGTTAAAATACAGAACACCAGGTTATAGTTAGGGATGTCAAGTGCACTGCCATGCTCTATGGCACGCGTCGTACGAGAACCTTGTTTAGCCCACAATGACATTTGACATAATGAATTATGTATGCGGAGAGCAAACAAGCATTGTTTTCTGTGGTACTCCTTAGAACCTATAATTCTTTCGGGATGCCGACGCTCCATTCAGGTTTCTTTTTTGCTTCCACAGTAGCAATGGAAATTCTTCGCATATATTTCACGGGTGGAATTGTCGTCGCAAAATTCACCTATATAAGGCGAGGCCGGTCTTGCTGACTACAGACGCCTAAATTGGTGAGTATACTGCCTAGCGACGTCAAGTCATGAATGACTGCAGAGACTGAGATAATATTGGTGATACGTACTTACATAGTAGCGCTTCTAAGCTCAATACAGAGGACTGAATATTCTGGTGCATTTCTTAGGAGCTGGGGATGAATTATGTGCTTTATTTACTTTAGATAAGAATCATCAGAGAGAAAATTTTATATCTGGAGCTTCTATCTGGATGCATAGAAAGTACGAGTACATAGCGTTGAGCGTGAAAATATACTTAAAGTGATATATGAAATGTGTAGTAACAAAATTCACATTTTTATTGGTTGGATAAATGTAGCATACCAAGCTTAAGTGAGAGAATAACCCCTGTTTGTCATACTGAAACATGATACAGCATGGTAAACAATCTGAAGAAGAGTTGAAAGTGGCTGCAAAAGGGAACTGGATTTTTGGCAATTTTTTACTGTTCCTACCTACTCTTCAACATACGATATCAAGTTTAAATACGCTGTAAAAACACACACATCTTAATAATTGCTGGGTTTTACGTTTTCAAACCATGATTTCGTTCTGATAGAAGCCGTAGGGAAGGGCTCCGGAGATTTCGACTACCGGGAGTTTTTTAACCCTTTCCCTGCCGAGTTTTTTTTTTTTTTGCAAGAAACGGCGCAAAAATACCCATTTTTTATTTGCCTATTTTATTCCACGTCCCTTGAAACAACTACAAAAATCATTCAAAGGCGGTTCATTCGCAAGACACAAGCAAAATATATTTTTTTTTAAAACACGCAGAGGATTGCCTTCGCTGCGCAGCCCCACGGCAAGTGCGCTAACCTCTCCAGTTTGAAACTGTATCCACGTCAGCATAATTTGCCACATAGATCTTGCCTTATAGATACCTCTGCGTAGACCATGCTAGTCAGACGACGTCTGAAAGTAACGCTAGTCATCGAAGTAGAAGTAGGCTACAGCCTTCTTTCGCCTAAACATGACCATCACGCTAGCTCGGAAGGAACGAAGGGAATCTGAGGGCTCGTTTCTTTGTTTCAGACAACCGGAATGAAAACCAGCAGTTAATGAGCCCAAGAAAGGTATAGGGGGCGTTACTTGTACTGATCAAAGTGTATTGTAGAAATCGTGATATAGATGTGAAGACAGTGAAGTGGATGAAAAGACAACTTGCCACTGGGGACGGCAAGTTGACTTTTCGTCCACTTTGCTTTCTTCGCATCTATATCATAATTATTAGAATACGCTTAAAACAGTAAAAGTAACCTCCCTTATACCTTCCTTGGCTTCATTATCTGCTGGTTTTTTATTAAGCTCCTTCAGAGTAATTTAACCTGTACCCCGTTTGTGTTTTTGTGTTTGTGTTTTTAGTGTTTTCTGTAATAAAGTTGAACTTTTTCTCCCCCTGCGCAATAAGAGAGAGAGATGCAAGAAAAGGCAAGGAGGTTAACCAGACGCACGCCCGGTTTGCTACCCTGCACTGGGGGAAGGGATAAAGTGAGGAAAAGAGAGACAGAAGAAGAGAAGGAAGGAGAGATACACAGAATCACGAGCACAAAAAAAAATACAGATTGGTTTAGTTTCAGACCATTATTCTAAGCCTCCTGCCGCCCGGTTCTTGGCCCATCCCCCCTTTGTGGGTGAGCGCCATCCATACGAGGACATCATCATCATCTTTTGGGGGAGCACATCCAGTCTACAGGCGGTCACTCAGATTTGTGTAGTTCAGGTACTTCAGAAGCGCTTTTGTTGCTTTCTGCGCTATCGAAGCGCATGTCCAAGGTCCTAGAATCTTCCGGTCCGGATGGCTTTGAACCAACTGGACTCTGTGCAATAAGAAAAATGCTCTGAACCGTATCAGGTGGTGAATATCGAGCGCTACCTTTCTTTGCAGTTTCCCGTTGGCCAATCGGAGATCCAAAAGCACAGATCATTCCAATTGTCTTACTTGAAGAGTACCAGTGTTTGTGTTAAGGCGATCGGTAAAAGTAAGGCTGAGGGGAAGTGCGATTCAAAGCATTTGCTACTCCTAGTGAAATTTGCTAGGCAGAGGCTGGTGGCGGTTTACTGTAGTTACCTACCAAGATAAAACAACGCAGTGCACGAAAAGACATGATGGAAACCATGTGCACACGTTGGCAACATACACACAACATGTACACAATATTGCCCGATTGTTGAAAATATGTGGTTGAATGTTACCTTAATGAGCTGACATTGTCCATTGGCAACATTGCTCCTACGCGAAAGGCTTGCTCCAACGTGAAAAGGCTGCATAAGAGCGTTACTCCAACTTGATTACAGGAGCACATTAGCCGCATTCAGGCAATGTAAAAAGATAACATTACAATATAACAGCAAGATAGTGCGCTAGTTGCACCTGGTTGAAAAGCAAACTTTGCATGGGAGTTGGACTTCACACTACCCAATACTGGTCCGACAGGTAGTGCTATGCGGCTGCGAAGCTACAGAGTCTGACGTCTATCCTCATGCCAGCCAGTGGATAATAGGTTGTCAGAGCCGCCAGTGTTATTAGTTTTCGAAGGAAGATAAGGGGACTTCCGCTGCATATGAAGGGCGTTTCATGGGGCTATTCAGAAAGCGTTGAAAGTTGCCACCTGTGCTGCCTTTGCGCGCTGACGCAAATTTGACGCCTGGCAGGACAAGAAAAAAAAGCAGGATGGAATGGTGCGTTCTGCGCCCTAGAAGAAGCATTACAGCGAAAGTACTTGCCACTAAAATGTGTGTGGCTGCATTAGTTCATTTTAATGCAATACCAATTACTCAGACACTTCTGTGTGCTTTTGCCATCGCCATTGTCGTCATGCTCCGCATAAAGTCCAGGTCAGTAACATCGCCCCGCCCATCGTATGTTCTGCGCACCAGTAAAAGCGAGGTGCAGCACTGGGGACAAAGGCGGCTGAATCATCAATGAAACTAGTCGGAAATTTGCGTAGAGTGAAAGGCACTTCCGATGACATCGCCTCGCGTGCGAAGCCTGCTGTCGATGCCTCCTCAAGTAGAAAAGAAACATCCCGCCCGCCGTCTTCCGTCGGGCGACGAAGCATGAAAGCGTGCGGTTGGGGAGGGAAAGCTTTCGTTGTGCTGTCCTCTCACCACTGGCCTCTCGTTGTGGCGAAATACAGCACGAAAAGCAGTTCGTTTCCAGGAGCACCCGTATTCACTTAAGCTAGCGCATTGTAGATTTACGTGAGATCGCATCTAAAAGACTCGATAGCCTCCCTTCGTAGATCATTTCAATTTGTTGCTATCACATTTATGGCTTTACCCTGGCCACACTGTGATTATCACAGCGAAGCTGCTCAAGTCAGCCGTAAAAATTTTTGTATCTACAACGGTGTACAAAAAACCACCTTACCATCTTTAACGGGTATGTGCCAGAGCAAGTAGCTACTACTCGCCGATAGTCCAATAAAAATGAAGAAGGAAACAGACGGACCAACCAATCAATATTTCTAGACCGAAGGAACCAGCAGTTGACAAGCTTAAATAAACCATTGGGATTAACCCAGTGACAAACAGCGTGGCTGCGCATTTCAGCTTCGCTGAAGCGTCTCCACGGAGTGCTTCAGTGGTACGTACAACGAGTGAATACTAGGGAACCGGAAAGGCAACGGCGGCTGCGAGCAGACCGCGAAGTGATGAAAGCCTTACGCGAACAACGACGTGTCCGTAGATCTATGGGAGGTGCGAACGCTCGCTTTCAGCGCGAGTTTCTGTTTCTGGGGTATGGACATCCGTGTCTAGCATCACCTATTTAATGACAAATACCTAAAAACAACCACATTACACTTCAGGATCGTCCAGCTTAGCTGTTTCAAACTGCACGAATTACTGCAAGGTTCACCGTTTTTTAAAAGATCGCGGGCCTATATCCTTAAGCACGTCTTACTACGCTAAAAATATTCGAAATAGTAGGCTTCAGCCGATGAGAACGTGGAACATATCATAAGCGAAGCCGGTTGCCCAATGAAAATGCAGTTTCCAAATAG
Source organism: Rhipicephalus appendiculatus (assembly GCA_030522465.1). Classification (NCBI taxonomy): domain Eukaryota; kingdom Metazoa; phylum Arthropoda; class Arachnida; order Ixodida; family Ixodidae; genus Rhipicephalus; species Rhipicephalus appendiculatus. The sequence continues at coordinate 71,558 of JALIZH010000106.1, forward strand.
AAGTTTTGTTAATTAGACTCCTGAAAAACACTCTACCGAACGTGCTGTGATGCGTTGTAGGCTTTATAAAGGCTGAGAGTTTGAAAAAAAAAGATGTAAGCGTTTAAATGAAACTGCATGCTTGGCTTATGGTTCTATAAGGAAGCATGTATTCACAGTTTTGTGCCGTTAGTACCTAGTGGCATTAGGTTCCTTGCGGAGCACCCAAAGTTTAGCACCGTGAGAACTTATACCTGGGATTTAAAGAAACCCATACAAAATAACTGAAACAGAGGTGGTAATGATTGTATATGATGGATATGACACTGAAGCAAGAATTTAATACATAAAAGCGCTGATCAGTCACCAAGATAACTAATTAAAGTTAATTAAATGGTGGCCAAGTGCAAATCGAAACTACAGAAAAGAATGGATCATTTTGACTTAAATGAACACAGGAAAATAAAATTTTGTGCCTATGTAGCACGTAAGCATAGGGTTGCGTAACGAAAGTCGAATAGTTAATCAACATTACTTAAGAGCTTAATTAGATAATAGAAAGCTCATAGAGGAGTCCCAATGGAGTTAGGAGAACGACATTTGGTAGTGTTGGCGCACCTCTGAGAGACGACTAATAAGTTGACTAATAGTTAATGTGACCATATTCCGCAGACTCCAAAGCGGCACGGGGAGAGGGAGGTTGCGGAATGACGGTAGGAAGTAAGTCCGCGTGATGTACGTAAAAACACGGGCGTGTATGCGCCAAAGAAATTTGGCAGCCCCACTACCGAGTACAGCAGAGAGAGAGAGTGGAGCGAAGAAGAGTAATGCAGAGCGGTGGTGAAGAAGGTCGGAGCCTGGGGTGAGAGAGAGAAAATCTCTCTTCCACCCCAGGCTCCAGGGAAGGAAGAAGAGGCGGAAAGGAAATGGGAACTGGAGAGCCGGAGGAGAAGAATTGAATAAAACGCAATAAAATTTCGAGGCGGGATTCGAACCTGGTTGCCCACAGTTCCAAAGCGAGTGTCTGAACCACTCGGTTATCCAGGCGCAGTAGCTGAACAAGCATTTATGGGAACCATATTATAGTGGGCGCGAGAACGAGAAAAGGATCGAGAGAAAGAACCGATTGACAGCAAGTGATAGAAAGAAAGGGAAAGCAAGCAGATGATAGCCATGCATAGCATAATATAGCAAAGGGATGTGTTGGCCGGTCAAGCTAACCACGACTGCGAGCCGGCTCACGCCCGAAAGCGGGAAAAACACCGCCCCGCAAGCAAGTTGGCGGGACAGCCGGGACCCACTCGCAAAACCGGGACATTTAAACTCATTTATTTGAAACATACGAAATGAGGTTTTAGCTTCGAGAATCACAAACGCCCTTCGCCGGTAGACCCGTAAACCTACGAGATAAACCTAAAGAAGGCGTATTCAACCCTACGTCATGAAAAGAAAAAAAAAGCCACACGCAAAAAAACTTGAGGCTGACCTGACACATCTGTAGCAGGATAACTACACGTACTTTTCAAGAAGTCGAATTCCATATTGGACATAGTGACGCAAGCTTGGCTTACACACTTCTCTCCCATATTTCTAATATGGAATGCTTCAATTAATTCTCGGCTTATTTTCGCCATTCGGTTGACAGAATCTTTGTGTCTGTAAAAAAAGTCACAGTTTCGCCACAAAGCGAAGCAATGAATGCGATAGCAACAAATTTGAATGTCAAGCGACAAATGGCAAGCAGGTCGAAACGTGCAGCGCGCTGCTCACGCACACATGACGCACGAAAACAACACGCACAGGACAAGAGCGAACTAACAACGTTCACAGCTCAACACTTAACGCGCTGCTCAAACAAAAACGACGCATGAAACGTATTCACAGGTACAGACAAGCGCGGGAACTAACAAGTGTCGCAGTTGTTACTTCGCTGTGTTTGAAAAGCGTTCTCTTTTCGCAAACTGGGGGGACTGCAGCGAGCGAAGTGACCTTCGTGCGTTCCGTAATCACAACGCAATCATTCTGGCGAAAGCCCAAGACGTACTACTCTCCCCCCACCGCAAGGTAAGCGCACGCGCACACGGGCGTCTACCCCTCCCCCCCCCACCCCCCCGGGGGGCAAAGTACGCGCGGGAGATGAGCGCCTGAGAGCGCGTCGCGACGATAGGGGGGCGCTGGGCTAAAGCCCCGCCGAGCGCGCCCTCTGCGCCATCGCGCTGGTACTGCTGAAAACACGCTGTATATACATAGCTCGCCGTTTGAACGTTCAAGGACGTGGGCTTTCGTGTCTCAGCGGTTAGCGCCGCGCGCTGCAGAGCGAGATGTCCCTCGTTCGATGCCGCGCGTCGGAAACATTTTTCTGATTTGTTTTTCTTTGTGGCTTTTATAAATATATAGATACATATACCGGACATGACGGCGACGCCGACGGTGAAAACCAGCCGAGAGCGTCCATATAATTGCTATCGCAATGAAATGGTGTGCACCCACATGAACTACATTGATCCACCAGATGTGTTCGTGCTAAACTACGTTATGCGGAGTCATGCTGCCTCCACCAGGTGCTTATACTTTCCAGATTGCGCAGCATAGTATCTGCCGCAACTGAAAGGAACCTGGTATACCACACCTGTTTTGCAAGACCGGTAACATTAGCTGTGCTTTATCTTGCAGCTGTTTTTACTCTCTGTAGTGCATAGGGCACAACTTTGAAAGCTTGTTGGGTGCTGTAAACACAGAAGTTACGCCATATCTCGCTTCTACATTCTTCAAGCCATGGGATAACCTGCGAACATATGGGAGAACTGCAAGCTTTCTTGGGCTACTTTACAACCTTTGGGAGTTCTTTCCGTACCTTTTGTCGCTAGAATGAGTTTGCTGCAAATAGTGTTCAAAACATGAGTGGTGTAGCCCAGCTGCCGTAAGCCTGTTTATATGGTCCTGAGCAGCTGGAGCAGACCTCGTGCGCACATGTTTGGAGCAACGATGATCTTAAGCAAGAAAAAGCTAGTGCATTGTATGACCGGATGCGAAATTTAGCAAAGGTTTCTTGGCTCGTGGACTGTAGCTGTTGAGGATGTGGGTGCACACTATTTTTTACGGACACAAAGAATCTGTCAACAGACAGGCGAAAACAAAATAGCGGGAATTCAGTGAAGCATTCCACATTAGAAATACGGAAGAGAAGTGCTTAAGTCAAGCGTCCGTGAAATTGTCGGATAATGAATTCGACTTCTTGAAAAGCACTTGTAGTTATCCTGCTACAGATGTGTGAGGTCAGCCTCAAGTTTGTTTGCGAGTGTTATTTTCTTCTTCCTTTTTTTCTTTTCATGACGTAGGGTTGGGTATGATTTCTTTAGGTTTATCTCGTAGGTTTTCGGGTCCACCGGGGGGGGGGGGGGTCGTTTGTGATTCTCGAAGATGTAAGTGCATTTTGTGGTTTCAAATAAATCAGTTGTGAGTTTGCGTCCGTGGTGTTTATTTCTTGCTGCCCGTGTGTATGTTGCGCAAAAAAAATAGTCATGGAGGGGATGACGTTGCCCCCCATAGTGCGCGCTTCGCCTTGGCCTCGGCGTAGCACATCGTTGTTTCCTTTTCGCCGCGCGACGGCTTTGTGGTGACGTTAGCACAAGGTGGCATATGACGTGCGCTGGCACGGCGCTCCGTTGTCGGCACGCCATTCTCACTCTGCAGCAAACCAAACTCTGCAGCAAACCAAACGCTACGCCCCAGCGTCATTCAAGACACTTCAGTTGGCATTGCCTTCACCTCAACATTTTTATTGCGACAGCAAATGCATGGACACACACGACTAGATGTTACGTCACCGTCGCCTTCATGCTCCGTATGAATTCGAAATCGATAACATCGCCTCGCACATCTTACGTTTGGCCGGCGAGTAAAAGCGCATGAGCGCTGGCGCAGAGATCTGACGAGCCGGCAATCTCCGTCACACATGCACGGAGCGCATGCGATAACATTATTGTCGCGTGCCAGCCCTGTTGCCGATTGCTTCTCAGTCAGAGAGAAAACGCCCCGCCCGTCCTTTGTCGGGGAAAGAACATCAGAGGGGCGCTGACAGAAAGAATTTGCATCGCTCAAATTATGTAGTATGAAACACGCGACCCCAAAACATACTTTATGGGAATGCGCACAAATACAGGATAAAAAAATTCACCGCCATATCCACAATGTGAATGATGTTAGAGGAGCTTGCTCGCAGATGATCGGGTAACCCGCGAATCCTCCGTACACATCTCCTACCATCATATATAGATGTGACAACGTTGTTATATATACATTACATACACAATGTTTATTAATTGACATTTGGATGCACTATGTACATTATATATACACAAGAGATGTTCTTTTGCAAAGTACAAGAAGGGCGTCCCTCGATGAGCTGGAACACTCGTTTCCCTTTAAAGATGATTGCTTTATGATGCATGAACTATTTACATTATATATACGTGTTCATGCGGCCGAGCGGTAACGAAGAGTGTTCACTGCGTGAGCTCCCGGCGAAGAGAAAGGAAGCGCACGTGCCGAGAGTGGTGTCCGTCGCCTTGAGCGGCGCTGCCATCTAGTGAGCATTCTTGAAATCACCGGAAAGCCGGCGCCTTGAGCGGCGTGTTCACGCCGCCGCCGTCGCCGCCGCCGGTCAAAACAAACGCGAGCTTAAGAAGCTCTCCGAGCAAGCTCCTAAAATGCAGTCTCCTCAGAACAGCTTGGGGCGCGGTGGAAAGCCTCGCTGATCAGCTCAGATCGGGAAGTTCAAATATGGGCCATCCAGCGAATACGGGAGGGGGGCTAGCAGAAAGGGTCTCTCCGCCGTCCCTGGCACGGCCTAGGCCCTAGGCCCCAAGCCGCAGATTTGAATATAGTTGTGTACCACCACCATCAAGCAGCAACTGCGAATTTTTGCTAATAAGGGCGCGGTCGCGAGCCCCGGCGCGCGCTATCTCGACAGGCATTAGCGAACGGCTCGTATTGGCCGCGAGATCCGAACAGAGTCGGCACCTAGCGGCGAACAGACGTAGCCCCGTTGATTGGATGCGGGTGACCCGTCGTCGCTCCAGCAGCAGTGTGTCGTGTGTTTGTTGCTGTAGAATTCGCGATGGAAGCTGACGGGGACGATTTGGTTGACGTTCACTAAACTCTTTCTTTCCTTTTGTAATGGAAGCTCGTAGAGCCAGGCGCTTTTGTGTGTGTGTGTGTGCGTGTGTGTGTGTGTGTGTGTGTGTGTGTGTGTGTGTGTGTGTGTGTGTGTGTGTGTGTGTTTGTGTGTGTGTGTGTGTGTGTGTGTGTGTGTGTGTGCGTGTGTGTGCGTGTTTAATGCTACTGCACCACATACGCTTGTCGCTTTTCACACCACATATGCTTGTAACCCAGCCTTACGGGCTTAGCAAAGACCCCCCAAAAAATGCACGTCAAGTTGACTGACGAGGAAATAGCAGAACTGAACGTCTGATGCCCTGCTGGATGCTAATAATACATCAAGCTCTTCGGATATGGTTGGTCGCGGCGCATACCGCAAATTGTTGAATCGCCCCTTGTGAGGCAGCTTATGCTGATCAAATATGCGCCACGGTAACTTCAACTTTGGTTGCATATCAGGCCCAAGTCATTTTTGGAATGTTCGTTTAAAAGATTCAGAAAACAGATATATCGGCATGAGCTGAGGCTGATCAGCTCGCTCTCGCATATCAGTTCATGACTTTGTGGTCCGTCCGTTTCTGGCTCACGAAACGACAGACAGACAAAGAACTTTATTGAAGTCCTGAGGGACTAGCCGGGAAGGACCCGCTGGGGCCTCGGCTCGCCGCTGGCTGCTCCCATGTCGGAATCGGGAGGCCATGCCTCTCCGCTCTTTCACGGGCCCTCTGGACGGCCGTTGACTGGATATCGAGGGCAGTACTTGCGATGGCGTCTTCCCAGTCCTGTTCGCTGGTGTGTGATGTGTCCCGTAACGCAGGACACTGCCAGAGCATATGAGCTAGAGTGCTAAATGCCTCCCCGCAATCCGGGCACTGTGGATCAATATCTTGATTAATCCGGCTTAGGAAACCTCTCGAGGGATATGACCTCGTCTGAAGCATCCTAAGCGTCATCGCTTGAGCTCTGCATAGTTTTGGGTGTGGAGGCGGGTAGCGCCTGCGTTCCTCTCTATAGTGGGAGACGATCTCATGAAAAGTTAATAAGGGGTCTTTGTGCCCGATCTCTTCCGAATCCAATGAATCATCACTATTTTTTTTTACTCTGCACGAGATCGTGCACAAACTGGACGAGTTTTGGCGCTCATATTCATACTTCGGAACACTGAGAACACTTATCGTAGTTGAGTAAGGCGACGGAAAACGCGCAAACTACAGTAAGGCTCGGTGACGCTTGCTTATAAGGACTGGCAGCTAGCGTGAACACTGCGAAGGTGGGGCGCACGAAGGATGTAGGACGAATTGCATACTTGGATAATCGATTCGTTTACTTGCAGAAGTACACAAAAGCATAAGTAAATCATTACTCTCAGTCCCTGGCCAAACCACCACAACTTTTCGTGTAGTGCAACGATGTTCCCACACGTAGCCATCAGAATCCAGGGCATACAGCAATCGTGAATGCACATATTACAGTCTAAAAGGGAGAAATGGGTTTGCGTATTTGACTGAACATCCACAAGTTTTCGTGAGGGAACGCTTCAACACACCGTGATCGATGTCCTTGCTTCGCACCATCAGAAAGTGTCCTTGCCTTTCCGACGTCTGACAAGCCACTCTCGGCGTTGTTGCACGTCGCCGGGGTAGGAATGAAAGCTTATCTCTGTCTCTGTGCATTATGTGCGGCACTGCGGAACCGAACAATACGTGACCTACGAAAGTCAAATGTTTTCGATTCTAACGGAGCGCAGATTAACGATACAGGAACAGCAGCCACGTACATTTCCACACAGCGCATGGCCGACGATCCACATGGATGCAGTGGTGGCGCTGCCATCTATAGGCAAGAAATTGCAGGACGCTTGAGCTACGCCTTCCCACGATAGCGTAGTCGGGCCGCGTCGCCTTCTGAACTGCTACCCTGCTTCGGTTTCTCAGAGCATGCCTCGACCATGCCGTAAGGAAACGAATGACTGTGCGTGTCTTCACTGGCGATGTAGAATATTAGTAAACACCTTTTTTTTTTTCGCTTCATTGATCATGTGCCAACCGGCCCAAATCAGCGCTTTAGAACGTAATTTATTTACAGCTGTCACGTCAACCGGCAAGTTCTGGCGTGACATCAACGTGTAACGACAATACGGTGCTTCGCATTCACGTCTTCAAGTGCCTGTCCTAACAAAACCATTATTTCACTCATTTATGGGCTCCTCCTCGCCGACATTTATGACCTCGCTGCCCGTGTGTACCTTAGTTAATAACTGCACACAATGCATACTGCAATGGTTTTATTTTGATAAATGAAAGTGACGTGACCTCCATTTACAAGACTAATTTTTTTTGTTAATTCTATTTTACATCTACGCAGCACCTCGTCTTGGTTGTTCGCGCTAATATTTTACCCACAATGAACGGAAAGTGTGTAGCGTATTGTTCTTTGGTGGTATTTGCTGTTCTCATCAAAACAAGTAAGTATCCTTTCATTAAACTGCTGGAATTCCTAGATTACAACTTATGCTAACGTAGGGGCCTCAAAAGAACTGGCGTGGGGCGTGTGTCATTATCTGTAGCTGGCCTACGCCTTGGTCCGCCTCAACTGCATTTCGAATAAGGAGAATTTTTTCGAGGAAAACTAATGCTTATTTACATGATTAAACGCGAAGAGACAGAGAGCGCTTATTCAGAGGAACTTATTCAGGGAATCCATGACATCATTCTCATTCAAATCGTTGTCCACTAAGCACCGTAGTATTCCGCCTCCCAATGAACACGTTATCACAAATCCCGTCGAAAACGTGAAGAGATACTCCTCGACATTTCCAGTGAAGTAAGTCCAAAGGACAAAAAAAAAAAAAAAAAAAAAAAAAAAAAAAAAAAAAAAAAAAAAAAAAACACGTACGTAAAGAAAGCAATACCCGAAGAGACATGCACAACGAACCATTCTGGTGAAAGAGCGCGAGCATGGCGTCGGTCGCTAAGTAATCGTGGTCGGCTGCTTCCACCATTTTAGATGCTTACAACCATTTTAGCTAGCTGTCAGACAATCTACGTACGGCGTTATATGTCTGCACTGGCAAGTATTTGTGATGGTGAGGAGGAGAGAAGTCGAACCGGCAAGGATTGAACTATCAATCAAACGAACCGACACGAAAGAATGGTACAATGGTACAAGGTAGACTGTTTGGTATCAGAAAGCGCCGACGATGGTCGACGATACAGTGATCTTCCGGGAAATGTCTCGGCTTTTATGCAGGCGTCTTAGCACGCTCCAGCATCATCCCTGGTTTTCGCGTAAGTGATATGCTATACTAAATCGCACGCGGAGTCCTTGTCATCGAGCAGAACACTCTTACGAGAACACTCGTTCTCATACATATAAGTGCAGCCAGCCCACAGCTAGAAAACTTGGAAAGTTTTGTATGGCGAAACGCTGTCGCTCTACAAAGGAACACGATTGCGGGTGTGGACAGCGCCCTGTGGAAAAAGTACTTCTCAGTGCTTCAATAAAGAGCACGGGAGCGAAGAAAAAAGAAAAAGCACGCTTACAAAACACAGAAAGCAAGTGAAAAATGCGGTCCAGATACTTCCCTGACACAAGTAGAATATTTTATGGCGCACTATGGTGACCAATTCAAGTTATGTGCGGTGCTATTGCTATTGTGTAACACCATCGTGTGGAATCTCCTCTTTCAGCGCGCCAGAACGCGACAGCATCTTGTGGAACGATGTATCCTCGCAGGAGTTTCTCGCTGCGTGTATGTCGGCGCATTGGCACCGAGGCACGTCCATACAGAACGCGGAGGGCGCAAGCAAGTCAGCGGATATTCGAATCGGAGGCGCGCGGCTGTTCAGACCATCCGCGGAGGACGTGTCACCATCTTATACCACTACACGATGCTGTACGCGTGCGTCTCGGGCCAGGGCGCGATTGGACCAAGGGGCCGCGGGTTTTCCGCTTTTGCGGATTATCCCCGTCCGCTTTCAGGATTCGCGCTCGCTGTGAACGCGCCTTTAGCCAGAAGCGACCATACGTGGTCGTTGGGTTGGCATTTCATGTTGCGTCGTGTAGTGACTGCTCTCGATACCATCCTCGCTTTTTCTACGCACGCGGTCGTGCTGTAGGGCTTTTTCGGCGCAATGTAAATATGTGGCGACGTCGAGGTTTCGTTCGTCGCTGATGTTCTGTAGGCTAGCCTCAGGCGTCGTTACCGGGTTTCGTCTGGAAACCAGCTTGAACGGCGGCACATTTGCTGTTAATTACACTTTAGTGAATGGTAAATATATGCCTCAGTCTCTGCAGTTTTGCAACACCCGCAGCGCCAACTTTTTGAGCGAAATACAGGGAATTGAGTAGTGAAACATATGAATTTTTTGAAAAATCCCTTGTGGAACCCAGTGGTTCGCTGTAGAACTAGTGTGTGCTAAACAACGATCGAGGATAATATCACGATTGTTGGCATATTTATACTCAGAAATAGAGCTATGAATTTCTTTCCGGTAGTAGGATGAGCAGCCGAACCGCCAGAAAATGCTTGCACTTCTGGTCACTAGGCAGAACGGTGGCGAAAACAAAGGCAGACGCGACGGCTCCGCGCGCAAGCGAAGAAACGCAGCAATCACCGCTACTGTTGCGGCGTAAATCACAACAGACGTAAAGGAGTGAATACTAATGCTCAGTTTTACTGATTTTTATAGCTGTCGTACGAAGCAGAAAGCCAGGGGTGCTGGATACGGGCCGTTGAACGCGTTGGATAAGCGGACTGATTACATCCCGCACAGCCGGTCGCACGAGAAACTGCAATAATGTGGATCTGCTGTTATTGTTTTGCTTATCTCTGACGGAGCACAGTGGTAACTTCGACTGTGAAGCTGACCTGAGTGTCTGACTATGGTGCGCGTCGTGTAAACGCGGAGCGAGCAGCTAGAGGGAGATTGAAGACACGCGATAAAGATCATGCATGCTGCGACCTCCCATTTTCTGCATTTGTCGTTGCCACACATAACCACGCACGTACGTTTTGAATCTCAATGTACCGGTTTTAACTAGCAAATGCTTAACACGTGCGTTGTGCAAGCTAGAAAATCGCAAAATGTTGGTCTCGACCACCTTCAAGATCGTTTGCCCTTTGGTTGTACCCCGCGAAAGTGAACAAGCACATACCCCTTTGCGTACATACAAACCTGAGACAACTGTCAGCAGAACACTTTAAGAAGTGTAATAAAACACTCCAACGCACAGGAAGCGATAGCTGAACGGAGAATGCTTCTGTGAAGGCGGAAATCGCTAGGGCCATTTGTCTATAATAAATCGAGTTTTGCACCTCCGATAGTAAGTTACATTGATAACTAAATTGATAGTGTGTTTTTCATCACTTTGACATTATGCATACATAGACAGATTTAACGCATTTAGGCTCTAAAATATTGACATCGGAGGCCTTGCCTAGAACTCGACGTCGTTTAATGCTCGCTTGTACTTGCGAGTTGGAGCGCGCCGAAATAACAAAACATTCTTTGGTAATGTACACGCAGTTTGCTTTAAAGAACTTGCTGCGTTTCTGACGCGTGGAATGACTGAAGCAGCTTTCCAGGTCCTTGATTTTGAAAAAAAAAAACAATACATCGATATAAAGTAAGGAAGTGGAGGGGGGGGGGGGGGTCTCTATTTCGGCCGTCTATAGGCGTGATACTCGGCCGCCTGTACAGAGTGTCACGCCTATAGAAGGTTGATATGCCACGTGTTGTGCTAGATAGACACGGTTGTTTATTGCAAGCATGTAGGAGACAAATTCATTTAGATGCTTGGTGCGGCCATTCATCTGCAGATGGTAAGCGGTGAGCCTGAGGTTACTTGAACAAGTGTATTGCAAAATTTATAGCTTCAGGCTCTGCCGTAGAAGCCTACCTCGGTGGTTTATGAGGACTAGTGGGCCATCACGCCACACCTCTATATTCGCAACCAAATATTTTCATCACATCAACCACAATGACTTCGGAAACTGCCTTTGCATTGGCGTGGCGCGTAAGGTGGACTCTAGCTAAGACCATACAATCATTTCCGGATGTTGGCGTTGCAAATGACTAAGTTCATGTCGATGCATCGTAGGACCGATGACGTGCTATCATCGGCTGCAGGAATCGCGGTGGCTAAGTCGGCTATATTTTGCATCAGTAAGTAACTCTGCATTCTGCATTCATTCACTTATTGAGCAAAATCGGTATTCAGGCGGAACCAGTAATAAGTCTCCTGAATCCTTGCGAGCGTACGGACTTCGTGTTCAGCCTTTGGGTCACCTTGCGAGGCATCAAGACGCGTTAGTTGCAGCACTTACGGGACCAGACGTTAGCGCATATTCGCTAGAAGTTGTTCTTAAAAGACCAGTGACACAACATTTCAAACTTGAATTGTGGCTTTCACTCGATGGCTTGGAACGTATAATTTTTTTTAGCAAAGTAGGAATTTCGTAGGAGCTATTTTATTTCGAGGGAAAACAGCCCACAAAGACTCGACGGGGACTTCAGCATCCTGCGACATCGACAGTACTATGACGCGTTCAGCGGGCCCCCAGGCCACACACCAGGCGTTAAGTGATGATGCCCTAGTAACGATAACATCGGCGATTTCAGTGTTGTCATTGTAGTGCAGATTGGTGGCGATGTCTGGCCGCGGCTTCACTTCGATTGTCTGTGTTGGTTAGTCTGAAATCCTGCGTATTCACCGCGTCGCTTCGAATGATTTATCGTGGGCTCATCGTTTCGAGCGCCGATCTCGACAGCATTACGTGCTGGCATGTCGCGAAACAGTTGTGCGTGACTTACGACAGTGGCGTTTCAAGAATCGCAAGAAGGAATGTCTTTGTCGCGGAGAGCTCCAACGATCCTTTATAGAAGGTGTAAGGTAGGACGGTGCATGCAATGTACGTCTCTCGACGCGTCTCCATGATGCATTGATAGTTGACCTTACACACCCAGAGACGGTGCTAAAATATAGGAGGCGCTGACTGAGCTGTTCCTTGGGTATTTGTGAGGGACGTGGGCGTGACGCGCCAGCATGGACGCCTGGCTAGAGACGTCACGCGCAAAGCGTGAAAAAGCGCACGCGCGCTAATGTGTGTGTGTTTGTGTGTGTGTGGGGGGGGGGTGCGTGTGTGTGTGTTTGTGCGTGCGCGTGTGAATGAGTAAATGTGTGGGTGGGTGGGTGGGCGGTGAAAGAAGGCAAGCTTGGCGTTATGCATGAAATTCTGATCAGTGCGGATGTATTTCACTGCCTCTTTACATGTTGCACTGCCTCTTTACATACCTTAAGGAAAATTCCCCTTGACCCCTCCAAGTACACAAGCTTCTTAGCTACAGACCTGTTCGCTGCTGTTTGTCAAAGTACTCTGCGCGCGTATAGGTCCCATAAAAATGTCGTTGGCCTGGTCGTATTCCAGTGCCTATTCTGTCGGGGCGAGGAACAAGTCGGCGGCTTCAGAAGCATTCCGTACGCATATATAAATTACAGCGATGGCGAATTTTTTAGAACCTCAGGCTCCATAGTACAAGACTGACAGAGGTGTCTTAAATTTGCCAGCCAGCATAACACATGATGCGCACTTACAATTTTGAAAGCATTCGAGTAGACATATGGCCGAATTCTGCCTGACACCAGGTTATTACAACTCACTCTATTTCCGTACTCGAAAAATTGGCGTGTGCTTTAGATAGAGACAGACTAGCATTGGTCATGACCCTTCCAGTTTATGTGTCCGCGTTTACTCTTCATGCCCACTTATCCTGTGAACAATCACGATGCCGAAACCGATGCTATTTGCGTCTCGATTGATCTTAGTGTCTGCGGCATTGTCGAACTGTGCTAGTACCGGTGGTTACGGCAGGTTTCATTTCAGACGACCGAGCGCTTTCACCTACAGCGTTTCTAACTTGAACTTACGTCTACGTTCTGAAAGCAAGTCATATGCTCGGTGATTTTGGCAAGGTCGTAACGAAGTGGCTTTAATGTGCACACACAACACATCAAATTTATTTATAGGGCCTATCTTCTTTAGATAAGCAATGGCTGCTCGCTTGCCATTAACGTACGCGGGCGTTAAACAGCTCCTTGCATGCGAAGCACGAAATTTCTATGTTCTTTTTCTGCGTGGAGGTCTCGAATGCTAGGAGTAACGCCTCTATAATGATGTCTGGCATGACACAGGTGGTTTTCTCTGGGTAACCGCTTGTCTAACCTTGTTTGCCAGTAGCTAGTCTAAAGATCCATCGATGGCTTGCATTCAGAGCCTCTTCACCGTTTTGTCTATCCATGGTAATGGGCATACTTCTTTGTCAGTCATTCTATGTGGGCACCGGTGATTGACGCAGAAGCAGCAATGTTCCGGAGTCGTTCTTCACTGACCTTTCTAGGAACGCCCATGGATCACTGCATTTGCAGATGATTTCGCCGAGTTTCATGTTGTCGACTTGTTGCCTGGCAAAATACCCAATGCAACATCTGTTATTTTGTCTATAGCTGCGTCCATGTAGATTGTTCCAGGATGCGAGCCGATGTACTTTGCTACATTCTTGGCCTGCCTTCTAGCTTGTCGATATTTAGGCCTTGTATTTTTGTATATTGGGAAGGCTATTCCATTCCATATTTCCAGAGGTAATTCCAGTGAGCTCCTCGTTTGAGTTCTAGAGTTGTAGCGGATACCCTAAGCCAGGGTGTCGGAACGAAATCGTTTTCGTTTCGGTTTTAGATTCTTTCCACCGCAAAAAGTTCGTTTCCGTTTCTGTTCAGGAACGAAAAAACAATGTTCCGCAACGGTTCATAAGGTTATTTATTTGTATGCAAAAATTTGAAGTTAGAGTGACGAAAAAAATCCACGCATCTCCACGAAGTGAATCATGATCAGTGGGCAAAGCTCTGGTAATCGTACGGCTGAGTAACCGTACGTTGCCCTAGCGTTGCCCCATAAAATGTAAATTGAGTGGCATAAACTGACATAAAGTGCTATAATGTCTAAGTTGAAGTCGCCGACTAGTTTAAAGGGCTTGTGCTTATATGTCTTATATTGTTTTGTCAGAATTATGATTGTTGTTCGTCTATTGTAAACCTTTTTTATATTCACATCCACATATATCTTTCAACTATGGGTGAGTAACCATACGTGGCCCGACCGTTGCCCAATGTAATGTAAACTGAGTGACATAAAGTGCCATAATGTCTACGTTGAAGTCGCCGACTAGTATAAAGGGTAGAGCACTGCACGGGCCGTGATTCTAGGCCCGGGCCCGGCCCCATCCCGGCACTCGTTGAAGTTTACCCGCCCGGACCCGGCCCGGTCACTCAAAATCGAAACCCGCACGCCGCCCGAACCCGACAAAAAATTTCATCTACCCGGCCCGGCCCGGCCCGACCCCAGATCGGGCCCGAAAAAAGGCCCGAGCCATGAATCTAGGTGGTTTTGCCCGAACATGGAATCGACAGCAAGGCTGTTTTAAGTAGCAAATGTCTACGTTTTGTTGGCGCATGCTACGCTAACACGTATTGCTTTATTCTAGGGTAATCCCTTGTACAAAAGGGCCTCACTGTCGTAATAGTTGACAGGACACACTGGATACAATGAACGGCTACTCAGCAACGGTATACTGTGCATATTTTTTTTCAACAAATGCAATGGGAATCATCAACAGCGTTTGGTAGCGGACATGACCATCGGCAGAATTTTGTCTTGGGCGGCGCAGTGCAAACTCGTGTTGCACCACGGTAGGGGAGGTGGGGAGTGCTTCTGTGGCTCGGGTAGGGAACAAGTGTTGGTGAGCACGCCCCTACCAGCGACCGCGGTAGCAGATATAGCAAAAAAAAGTGATTTGCAGCATGTGTTCACTTTCAGCAGGGAGCGCAATAAGAGCAGAGGAGACAGAGAACAGAACGCTCTCTTCACTTTCTTTTTATTACCATCTCTATAGAAATTTAAAGCATGCTTCACATCATAACCAATCATGCCCCAATCATGCACCCTTCTGGATATGTAGCACCTTTCTTCAGCATAGTGGCACCTTGCACCGGCAACAGAAATAGAGAAAATAGACATATTTATTGTCTTTATTCTAAATACCCTAACCTAGATCAAAGTTACAACGAACTCCGCACACCACGTCTACTTTTCGAAATACGTACGCACGGGCGAAAGGATGGAAAAAATATTAGGGGCTTTTAGCTTGTACGTATACAACTTTACGTTACCGTGTTACCGGATACCGGAAGGAATCTGCTTATGCGCGGGTCTTTACGGAACGTAGACTTTTACGGAACGTGAACTACTCGCCGGATAGGCTTTACGTTCTCAGCCCTATCTCGCAAATCCACCTTCGTTCGTGGCTACTCGCAATATCCGTTCTGAGGAGACTCCAGCCGCCGAATCAAAATAAGCCGACGTGCGAGCCATCACCTTGATTGTTTCAGCACGATTGCCGAAGCTAGTATGACCCAAGTGTTGCCAGGTCGGACGCGGCCGCGTAGCCAAAAGCCAGAGAATCTGTAGCCCAAATGTAGCCAAAGGCGAAAAAAAAGCTAAAATATTTGTAGCCAAATGTAGCCATTCTTATTTGCAGTTTTATTTGGATTTACTTTTTCACATTCCGCTACTACAATCCCTGTCTGTGACACCCGTCGTTATTGTTTATCAAATAGGCTTGTGTTGAAGGACGTGAAAGTATTTTTAATTCGAAGAAAAAAAGCCAAAGGAAAACTCAAATCTGCTAGCTGCGTCTCACCAGTCTTTTGGTTTTAAAAAGCGACGTTCCGATGCGAGGTGTTCTTTAGGAGCAGTTCTGATCAGCTCTGCAGTATTTTACACATGAAGCAAAAGAGGGTCAGCGATTATTATTCGTTCTTTGCTAGACAAATTTCGTGATCATATCTACCATGGAGCTTTCGCCGCCTTCCCTGTGAATATTCAGCTCATGCGTCGAATTCAGTTTAGCGCCGCCAATTAAAGAAAAAAAAAGCCCAGTTAAACATTTATGAACTAATGTTGCTACGGCAGTAGAGGATAGCGCGGCGGAAAAGGTGTACAGTAATAATAGTCGAGGTTTTGCGTCCCAAAACGACGACATAATTACGAGAGACGCCATGGAGGAGGGTTCCGGAAATCACGACCACCTGCGGCTCTTTAACGTTCGCCTTACCTAAGCACAGAGACCTCTGTAGCTTTTTGCCCTTATGAACACCGCGGACGGTGTTCGATCTCGCAACCTCCGGTCAGCAGTCAAGCACCATATATCCAGCAGCCCATCGCGATGGGTAATGTGCTAGATAAAGAATTAAAATTATTTGGGTAAACTTGCTTCAGGTAACGCAGATGTCGCGCAAAGCACGAGCTGTGAGCACAAGCGTCGAAATATGAGTGGGTGAAACGCGTGAGTTCATTATTTATGGCTCTAGCCAGGTGCATGACTCATCATTCTTTGCAGTGAAGTCGCTCGGGCTTGTGTAGATTCTACAGCATACAGTAATACCCGCGTTGCCCGAGGAATCTGATTAAAAACAAGATTATACCGCTAGAAATTGGGCGAAATTGCACAAGGTTTCGCTTGTACCTATGCAAATACACATCCAACTCCTTGGCCTCCAGTTTGAAATTGCGGCCTTTAATCACGTGGTTCATTTGCTGGTATAGGCAAAGTACGGCTCCTGGAGAGGTGAAAAGGCGTTCCGCCGCTGCTGCCGGGGCGAAAATGGTCGTAGTCCAAAGGTGCTCGTCGCACGGTTTTCCGCACGCTTAGGCGACGACATGAGCGGATTTTTGGTGAACATTGCGGATTTCGGCCCTTCAACACTAAATGTGAATGCGCCTTTGGAGATTTGTTTCTGCTCGATGAGAGTCACCTCTGCAGCGTTGATCATGACGGTGCCACTTATAGCCCAAACAAAGCCAAGTTGCCAATTTTCAGTAGCCCAAATATAGCCACATAGCCAACTCGCTCAAGTAGACGCCAAAAACTTTTTTCTGTAGCCCAATTCGGCTATAAATAGCCAAACCTGGCAACACTGGTATGACCTAGCATGTCGAAGCTGTAAACGTTAGAGGCCTAAAGCCCCTGACATGCCCTATATGCTGGATAGGTGACGCCATCCAGCGGGGCTAAGGTGAACCAGGCAAGCACATAATTGGTATTGCAGAAACATCGTGCATTTTACTTCTGATGTGAATACCTTGCAGCGGCATAACTACGAATGAGTTGCCTTTTTAATCATTTTCCCCTCATAAACACTAGGCGAAAACAAACACGTCCATAACTGTGATTGCACAAATTGTCACAAGATGCCGACACCATCGCCGGCAAGCCGGTATTTTGACACTACTTTGCGTAGATTGGGATACTTGACACGCTAAAAAACGCCTGTTATGATTTTGACGCAGTGGTGACTCCATCTTATCTAAATTAAATACAGTAAATACAGTTTAAATGCAGTTATCACTATTTAGTGGTTGGCGCAAACGTAAAGGTATACGTTTACGCAAGTACGTTAACGCTTACGTATGGGAGCTAGAACTTTCCTAAAATATGCGTTCCGGTAACACGGTAAACGCAATCCGGTATTCCGGTAACACGGTAACGTTAAAAAGTATACGTACAAGCTGAAAGTCCCCATTTACTATAGCATTATTTCCATATATCGCACCACTACAAGTATATACAGTCTATATATAAGGCCGAAGAACTTAATTTATTGGTTTGCTGCGTTTCTTGTTTGCTGTCACTTCTAATTTTCTAATCACTTCCCAATGCAATGTATTTGTCCTTGAGGGTATCAATAAATGAAAATCAAATGAAATACGTTTTTGTGGCATAGTTCACATTTCATTTCTTTACAAGTCATTGTGTAGAAAGTCAAATTATCAGGAGATTCCGGCTGTGAGCACGTCATGCTCTGTTGCATCAGATTGCCGCGCTACAGTTTCTTGAACTGTTTGCGCTATCCGCAGGTGTCTTCCTTGCGAATAGTGAAAGCGTCGGCAGTGGCATTTATCAGATTTCCCCCAGTGGAGCAAATTTCGGACGTCTCTGTGGACTTCTGCAGAATGAACATAGCTTTCCTGCTGCTGAAGGAAAAATTGTAGCGCAAAGCAACACACAGGCAGACAAACAGCACGGAGCGCCAGTCCCGTGCTCTTTGTCTGTTCGTGTCTTGCTTTGCGCCACAATTTTTCCTTCAGAAGTCATGAACCAATTAGCCCAAGAAAACGTTTTGTTAAGCCATCTTTCCTGCTCATCGCTTCATTTCTATTGTTCCCGAGCGTCGTGCCATTCTTCAATATAATCTGTAAAACTTCTCTTTGAGGGCTTCTCTTTGTAGGTTTCAGCAGTGTACGTATTGTTTGTACTAAGCTATTTTTCTTTTTTCACACCATAATATGTATGCTTTACCAACGATGTTGTATCGATTGAAGGTGGCGATTGTACTACGGGGGTAGGAGTGGCGAGAGTAAGACAAATGAATTTTGACCTGTTTACGGGTTTGGTTCCAGTTTGGTAATAACGGCGGGACTATAAGCTTCTCGACGCTCACTCATTGTATGCATAATTCGATGTAAGGGGACATGCACCAGTGCGGAATTCGTAATTGTCTTTTTTTTTCGAGAGCGATATATCGTCAAGCGAATATATTATGCCAAACGCCTTATTTATTGTAGCTATGCTATTCGAAAACATTCTAACCGTGTTGCGGCAGTATCATGTAGCTCTCGCACCATATGGCGCAACACGACAAAAACCCAGATGTTCACAATGTGGGCACACAAAGTAGGCTGCGCCTGTCCAAGTCGCGTCACATGACCACTGAGAGCCGAGACGGAGCTCGGAAAAAGAACATGTCTTTATATAGTGGTTCTATGTTACGAGACTACGTGCAGACCTTTCGTTTTAGTGGACTGTGGGAGCTTTCATGAAAGTTGCCCTGCTTTGGGGCTCTGTGATTGCTCTTCCGATTATCAGTTAAAGATATAAATTTATTAGATAAATTTATCGTATTAACATTTATTACTGCCAGTACAAAGAATATTATCTGTATAAAATAATAACGAATGAAATTAATAAAGCAAGGAACAGTGAGATGTTAACTATATAAGCGCCTAGTCTATCAAGTAGCCCCATGTGCAAGAAGCAAAGGATGTTCAGTACGTGTCCCTCAAAAAGCTTCTCCAAATAGCTGGAACTACACTGACAATTTTTCTATTATAAGAAAATTACTCCTTCTCAATTCCAAAAGTCACCACGCTCGCCGCGACAAGACTATTGGTGATCGAGAAAATTTGCAAAAATAAAATGCTGATGGCGACACCAGTTTGAAATTCGCGGGCTAAACGCCGCGACGCCATACATTTTGACGGCATTTACTAGGGCGCACATAGTTACAAATCCGTAAAAATGACCTGCATTGACCTTTCAGGGGGCCATAGATTTAACATACCTATTTTCAGGAAATTCCATTGAGCGAAACTCTGCAAAGTACGACATATCACTGCCATCACGCGTGGAGACTTCGGTGCGAAATTTAATGGTGGAACTTTGACTTTTATTTTCTCCTGTATTAATAAACTTATGGTGCGAAGAAAGACATTAGAGTTCTCAGAGTACACTTAATCAATCTAATCTTATTCATTGCTTAACTCTAGTGCCCCTTTAAGAACTGACCAAAGTCCAAGCCCGGCCCGACCCGAGCCCGGCACCTAAACCCGGGCCCGGCCTTAAGGCCGCAGCTTCAGGCCCAAGCCCGGCCCGCCGTGAAGATTACCTTGCTCGGCCCGGCCCGGCCCATGGGCCGGGCCGGGCTTAGGGATTTTCGAGTAGGCCCGAGCCCGTGCAGTGCTCTCATAAAGGGTTTATGCTTCTGGGTGTCTCATACTGTTCTGTCACAATTATGTTTGGTATTAGTCTTTTGTGAAACCTCTTCTTTCGTCTCTCACATCTACGAATCTCCCCGTGACGGACACCACGGACAGACAAGGCTCGGTCCTAAGGTGCTTCGTCCCTAAAATTTTGGATTTGTCTTTGATCTCATGCCCCTCTTAAGAAAGTGGGACAGGGGTAGAATACGTTCTGCCCGCGTTCTTAAGAGGAGCAGAGCTAACTGTACCACGACTTCTTACAAGTCAGTGCAAACCAGTGTTCTTGTAAGTTATAGTAGACTTTCTCAAAAGGGAATTATGAATTTTTTGAGCGGACTCAATGCTTTGCGTCAAGAAAGTGAGCATGATCTCAAAAGCAGCGCGTCATGAAGCGTACCTCTCATGCGAGACCGCTGTTCATACAAAACAAACTTCCGCGCCGAGAATTCCCTCTCCGTGCTGGCATGTGTCACAGGTGGTCGAAAGTCCACTTATGTTAATACAAATATCTCTGGTTGCCACTGTTTTCGTTTTTCGCACAATTTCAACACATGTTTACTTTGAAATTCCTGTCTGAGATGCGCGCCAGTGCTGCACTCTGAAATATGCACTATTGCTCGTGTTGCATGACCTCGGTTGTTCAGGATTGCCAAGTTTCCGCATGAACCGAAAAAACGATACAAAATTCGGCTTCACTCCGAAGCGAAATAATGCATAACGTTATGGTTACGTTTGCGTTTCGGTCAAAAATAATTTTTTTTTTGGTTTTTCGTTTTCGGTTTTCGTCTCGTTCCGATACACTGCCCTAAGCGCTCGAGGAGGGTCCACCCTGTTGTAGTGATTCTTCAAGGTATTACCACGGCTACGCGATCTTCATACGCATTGTGCATACCCAGTGCCTCCAGCAGGCCGTGGCGGTATCTTTAGGATGTCGCAGGGTGATTTTGCACGCAATACGTATCAAGGGGTTGATGGGTGTTATTTCAGTCTTCGCAGGCTGGAGCTACCTCTCAAAGTGAGCGTTCCGGGTTATATTTGGCAGCACATTTTACCGAGCCTTTCTCAATCAGGCCCGCTCTTGTAACACGGGGAAGTACGATGGAGTGTACCCGTCTTTTCCTCTTACATGAATTCACCGTTAATGTCATAAATACCTACATTGCTTTACTGCATGTACGTAGAAGGTGTGCAGTAATGTTTTAGGTCCGACAATCTCGCAGCCTCTGAGTGAAGAGCCAAGTTATTGGCATTGGCCAATCTGATTGCCTTCAGGCAAATTTCCATAGATGCTCTAATGTTAATTTTTTCACGAAAGAGGAAGTGCCACGCTTTCGATGTCTCAGCACTCGGAGCTCGTATAATGCGATATTTGGAAGCAACCAAACATAGACAAGAGGTCCAAATTCGGTTTAACTCAACTGAATTACATCGCAGACACTTCTTTTTAACAGGCGTTAGAAAAGTCTTTATAATTATTCGGTTGTTTTTTTGTTTTGTGTGGGCTTCCTTCCTGTTTAGTAGACTTTCGTTAACGTTAAAATGAAGAGCATGCGTGTGCGATATTGTAAAGAAAAGCACGTGGTGGGACTAGTGATGACGCATTTTTTTTATGAAAGGAAGACAGCGCCTCATTTTTTTTACCAGCAGAAGAACTTTTTGATTGTTGGCACATCCCAAACACGTCTCAAAGTAGGTGGATACCCTATCCCAAATTCTAACGTAATCTTTATTGGTAACTTTGAAACAAACTAGGTGCCTTTAATCATACATGCGGATTAATCAAGTGAGGTAAAGAATGCGTTGTGAACACGGAAACGAAAATTGCTCAGAAACACCTTTATCCAGCCCTGTGCTCAATAAAGGTTGCAAAGCGGGAGCCTTTTGGAGATGGCGTCGGGATAAAAATTTGAGCGTGTAAAGCTCTAATATTGTTTCCTCATTCCATTTGCAGTGTTCCACCACAAAGCAACGCGGCAGTTGACATGGCGTATTTTCTTTGCTTCGATCCCCGTATTTCATTTATTTAAATGTAGTTTTTGCACACCAGCCCTACTATTTTTATTTCCCCTGAGAACTACGCATGCGTCTGTAGTCCTTCGTAGGGCTACGGGCGCATGTGTCGTAAGACTCGGGCAGTTATGTACAATTTTATTTTCGCATATTCTTTTCACCCCCCCCCCCCCCTCTTGCCCCCGCTGCCCTTGGCTTTGCTATGGGTGGCAATGCAGCAGCAGAACCCAATCCTCCTCCAGAACCGAAGCCGGGCAATGGGATCAGCATGGCAGGCGCCGTCCAGGAGTTCCTGGACAGTAATGACCAGAATAAGCAATCAAAAAATAAAGGTATGCCAGCGAGTTGCCATCGATGTGTCCTAAATGTTCGCAAAAGCCCCGCGATATAACTCAAGCGCGCGCCTCGAGAGAGGAGCGTGGCGGCTCCCACAACACGGTTGTCTGGCTATTTCCACTGGCGCGATATTCCAGGCCCACAAGCCGCAGTGCGAGCGGCACCACCTCCCATGCACGCCGAGGAGGCCGCGACATCCATGTCCCTGCTCACGGATCCACCCGATCGTCATGTTGTCCCTGCGGCCGTTTCCACGAACGAGCCAAGTCCACGTTACCTGTTTAGTGCTTACCCCATTCAAAGAAACGAAGACGCTCAACTAAATCATCCATCTAGCAGTCACTGCATCCCCCCCTTTCTCCCAAGACAATGTAGCAAAAAAAAAAGACAGCGACAGGACAAAGGTACGTCCCCAGATCTGTTGCACTCGCACACCCTCTTGACAGCCAACAAGTGAAAGGGCCATAAAAAGGGACACTTGGGGACACTGGCCTGGACAACCGGCTATAGAAGCCGGCCTTTTTATTACCCTCTCCCCATTAGCCTACAGGCGTTGAGCCGTGCTCCCAACTAGGGCTGCAGAAGTTCCGTCTGTTCTTCTCTTCAGCCTCTCCTCCTCATCTCGGCCGTCACTGATTGGCTGGAGCACGGCGAGCAGCGCGCCTCCTGTTCCTGGTCCTTCTTCCGCAATGCCATTTAGACGTCACAAAATTTCACAACTCTCGACACTAATGAGAGAGACAGAATGCGTTTCCCCGCAATGAATGCGGCCCGCAGAGATCCGCTTTAGGACCAACATTTCGGAGGCACGCATGAGCTCTGATCACGTTAGCCCTTGAATTAGGTTTAGCGCCGCCGCCCGCCTGACGCATATAGAAGGCCGGTACGCATTCCATGCATCGTTCTCAAACATGTGAACACGTTCATCCGCAAGTTCAGACTTGTTAAGTTTGTTTAAGTGCTCTGTTGATGTATATTTCGTCCAATTTCTTTGACGTCCCGCTGGGAATGTGCTGGCAGTATTTTGCATTTTCTTGCTATCGCATTCATTGCTTCGCTCTTGCGGCAAAACTGTGAATTTTTATCTATCTATCTATCTATCTATCTATCTATCTATCTATCTATCTATCTATCTATCTATCTATCTATCTATCTATCTAGCCGCCAACGTCTGGGTGCTCTCATGATCGCCTCCTTAACCTGGTGTGGATCAAAATTAGTATAGGACGGAAAGAGTTTGACAAATATAACTGTCTGGTCATGATATGAATAACGCGAAAATCCCGTCGCGTACATCGTCAAACGCATTGCTCCAGACACGTGTGGCACATACCCGCATACCACAGGCCATGGTATGCGGGTATGCGCCACAGGTAATCGACAATTTATATCTACCCAGGAACGGGTAGAACAGACATTGCTCATTTAAGTTAGAGACCTCTTAAAAACATGGTTGATTCTTCCGTCATAGGAATCGGTATAACACGAAAGTGAAACGTGTCCTTACAGTAGCAGTTAAATGTTTACTGTACATTGACATAAGAGAGCTTGCACAATGTCTATTGCTGTTTGACAGGTATAGCGCCGTTTAAAGGGGTACTGACACAAAATTTCGCGGCCGAGATAGCCTGCTGGATCGATTCCCGTGTACATGCGTGTACCATCTGCAAAATATCGACAGCGAATAAAGCTTGGAAGGTATTTTATGTGAATTTTGAAGTTCGCGTGCGCAATCCAGCATTATAGGCCGCACCTGGCGGCATTGACACCCTCGGAGGTGACCCGAGGTGACCCCCCTACTAACAAGTTATGATGACGTCGTAGCCGCCATGTCTGTTTTGACGCGCTCGCCGCTGCATACCCCGCTCGCCGGCGCTGTTGGTGACTGCTCGGCGGCTGCTCGCGGATGTGTGGCCGCGCCGCACGCGTTGAAAGTTTTGTGTTTGGCGACACTACAGCTTTCCCTGTGCTGCCTGGGCTTCAGTGACAGGCCACAATGCCGAAATCCTTCTGCGCTGTTTCCTTCTGCACGTCGAAGTCGGGATCAGGCGTATCGCTGCATACGTTTCCCCGCGACGAACCGCGGCAGCAGAAGTGGATCGAGTTTGTGCGCGCTTGTGGACGTCAGGATACAGTGTACTGTAGTCAGGAGTATCAGGACTGGTCCCCCGTGCAGAACAGTCACGTTTGCGGGCTCCATTTCGCGGCGCATTGCTTTACCACAAAGGCGCCGGACTTGGCGTACATGGGTCTTCCGACTCGACCCTGTGCATCGCTCACGTCTGGTGCTGAGGTGTTACCTAGCTTTTTTCGGCACCAACAACTTGAAGGGTGTCACAATGTTATCCAGTGATTCAATCGGATAATGAACGTAGAAAAAGCGAACAAACTCTGGCTAAATGAATTGCCCTGCAGAACATCTGTGCACGAATGTGTCGGGTCTTACCATTGTACATTGCCGACGCAAGGTTCATCGTGGTCGTCGTCGCTGGTATCGCTGCCGCTTCCCGACGAATCGCTCCTCGCCAGCGGGTGAAACCTGAAGTGATTCGCCATGTCGAAAATTCCTTCCATCCCCGCCGCAAGAAAATTATTAAATATCTGTCGCGCGCTGCAGCAAGCGAGGTGCCGTGTTATGACTAACAGGCCCCCCAGCAACACATTGCAGCGAAAAAACACGGGGCGAAAATTTTTGTGTCAGGACTCCTTTAACGTGGATGCATCCACGTTAGCTTGGTGGTAATCTGCATCCCGATGACTAGTGCCCATGATCAATGATTAAACAAACCTAATAAAACTTTTTGTTGGGCTAGTTGGTACATGCTTACTGAAATACAAATAGACGCAAACCTTCGAGGAAGAAAATTAGAGGCAGAACAGAAAGGGCGTCACTCGCAACTAACTTTATTCTCAGAACATCAGCTACTTTAATAGCCGCAGCAACTATGCGCGCGCACATCACCTCACGTGCTCGTCAAAAAACACTCGATAAGATTGACAAGAAATGACAAAAAAAAATCGATTAAACGAAAAAAGATTCGAAGAAATCGAGCTCACCACCACGCAGAGCAACAGAAGTGTCACTAACACACATATCTCCCTTCTTTTTAATGTAGTAAGCTTCCATGATTTCACGCGCTAATGTATCATTACTCTTTCCAAGGACGGAGACACTGGAAAACCCGGGCTCACACTTACAGGAACCACAGTGCACCGGCAAATGTGCTGATGTTCTGAGAATAAAGTTAGTTGCGAGTGACGCCCTTTCTGTTCTGCCTCTAATTTTCTTCCTCGAAGGTTTGCGTCTATTTGTATTTCATTAAACAAACCCTTGTGGCCATAAATGATTGTAATTGTAGCGACACGCCAGTCTTGGCCAGCTGGCCGCGAAGAAACAGAAGTGAGCCGCGTGGCTCGTGATGTGCGAGCCACGCGCAGGTTAGAACGCCTTGGCTCTTGACCTGGCTGGACGCGGCACCCGCTATCGCTTGGCTTCGCCAGCGTCCCAAATAAAGCTGCGACCACGGCACGGCCTCGCCAGCCGCCGTCTCGTCTTCTTGCTCGACATGATTGCTGTACGGTGAGAGCGGAATCAGAGAAGGTGGTGTGACAGCCAGAAGAGCGTCACTGATTGGACGCCGAACTTGGGCTATGGTCGTCTACTCGCGGTATATTTTAAGGCGAAAGCCTTTAATGTATCCTGCTCACGTCCGTCCGTCCGTCCGTCTCTCCGTCCGTCTGTCTGTCCGTCCATCCTTCCGTCCGTCCGTCTGTCCGTCGGTACGTCTGTCCGTCCGTCCATCCGTCTGTCCATCCGTCTGTCCGTGCGTCCGTCCGTCCGTCCGTCCGTCCGTCCATCCGTCTGTCTGTCCGTCCGTCTGTCCGTCCGTCCGTCTCTCTGTCTGTCTGTCCGGCCGTCCGTCCGTGCGTCCGTCCATCTGTCCAGGTCCGTCCGTCCGTCCATCCGAGCTCTGGCACGGAGCCAGGTGGCCGCCAGGATGCGCAAACGGACGCCGGTCGCGTCCGGACTCTACAGCGCTCGCGCTTTGCTTGCGTAGCGTCGCTGTGCCCAGCGTCTGCAATCATTCTGACCGACGCCGTCTCAATGGACACAGGCGTTCACGGAATACACTTTCGAATTTACAAAGGGTCCGTCAATTTAAGCGCTGGAACGCGGATGGCGTTTGCAGGATGCGGAAAGCACGAGAAAATACTAACGCATGCGAACGGAGCAAGGTTAGTCTGGCATCTCGCTGCGATTCGCGGTAAAAAATTAAAAAAAACACGCACACATTCGGTTTGTGTGTTATCCCACTGAGAGTGTAAAACAAAAAAGACATGGCATAGTCAGTGGAATGGCCACACGCTTTCGCCTAACACACTTTGGAAAGTACAAAGTGTCCTTCAATTTTTCGAGTTATTGAAGAACCCTGCCCGACCAGAGGGAAACGCAACGCAAGTCGTGTCTTCCCCGTTGGCCGGCGGCGATTTGTCGCGGGGCGAGTTATACACCAGAACATAGCGAGTTCAGTGTGTGCCGCCATAATTAAGCAGCACGGCG
Source organism: Rhipicephalus appendiculatus (assembly GCA_030522465.1). NCBI lineage: Eukaryota > Metazoa > Arthropoda > Arachnida > Ixodida > Ixodidae > Rhipicephalus > Rhipicephalus appendiculatus. The sequence continues at coordinate 98,476 of JALIZH010000106.1, forward strand.
CGCCATCTGTCGCAAGAGCGGCAAAGCAACACCTTGAACTGCCAGGCTAGCAGACGCTCCGCGATTCAAACGCGAAACTTCCCAACCCGAGTCCGGCTGTAAGCATGTTCCGCGCTTTTCTTTTGGAAATGCATGCTGTTTTCTTGTGAAACGTCGAGAAGACCTTCCTCGACAGTCCGGAATGTCTACAGCACGTGCATTGCAGACTGTGGAAGCAACTTTGTCAGGTAAGTACTATCGCGATGGAAAGAAACGCGAACAGCGGGAAGCGTGGCTTTCGACTGAGTCGAACTGCGACATGCCTTGACTACGCTAGGCAAAACCTGTGCTTTCAGCCGGCGTCACCGTAGCGCTAGAATCCCACTCCGGCTTGCGCTCATGCACCGCATGTGTTTATCATTTGCCAGTCATTCCTGGCATTCGGAACACAAACGCGGTGCGAAAGTGTCAGCCAGAGCAATATTTTATAGCACTGCGGTGACGCCGGCTAAAATCACAGATAGGCCTAGCGACAGTCAAGGCATGTCGCAGTTCGATTGAGCCGAAAGGCCACGCTTCCCGCTTTTCACGTTTCTTTGCATCGCGATAGTACGCCGTTACCTTTGTACTAAACGTGCGCAGTTTGCGAGCACGCGTGAGTCGTAATATCTCCTATTATTTGCATACGGCCTGCGAAAGAGTACGGGAATGATTTGGTGCCGCATACTGCAGGCATACTGCACGCAAATTACTGCTGTAAAGCGAAATAGCTGGCGTCACGCTTGAATACACGCAGTAAGTGTACTTACTCGTACACTTTTACTAGGCTCGCAGTTTTTACTGTTGATTGCAATTATCCACTGGCGGCGGATGGAAATCGTTGCGGATGGAAATCTGTGCAATCTGAAAACACCGCACGGGCACCATTCCCATGTTGTGTTGTCATCTTCACAGAGAGTGGTGAGTGATATCTTCCTCTTGCGCTGATTGTTTTCGCATCCAAAGACGGCGCAGTGGTGCCCAAACGATTTCTTGTAAGCGGGAGCGGCGTGAATAGGCGCTTTCTCGTATTTTAAGGTCCTACACACGCCACTTGCCATGTAACAGATACACGCCTTGGCAGTTCAAAACAAACATGGCGTCTGGATGCGAGAGTATGCCGCCGAGAGCCTAGGCGCCTGGGTGCGAGATAGGCGTGCTCTGGTCTATAGGAACGCGGAGTTACGGCCACGCGAACCACTCGCGCATCGTAGAGCTATTTTTGGCATGGACGTATGCTATGAGCGAGAACCTGGCAGTGTGCCTGGCACCTGGCAGTGTGCTAATGCGCCTACAAATTTGCACTTTTAAATGCGAAGCATTTCTTAGCGAACTTCGGCGACTTTGAGCGTATCTATCTATCTATCTATCTATCTATCTATCTATCTATCTATCTATCTATCTATCTATCTATCTATCTATCTATCTATCTATCTATCTATCTATCTATCTATCTATCTATCTATCCGCCTACGACTTTGTGCTCTCCTGGCCGTGTCGTTAATGGGATTTATACCAAAAGTGGTATGGAATAACATGACTGTATGAGAAACAGGAGTGACTGGTCATATCATGAAAATCATGACTAACTTTTCATGTAAACTATGATTTACATGCCATGGCCATAGTACTCCTGAGGCCGTTTTCTTAACTTGATATATCCAAAAATTGGTACGATGAGACATTTCTGCATGACCGACATAAATGACAGGTGCTAATATGAAAATCATGATCTGCATGTCATGTACAACATGATTTACATGCCCAGCTCATGGCGCGCTGACGGCCATTACGTTAGCTTGATATACAGCAAATTTGGTATTGCGTGACGTGACTGTATGACGAACATAAATGCCAAGTGGTAATATAGAAATCATGACATGTCATGTGCAACATGACTTGAATGCCACGCTCATGACACTCTCGTGGCCGTTTCGCTAGCTTGATATACACCATGTCTGGTATTGAGGCACGTGACTGTATGACGAGCATAAATGACAGGTGGTAATACGAAAATCATGACCTGCATGTCATATACAGCATGATTTACATGCCACGCTCATGGCGCGCTGACGGCCGTTTCGCTAGCTTGATATACACCAAATGTGGTATTGCATGACGTGACTGTATGACGAACATAAATGCGAAGTTGTAATATGGAAATCATGACATGTCATGACTTGCATGCCACACTCATGGTACTGCCATGGCCGTTTCGCTAGCTTGATGTACACCAAATTTGGTATTCAGCGACGTGATTGTATGACGAGGATAAATGACAAGTGGTAATATGCAAATCATGACATGTCATGTGCAATATGACTTGCATGCCACGCTCATGACACTCTTGTGGCCGTTTCTCCCGCGTGATATAAACAAAATTTTAAGGTGAAAACCTTCAATGTCTCATGCTCACGTCCGTCCGGTCGTTCGTCCGTCCCTCCAACCGTGCCCTGGCACAGTGCCAGGTGGGCGCCGGGCGCTTAAACGGACGCCTGTCGCGTTGGACTCTACAGCTTTCGCGCTTTGCTTGCGTAGCGTCGCTGTGCACAGCGTCTCTAATCATGCAAGGAGGGAGACGCGCTCATCACGTTCCATTCTGACCCACCCCGTCTTAGTGGGCAAAGGTGTTCGAGGAACACACTTTGGAATTGACAAAATGTCCGTCAATTTAAACGCTGGAACGCGGCTGGCGTCCGCACGATGCGCAGAGCGCGAAAATACGAACGCATGCGAAACGGAGGCAGACTGGTCTCGCGTCTCGCTGCGATTCGAGGTAAAAAATTAAGCTAAGTTAACATAAGTGGCAGGTGCTAACATGGAAATCTAGGCATGCATGTCATCTACAATGCCATTTACATGCCACGCTCATGGTGCGCTTGCGTCCAGTTCGCTAGCTTGATATACACCAAAATTGGTATTGCGGGATGTGACGATATATCGAACATAAGTGGCAGCTGGTAACATGAATATCTTGGCAGGAATGTCATCTACAATGCCATTTAGATGCCACACTCATGGTGCGCTTGCGTCCACTTCGCTAGCTTGATATACACCAAAGTTTGTATTGCGCGACGTGACTTTATGGCGAACACAAATGACAGGTCCTACTATGTAAATAATGACATGCATATTAGGTACATCATGATTTGCTCCTTGCTGGCTGCTTCGCATCACATCGATTCCCACAGTGCGTGGGATCTGCCGGTTTTTTTTTTATTCGAAACGCGTCAAATGGGACGGACGCGTAGAAACAACGCTTTCAAGGAAGTAATCGTGTATTTCACGGTCATAATGCAGTACTTCACTTTAGCAAGAGCAGTGTGAGGGGACAGTGGTAGATATAAAAGCCTTGTTTTTAAAGCGTTCAGGGTATGTGGCCATGGAACATTCGATCGTGAACGCGCTCTCGCCCTCGAAAGGCAAAACGGCAACGCCGACAACAAACCTTCCCCAGAGCTTAACGTCATATATGAGGAAAAACAAAATCAGGGGAACCCCCCTCCTTGTGGACCGTAGAGCTCGTGAACAAAATCATCATCTACCCCATATGTAAATAATAAAACATTGTGTATATACATTATCAATATGTAAATAATGAAACATTGTGTATATACTGTATGTATAATCACACCACACCCCCGCGTTTGTGTGTCAGGTCTTTGTATGATGACCGAGTGGGCAAAATTTACGGGGATTGACGGTTTACCAGATTACCTCCGGAGCTTCGTCCCACTCATCATCATTCACTTCGTGGATATGGCGTCATTTTTTGTTTTCACTAGTGCCTTTACAGGCATGTCACCTCAAGGTTTTTTATTGCTATTATCTTCCTTCTAACTGCTTTTTTTCCTCTGTATTTCCTTTTACAAAATGGCTTTTGTTCTCCATTGGAATTGTAGAGGACTCATTCATAATATATGTGACATAAGAGATTTGATAAGTAGCTTTTCTCCAATGGCCATGTGCTTACAGGAAACCAATCTGGGAAAAAAACACAAGAACTTTCCTAAAGGTTTTACTGTAATACGACGCGACCATGTTCACGCCAGCCGGTTGTCTGGTGGTGTGGCTATCGTTGTCAAAAGAGGCATCGCAGCGAGAGAGATTGCCGTCAACAGTCACATTGAGGCCCTGGCCGTCACCATTTATCTCATAAAACTGTCACCATATGTTCCCTGTATGTTCCTCCACATACGCATTTTACCGCTAAGGATTTAGAACACATTTTGGACCTACTGCCTGAACCGTTTGTTATAGCTGGGGATTTTAATGCGCACGGAACGCTTTGGGGACGCAGTACAACCGACATCAGAGGACAAATCCTCAAAGATTTTATCCTGAGCAATGACGTATGTCTTTTAAATACTGGTGGCGTCACCTATTGCTCCCCAAGCCCATGAGCTACGAGCTGCTTAGATGCGTCGCTGTACTCACCGGCGCTCTTTTGTGACTTTAAGTGGAGCGTAATAGATAATGTTTACGGCAGTGACCACATGCCCGCTATCATAGAATTAACACGAACCCCTCCCTACTACTTCCTCTCGGTCACCTTGTTGGAAACTACATCTGGCAGACTGGGCACTGTTCACTGAAAACACCGCCCTAGAAAAAGATGGTTTAAGCATAGTGGAAATCAACGAGACAATCACTGCCTGCATACTCGCGGCAGCCGAACAAACTATACAACAATCATCCGGTGTTCTAAACAAAAAACTTAAACCCTGGTGGACAAAAGAGTGCACACAAGCTAAGAAAATGCAAAACAAGGCCTGGGGAATTTCCCGTAGATAACCTACGGGAGAGAACCTCCTAGCATTTAAAAAGACAAGGGCAAAGGCAAGATTTATCCGCAGGCAGGCCGAAAAACTCCCGTGGAAAAAGTACATTTCATCACTTAACAGTTCTATCACATCTAAAAGAATGTGGGATCATGTGCGCAAGTTTAACAGCAACTACAGTTCATATACCTTCCCCATTCTCTCAACTCCTGGCATCCAGACAACCTTAGACGAACAGGCAGGCCTACTAGCTCAGCACTTTTGTGCAATTTCGAGCTCAACAAACTATTCGGCAGCCTTCCTAAAACATAAACAGTCTACAGAAAAACAAAAGCTTCCCACTATAGGTTATCAGGACAGATCATACAACGTCCCCTTAACTCTACAGGAAATAAACAGAGTGTTTTCTCAAGGTGAAAAAAACAGCGCCTGGTTCAGACCAAATACATTACCAAATGCTCGCCCATTTGTCCCAGGAAGCGGTGAAGACATTGCTGCAGTTCTTTAACGTTATCTCGGTAACTGGCAGAATGCCAACAGAGGGGAAAAAAGCCATTATAATTCCATTTCTGAAAGCCGGAAAAGACCCTACATTACCAACCAGCTACAGGCCGATAGCACTCACAAGTTGTATAGCGAAATCATACGAGAGCATCATTAATATTAGGCTAACATACATCCTGGAAACCGATAACTTGATAAATGTCCACCAGTGTGGTTATAAGAAAGGATGTTCGACTACTGATCACCTCGTTCGCCTTGAACTCATAGTACGAGAAGCTTTCTTGCGCAAACAGCACTGCTTAGCAGTATTTTTCGATCTTGAAAAGGCGTATGATACAACGTGGAAGTTCGGTATCTTACGAGACCTGGGGGATCTAGGAATCCGTGGAAGGATGCTTAACTGCTTGTCCGACTTTTTATCAGACCGAACCTTTCGGGTTCGTCTAGGCTCAACACTTTCACGTCAATTTACTCAGGAAAATGGTGTACCTCAAGGCTGTATCTTAAGCACAACCCTCTTTGTCGTCAAAATGAACTCGGTGAACCACGTCATACCACCCACGCTTATGCATCACTTTACGTGGATGCTCTCCAAATAGCATGCCCGGTCGTCCAACATGGCGACGTGTGAACGGCAGACTCAAATTGCACTAAACAAGCTAACCCACTGGGCCAACAAAAACGGCTTTCGGTTCTCAGAGGAAAAGACTGTTGCCGTGGCGTTCTCTAAAAACCGACGCTTGCAGCCAGACCTCATACTTAAACTAAACGAAACATCACTGCCAGTAAAACAGGAACAGAAGTTCTTGGGGGTCATATATGATAAGAAGCTTAACTTTCTCTCACACATTAATGATCTGAAGGTTAAAGCCAATAAGGCCCTCAACGTTCTCAAAGTCTTGTCCCGCGAGCGTTGGGGTTCCGACCGTAAATACCTCCTACAGATCTATCGCTCGTTGGTACGTAGTAAACTAGACTACGGTAGTATAATCTATGGTTCGGCAAGAGGCTCGTACCTTAAGCTTCTTTATCCTGTCCGCTACAAAGGGCTACGCCTCGCAACAGGTGCCTACCGGACCTCGCCCATTCCCAGCTTGTATTCGGAAAGTAACGAACCGTCCCTGGAATACAGGAGAACACAACTGATGTTAACATATGTCCTAAGAGTTCATGCTTCACCAGACCATATATGCTACGACATTGTCACGCGCTCTGACCAACGACTACACTACAGGAATAAGCCGAATTCCATTAAGCCACTAATACTCAGATTTGAAGAAAAACTTCACGCCCTAAATGTCCCTAACGAAGCACTCTCCATTGCCAGAAGACCAGCCAGATTGGCTCCCTGGAGTGACTTCTCCAAATTTCCTGATTTTTCACTGACACATATCGAAAGACAGCACATGTCACGCGAACAGATACTGCAGGAATTCCGTACGCTACAAGAAACGTACCGAACTTATGAGCAATTTTATACTGATGGCTCGAAGACGTCTACGTATGTGGGAAGCAGCGTGGTAGGAGAAAGATGTGAGCAACTAGTAAGGCTTCCATAGTTAGTCTCTGTCTACACCGCTGAGTGCTCTGCCTTATGGATGGAAGTCAGAAACATTATAAACTCAAAACATAAAAAACAGTAATTTTTACCGACTCTTCAAGTGCTCTTAGAGCCCTCAATTCGAAATCGCAATATGAGCCCTTTATAAGTGATATACTAAACAGCTTATCCCACCTGACCGAAGGTCGCACCATACACTTCTGTTGGGTCCCGAGGCATGTTGGGATCACAGGTAACGAATGGGCGGACCAACTGGCAGCAGCGGCAAAAAAGCTGCGTGTTTCCACGAACAACATACCTGCTAGGGATGCGATTAAAGCAGTTCGCCGGGCCATCAACTCTCATTGGCACCATGAATGGTAATCGCAACATAACAACAAACTTCATCTAATTAAACCTGTCCTTGGAGAATGGAAGACGTGTTTTCATCAAGAACGCTTTATTGAAGCAGTTTTGTGCCGACTTCGAATAGGCCATACGCTCGTCACACACAACTATCTACAGGCAGGTGTAGAACCACCTGACCTGCCATAAATGTCACAAGCAACTAACGGTAGTACACATTTTAATAGCTTGTCCACATATGGAACCGTTAAGACAAAAGCATTGTCATATGTTCTATAACCTAAACATTCCATTTCATCCAATGTTACTCTTATGTGATGACGCTTTAATACCCTTGGCTGATGTAATCAGCTTTTTAGACGAAGCACAATTGCTAAATAAACTTTAATGACAAACTATGCTACTTCTATGAGACTAGCAAAACTCAACCAACGCGAACTGCAGCACAGGCCTCTCCGAGAGGCCTTTGCTGCAGCAGAAATTCGAAATGAGGCACTTCCCTCCTGGCCCTTCGGTATAAGGACGCGGGCAGGGCAGTAGTGCTATGTAAACGCCTACGCGGTTTCAACAAGATGACCTTGTGCACCAACCATATACATTGACCACCTTACGCATCATGTTCATTATTTTAGAGTATATATATTTTACGCGATCACGCAGCTAGTATTCTTAGGCCTCTCTACAGCCACGTAACACTATTCATAATATCCCATCTGTCATCGCCGAGCACACATATCATAGTCATTGTCATAGTATAGTTCACTCTAGGTTTTTCCACCATGTGTCCACCATGCGCCACAAAACCGTACTTAACAATAACAATAATTTTAGTCATAACTTAACAACCATTGTTAAAGCATTGACTGTGACATGTATCTTTCTTATTTTAATGTTTCTATCTACAGGTTCATCGAACCCAAGGTGTAATACTAAAGACCAACAGCATTACTGTGTTACTGCAATTCGAGAAAACTGTACTTGCGGTGAGTCAGTATCATTGTGCAGCCATGAGTGCATTTTTGGTGATCAACCGTGCTTCATGTGCCCTGCTCATTAAGGCAGTAGTTCTCAAATGGCGGTCCCCGCGAAACCCATCTTCGAAGCAAAAAAAAAAAAACACAACAAACAAACAACATGCCTTTTGGAAGCACACTGACTCCCATCACAGCGGCTGCTTCCGTGTTTTCGTCTGCCTCACCCGATAACATTTCTGCAATGCGGCAGAGCTGGCTTATGTTCCCCTTCTCTTTGAGATGGTTGTAAAGATTTAGTCGCTGTTTTCTACGACATATGTGCGCGATTACACTTTCTCCAGCCTTGCATAACTAAAGGGCTAACGTAACTATAAACAGGTTGAATGTGGCTGCAGACAGCACGACTTATTCACATGCTACTGGGATCGAATTGCCACGGCAGTTTAGTTCGACCTTTCTTTGCCATGGTGAAATGAATGGTACCTATTTGATGCTGCTTGTTGTGGTAATTCGTTACCCAACACACTTTTCAGTCACTGCAACGGGTTCCTTTTGACTTTTTTTTGATTCACAATACCTTACAGGCTCCTTATCGGAGCATTGTGTAAGGGGGGCGATACATGGTAAAATACGACATGTGATAAATACAGAAAAAGATTATATGTAAACTATACAATCTGGAAAGTGCACTGTGATGTAAACGAGTGCCAGAAAAGGAAGATGTAACACCCATGTAAAAAAACTAAACAAGGAAGAGCATGCGCGAAGCGAACGAGCTTAATTAACATGGACAGTCAGTGATTGAAAAATGAAGCAAATTTTGGCAACGTTTACAATACTACGGTGTGATATAATACAACGTTACACAATATAAAACATACGAGGTAACACATCTGGAAAGAATTAAATGAGAAATAACTACGTAAGCATGAAATGTTCGAGTAGGCGGTCGTGGAAGGCTTTGCGATTTGTGATCGAAGTGATATCCCAAGGGAGATCGTTCCAAAGTTGAACGGCATGTGGCAGCGCAGAACAACTAAACGCCCTTGTATTGCCGAAGATGCGCTCGAAACTGTCCTGATTATGGAGCCGCCTAGACATGCGCAGTGGGGTTTTCAAAGGGAGGGAACGTGGCCGGGTGGTTTGAACATATCCGTGAAGCAGGCACAAAAGGGAAACGCACCGGCGAACCTGAAGAGGGTGCAGCGAATGTTCGAGTTTTATTTTCGTAATACTGGATGTGCGTTCGTAAATTCCGGTAATAAAACGGGCGGCACGGTTTTGAAAAAGCTCTAAATTAGTAATTAAGTAGTCTTGATGAGGGGACCAAATAGATGACGCGAATTCTAACTGCGGGCGAATGAAGGTTAGGTACGCTAACTTGCGAATGTTAGGTGGCGATTGGCGCAGATTACGGCGAGTGTACCCAAGCGTTTGTGATGCTTTAGCACAGATAGCGGTAATGTGGGGGCGCCATGAAAGATTGTGAGTCAGGTTTATCCCTAGGTACTTGAATGACTGAACACGAGATATGACAGAGTTGTTAATAACGTAGGGGAAATCAGAGTTCGATTGTTTGCGAGTGGAAGAAATTAGTTTACATTTTCCAGAGTTCAATACCATCAGCCATTTTTTACACCACATATTTATAAGGTTAATGTCATTTTGCAGGATGTGGTGATCATCAGGAGATCTTATTTTTCTATAAATGATACAGTTGTCAGCGAAGAGTCTAATACTTGAGGAAATATTATTGGGCAGGTCATTAATGTAAATAAGGAAGAGTAAAGGGCCTAGAACACTACCTTGAGGGACTCCGGATGTTACATCAGCTAGGGGAGAAACACAATTATTAATCACGGTGAATTGTTTGCCGGAATGATAAGAAATTTCTAATCCAAGGTAAACTACCACAGTCCAGTCCGATGGAATTTAATTTGTAAAACAATCGGCAATGAGCCACCCGGTCAAAAGCTTTGGAGAAGTCAAGAAAAATGCTGTCGGTTTGTAAATTGTTGTTCATGTTAAAGTGCAGGTCAGTAGTAAGTTCGAGCAATTGCGTATCACACGACAGATTTTTACGAAAGCCATGTTGATTAATGAAAAAGAAATTATGAGTCTCCAGGTGGCAGTAGATATGCGATGCAATTATGTGCTCTAGCATTTTACAGGAAATGCATGTTAGGGAAATGGGGCGGTAGTTGTCTGGTTGATTTTTGTTTCCAGCTTTGAATACTGGAATAACCCTGGCAACCTTCCATTCTTTAGGTAGTTGTCCAGTCGACAAGGATTGATTAAACATTCTGCACAGTATTTCACTAGAAAGAGGTAGGGTATTTTTCAATATCTTAGCGTTTTGATTATCTACACCTGCCGATGTTGATAGTTTAAGGTTATTTATGAGACATGCAATGCCATCCGCAGTGACCGTTATTGGTGTCATATATGGGTAACCTAAATCTGGAACGTAAGGCACGCTTAGGTGATCTTCTTTTGTAAATACCGACGAGAAAAATTTGTTGAACTCATATGAGCACTGATCATCCGTTAGAGGTGTATTGTCGTCATTGAAAAGACAGATTTGTCGCGATTCATTTCCAGGGGATATGGTTTGCCAGAACTTTCGTGGGTTTGAGTGCAAGAGGGAGGGTAGGTCATGTGAATAGTACTTGTCTTTGGCGGAACTTATAGCTGATGAATATTCTTTCAGGCATGTCTTGTACTTTTCCCAGGAAGACGCGCTGGGTGAATGCTTGGCTACTGTGTAGAACCGCTTCTTTTTGTTCGCAGTTTGCGCAGTGATGAACTGAACCAGGGATTTTTGTTATCGTGAGCAATAGAGATAAGAGGCACACACCTGTCCACTAATTCTGACATCTTGTTCTTAAATGCGAGCCAATTTTCATCCACAGACTGCAGAGAGAAAAATTGTACAAAACACTGATGGAAGAAAACCGCTAATTCCCTGTTCATGCCTCTGTAGTCCGATTTATTGTAGTTACGAATGAACTTGGTAGCCATGGAACCTATATTTGGTACCGGTTTGTGGATGGTGAGTTGTAGGAGGTTGTGGTCACTAAAACCATCGCAGTATTCGATTGTGCCTACCGTATCAGGAGCTGTGGTTAGCACCAAATCTAGACTATTAGTGCCACGTGTGGGTTTATTTACCACTTGTGAAAAGTTGAAATCCAACGAAAGGTTAACGAAATCAGTTGAATTTTGGCAGGACGATGATAAAGTGGGCCAGTCGATGTTGGGTAAGTTAAAGTCACCGAAAAGGAACACGTGATCCGTAGGACATCCCTTGATTGCGGCAGAGATGCTGTTTCGCAATTCATCTAGGAATAGAGGACTAGCATCGGGTGGACGATAACAAACGCCTATTAGTATGTTGTCGGTGTGCGCCCTACATGCTGCCCATATTATTTCCAGATCAGAGATCGTATCAATGATGAAAGATGCGATGTCGTTCTTAATGGCCAGCAGTACCCCTCCGCCTGTCTTTTGTGTGCGGTCACGCCTATAAATGGTGTAGTCCTTATCAAACAGTAATTCATTGTCCCTGATATTAGGGCACAACCAAGTATCTGTAAGTACTACGACATTTGAACAGCTGTCATCAAGGAAGGATGAAACCTGGTCGCATTTGGGCAGAAGGCTTCTGATGTTAGTGAATAAAACCGATAGCGGAAGAGTGGAGGCGGGTTTTGAAGGTTCATTGCGACCGCACTTGTTCCTCTTTCTCTCTAGCTATCGTGTAGATAAAACAACAGAGTTTGTGGAGGAGTCAAAAACGTATGTCTCTCGATCAATTCGGAGCTTATCAATCGATAATCGATAAGGTTTAGCCTTTTCCCTGGCAAATTCTAGCAATTTCCTTTTTGCTTGGCGTGTTGAGGGTGAAAAGTCTTCGCTTATTCCAAATTTTGAGCCTTTTTTAGTTTGCTGGCAGAAGCCAGAATGCTTTGCTTGTCCTTGAAGGCGGTCATCTTTGCTATTATAGGCCGACACTTGTTTGGAGCAAAGCGACCTAATCTATGTACCCTATCAAATTGGGAACCAGTCATTGTGATGTCAAGATTTTGGGAACAGAAAGTTATGAACTTCAACCAGTCTAAGAGGCCTTCCCAAAACATCCATGACTGAAAACCACTGCATTAACGCAACGATTACTTTTTCTGCGAGTGTACATTTTCCCACATGCATGTACGCCGTGAGGCCGTGCTGTAAGGCTGCACATTACCTGGTTGGTAACACATTAAAAAAAGCGGTCACTGGCCGTGGATAGACTTAAGAGCAGCTACCGCCCATGTGATTGCGACGAGTTCTCTAGTGGCAGGTAGCACTGAGCGTTCTTTGTGACGTTTTTTTTTCAATTGTAAGGACGCCTCGAGGATAAAAATGTCTGTTGTAAAATTACTTTCAAGTGCACAGTTTGTGCGAGACGCATCCCTGCATGAGACCGACACGTCTTGCTGCCCCTATGGGGAATCAGTTTCCGCGGACATGCAGCGCCGCCGTGTCGGAGACTCTCGGAAGCACCCGGGCATACAAACAAACAAAAATGGCTTCTAACGTGAACCGCGCTGCAGTAGGCGATGATAAAACGAAGAAAAAAGAAGCTTCGAGGCCGGCGGCATTGCTGTGCTTATAAATGACATGACCAAGAAGGCTTTGACAGGCGCGTGCCATTTTACTCATTCCCTTCAAGACCGTATGAACGAGAGCAGCGGCAGCGTTGGATACAGGCCATTCAGCGCGCTGGGTAAGTGCGCTGTTTGCTGTAAGGTTTGGCAAAGAAAAAGGAAGTGGACGCTTCAGCTTTCGCGCTTTATTCATTTGACAGGCCTGACGGGGGATCTTGAGAACCAAATGAAACACTAGAATATGCAGCCGGAACTTCTCAGGGAATGCAAGGAGCAACATAATGCACCATCCTGCATAGGCGCCGACAATTTTTCCGTCAGCATACTGCCGCACGGCTCCTTGCGACCTTTCTGCCCCGACGGAGCGTTTTCAGCGGTGAGTTTTTTTTTCTTTACATATATGTCGTCGTTGAGGGTCGCGCTCAATTGTAGTGATATTACATAGAGATATCGTGCCTCGCTAAGTTCTCTCCGTCGCTCGTGAGGCAGTTGGCAATTTGCCCCGGGCGCGTTCATTTATTGGTTAACAGGTGTTGACAAACTACCGATATTATAGGCATCATACACCGTTCACAGTCCCCTAGTATCGCCTTATTATGGGCGGGGCGTCGCTATGTCCACTAACGAAATCGCTGGCTGAATAAATCACAAGGTCTGCGTTCAATTCGAAAGCTGGAAAGCTGTTGCGCTAGAAAGCTTTATGCACAGTGTCTTAGGAGAACGCGTCATTCGTATTTAAGACGGCTATATGCCCAAAAATCTATCGTACCTCACGGCAAACGTGTGTACTATGACAGGCAATAATGAGGTAAACAAGTTAAGCAATACATTTTCGAGTTTCATGTCTAAAGATCAGCTGATATGAGGTCTTGAATACTGAGGAGATATTTCCTCTAAACACAGCCTACTGTCTACGTGTTGAGCTCTCAACACACCACTGCTACTTTTCTCGTGCGCCTTACACTTACCTGATTTTCGTTTTCTGTGTGTTTTGGTTTTAGGAAAATGCATTTCATAGTTTATTAGTTTCAGGTCACTAGTCACGATGACAATATGACATGTTGCTAAAGGCTGTATAATTTCAATGTTTCTCCCTACCAGATGGCGAAAGAGAGCTGAGGCATAAACAGTCGCCCTCAAATGTTCAGGCACCCTGTGAAGGAAATGCAAGTTGGTCGTTATGGTTTTTGTAGTTCAGAGATTTTACTGTACAACGTTATCCCATTATATACAAGTCAAGGAAAGTCGTAGCTTGGCTGGAGGCTCCCAGCAGCTGAAGCTATCCCCTGACATAACAGATGGAAGTAGTAGCTTGGAGCCACTATGTTTCTTTTTTTTCGTGGAGCTTTGTTCATTTTTGGTCCTCATTTATAACTTGTGACTTTCAGGTTGAGTCCTCAGAAGACGAGCAAGGTGAAGTGTTGCCTGTCTTTGTGCAAAAAGAGGGCGAAAAACCAGCCACACCGTGTTCCCCCACATCAGCATAGCATGCTGTGGAGCCAAATGCTAAGGTACGTTTTTGGGGCGATTTGACATAAAATCTTTTGATTCCGGGGGCAGAGTTACGGTTGTTGCAGTTAAGAAATCATGCAGCAGTGACTTGAAAGACGTGGCGCAAGGTTACAAACGAGAAGAAACAAGAAGAGACAGAAAGAACGCGTTTGGCGCTCTGTCTCTTCTTGTTTTTCTCGTTTCTAACCTTGCGTCATGTTTTTAAAAGTAACTATGCACCAACTGGTCCAACATAACGTATTGGTACAGCAGTTACTATGTCCGGAAATAACAAGTAAAAAACCGGCAGATCCCACCCACTGTGGGAATCGATGTAATGCGAAGCAGCCAGCACGGAACAAATCAAGCTCTACATAATATGTATGTCATGATTTGCATGCTAGGACCTGTCATTTGTGTTCGTCCTACAGTCACGTCACGCAATACCAATTCTGGTGTATATCAAGCTAGGGAACTGGACGCAAGCGCACCATGAGCGCGGCATGTAAATGGCATTGTAGATGACATGCATGCCGCCAAGCTTCTCATGTTACCACTTCCCACCCATGTTCCTTGTAGAGTCACGTCCGGCAGTACCAATTTTGGTGCATATCAAGCCAGCGAAACCGCCGCGAGCGCGCCGTGGGCGTGGAATGCAAGTCATGTTGCACGTGACCTATCATGATTTGCATATTACCACTTATCATTTACGTTCGTTATACAGTAACATCACGCAGTACCAAATTTGGTGTATATCAAGCTAGCGAAATGCCCAGCTAGCGTGCCATGAGCGAGGCATTCAAGTCATGTTGCACATGACATGTCATGATTTCCATATCACCACTTGTCATTTATGTTCATCATACAGTTACGTGACGCAATATCAAATTTGGTGTATATCGAGCTAGCGAAACGGCCGTGAGCACACCACGAGCGTGGCATGTAAATCATGTTGCACATGGTATGCCATGATTTCCAAATGACCACTTGGCATTGATGTTCGTCATACAGTCACGTCACGCAATACCAAATTTGGTGTATATCAAGCTAGTAAAAACGGCCGCGAGCATACCATGAGTGCGGCACGTAAATCAGGTTGCACATGACATGTCATGATTTCCAATGACCAATTGGCATTTACGTTCGTCATACAGTCACGTCACGCAATACCATATTTGACGATTATCAAGCTAACGAAACAGCCGCGAGCGTGCCATGAGCGTGGCATCCAAGTCATGTTGCTCACGACATATCATAACTTCCATATGACCCACTTGGCATTTATGTTCCTCACACAGTCACGTCACGCCGTACCAAATTTGGTGTACATCAAGCTAGCGAAACGGCAATCAGCGCACCACGAGCGTGGCATGTAAATCATGTTGAACATGAAAGGCAGGTCATCTGTAATGTGGTGGTCATCGTGGTGCACAGTCTGTAATCTTGTTGGTCATGCAAAAGTATCTCATCAGACCGATTTTTGGACATATCAAGTTAACAAAACGGCCTGAGGAGCACTACGGACATGGCGTGTAAATCATGATTCTCGTCACAAGTTATTCATGATTCTCATGGTATGACCAGTCATTCTTCTTCTTCATATATTCATGTTACGCCACACCAATTTTGGTGTAAATCCCATTAACGATACGGCCAAGAGAGCACAAAGTCGTAGGCGGCTAGATAGATAGATAGATAGATAGATAGATAGATAGATAGATAGATAGATAGATAGATAGATAGATAGATAGATAGATAGATAGATAGATAGATAGATAGATAGATAGATAGATAGATAGATAGATAGATAGATACGCTGAAATTCACCGAATTTAGCTAAGAAATGCTTCGCATTTAAAAAATAATAGCTTGGAGCTCATATGTTCGCCTATGTCTGGAGATCCGTTAACATTTGGCTTAATTTGTAACTTTTGACTTTCAGGTTGAGTCCACAGAAGACGAGCAAGTGGAAGTGTTTGATGGTGCCGCGGAAGAGTGCCAGTTCGAAGAACCAGCCACATGAGCAGAGAAATTTCTATCGCTCCTACACCATGGTTTGGGGCCAAGTTCTAGACTGTTTTTGTTTGGAGGCTTTTGATACGGTGTCCTCCACACCATGGGCAGTGAGGTACCTTCGCGGAGTATGCGACAATGTTTTTTCACTACTGTTAAGTCGACTGCCTGAAGTGAGGGATAAGACAACCGATATGAGTCTGCCCTATAAGCTCCTGATATTTCTTTTTCAACATGAAACATGGATTGCCTTTCAGTGCCCTTACGCAGATCCAGCTTTCACGGACATCGGCGCTTAGTTCGCGTGTCTTCCACCACGTGCCGCATGACTTTTATCTTTTGAATCTCGCGCGAAGTCAAGAGTCGCGTCAAGGCAAGAAAGAAAAGGAAAGAAACAAAAAGTTCAGAACACACAGCTTCACGACTTGGCGTGGCCTGCCGCGTTCGTTGCTAACGGCGACATAGATAAGACCGGCGAGCTGCAACGTTAAAATGGCTAGTCACTCCCCGATCCTTATGGCAACGACTCGTTTTACGCATCAGAAAAAGAAAACGGTGCCCGACTGCACCGGGAATTCGGAAGGGCAGCCAAACTTACTCATTTATTCCCTTCGCATTTTTTTACACCAAGTATGTTACGCCCGCCGTTTGTCCGGTTCGCGATCTAGACAGGAAACCATGATCCTGCCGGCGCGGCCACGTCAAGCAAAATTAAGAACAGCTGTGCCTAGTTAAACCAGTGTAACCATAGAAAAGCCTTATTAAGCCATGTTGAGCATTGTAAAACCTAATTAACTACGCATAACTAAGCTAACGAAATCACACCTCAAAAAAGCCCTAATTTAGCCGAGCTGAGATTCTCGTGTGCCTAGTAATGCCGAACTATGTAAGATGCGCCGAGCTTAGCCTAATACTAATTAAGACTGAATATAACTAGTGGTAGCTCAACTAATTAGCTAATTAAGCTTACCTTGACATGGGATGGAAGCTAATCGATACCAAGCGACGAATTTGCAAGTTAGGCCAATTTATCTAATTAAGGTAAGTAAGGTACTTGGTGCTGTGATTGCCAAGTGATTCCCAATGAAACCCGATCGATACCTATCCGATACTCGTGAATCGCAAAGTGATGGCGTGAACACATCGTGCATGGACGTGTGAATGAACGTGTGCCTAGTCAAGCCAGGACCAGGCGAGTGCCGACCAGCTCTGCTCTGTCCCAGCCTTACGCGACTCAGCGCAAGCTGCGCAAATTTTTTACCATGTTGAAAGGCTCGGCCGATGGCAGATCTTGAAGATGTTGGCGCACATCTAATGACTTGACAGTCGACTGATAGCATTTCACAATGTTTAGTTCTAGGTTACTTAGCTTGTAGCGTCTGCTTACTTTTCGTCCCCGTGTTTTCCGAGCTTTTTTCTACTGCTTAGGCTTCTCTGGATGAACAGAAGGCGGTTATACTTCTTATAATAACTGTTGGGGTTTTGCGTCCAAAGAACGCGATATGAATGTGAGAGATGCCATAGTGGAGGGCCCCCGATAGTTAGACCACGTGGGGTTCTTTAACGTGCACCTAAATCTGAGCACATGGGCTTCTTGCATATTGCGTCCATCGAAATGCAGCCTCCGCGAACTAACATGGTGCTACCAAACGTGTGCTTCAAACTACAAAGTACGGCCGCGGCGGTGCATTTTCGATGGAGGCCAAAATGCTTGAGGCCCATGTGCTTAGATTTAGGTGCACATTAAAGAACCCCCCGGTGGTCGAAATTTTGAGAACCCTGCACTGCGGCGTCTCTCATCATGTGGTCGTTTTGGGACGTTAGACCCCAACAATTATTATGACTATTAAAGTACAAAGTAACCGTTCTAGAAGGTCTTGGCTCGCGGTACACACAAATCGGCGCATAGCACACATTATGCAAACGTGTGCTAGCGCTACAGATTTGCCGGTCACCGGCTCCAAAAACACTACCTAAATATCATCATTCGAATGCCCTCTGGCATGATTTTTTTTAATGAACGAAAATTAATAATAATAATAATAGTAATATCTGGGGTTTTACGTGACAAGACCACGATATGATAATGAGGCCCGCGGCATAGGCGAACTCCGGAAATTTTGATCATCTGGCGTTCTTTAAGGTGCTTTGACATCGCACAGTACATGTGGTCCTCTACCATTTCGCCTCCATCGAAATGCGACCACCGCGGCCGGGATCGAACCTGCGCCTTTCAGGTCAGCAGCCGACCTCCATAGCCGCTATGCCGTCGCGGCGGCATATCTACAGTGTGTCCACAGCCACCATTGTCCCCCATGAAAAAAAAAAAGGATGGAATAAAATTCTAATAAAGAGTCTAAGGCAGGGAGCTACCATCTCTCCAATGCTATTCACCGCTTGTTAACAGGAGGTTTTCAGAGCGTTGGATTGCGGACAGCATGCGATAGCAGTTAAAGGAGAGTAGCTTAGTAACATGCGATTCGCTTGTGATATTGCCATGTCTAGTAACTCGGGAAAACTATTGCAAATCACAATTACTGAACTAGACAGGCAAAGCAGACCGGTGCGTCAGAAAATTTATATGCAGAAAAAATAAAGCAATGTTCAGCAGTCTCCGAAGAGAAGAGTGGTTTGCGATGCCTATCAAAACACTGGAAGTGGTAAAGGAATACGTCTGTTTGGAAGGTATTGACCGCAGATACGAACCATGAGAATGAAGTAACCAAAAGTATAAGAATGTTGTAGTGTGCATTCGGCACGTATTCTGAGATAATGATTGGCAGTTTACCCCTATCTCTCAAGAGAAAATGGAATGGTAGTTTACCACTATCTCTCAATCGGAAGGCTAGATCCGCCGGCAACCTACAATATCCTAATCCTAATCCTAACTATCTGTCAAGGGAATGCAGCGAGAAGACAAGATAATTTGTGGCAATTGAAAGTAACATCGGGGATTCCAACAGAAGGCAAGAGCGCGAACGGGAGGCATAAAGTTAAATGGGCAGATGAGATTCAGAAGCTTCCAAGGGGCTAACGTGGGCGCCGCCTGCACAGGACCGGGTTGATTGGAGAAACATGGGAGGGGCATGTACCCTACAATTAGCGTACTCATGTTGCTGGTGATGATGATGATGATGACACACTTGTGCAACGTGAATGCGAAAGTATCATTTCACGATTCGCACACAGTCGCATATATATATATATATATATATATATATATATATATATATATATATATGAAAGAAAGTCACAGTGAAAAACAACATTTATTCTGAGCTTTCGGCCGGGGACCGGCCTTTATCAAAAGATGCCAATGTTACATGGAGTTCGGGTTTAAATACACATTCCCCGCGTTACATACACAGATACACACATGCCGTCGCGATTCGTTGGCACGGGACAAGGGGAGGGACCAGAAGAACAACAGCAAGAAAGGTCAGGGGGAGAGGGTCAGACATGCTTACAAGGCCGCAATTCGTCGGAACTTAACAAGAGGCGGGGCCAGAACACACAAACAAACAATCAATAAATAACAAATAAAAGGGCTTAAGAAACGAGGCTACGTGTGCGATCCAAGGGAAAAAAAAACAATGGTAAGGACGCGATTACCCGGCTAAAAGGGGGATATCCATTCGCTTCGGGACGAAAGGGGAAAATGGTCACGGACGCCGGATGTCAATATATATATATATATATATATATATATATATATATATATATATATATATATATATATATATATATATATATATATATATATATATATATATATATATAGAGGGTATTGTTACAGCAACAAAAAGTGTGTCAAGAGGCCAACCAGGTTTCGCCTTAGCGTTTTTAGTGAGTGTAACCCGTGCTTAGATTTTATTTATTTATTTATTCATTTATTTATTTATCTCCAATGCACTAAAGC
>JALIZH010000107.1:0-19833 GCA_030522465.1 Rhipicephalus appendiculatus
TAGATGCTTGGCCGTATTCGTATTGGCAGCGCTGTTGTTTGTGTCGTCCTTTTTCTTGGCCTCCGTCTTTCGCGCTGTTTTTGTTTTCTGAATAACCTCGAGCGGTGAAAATTTCTCTCCCCTGTCTCCCATGTTGATATCGTAGTTTTAGGAAGTGAAGCACCGAGAGCGAAGAAACGATGTGTTGTTCGGCTGTCGGACAAAACAAGTGTGTAAGGTTTGCAGGCCCATAAAAATACTGCCCCATTTTCTTGCTTCTGATGGTCGCACAATACGCCGAAAACATTAAGATGAAGAAAATGAAAGTTTCTTCACCTTTCCCTTCTTTACAGATTACAGCCATCGTTTCCGCAATGTGACTGTTTTCGACTCTTGTTGTTTTCATAGATTCTACTATTCTGACAGCAACACTTTCTTCCCTTTCTCGCAAACTTACACTAGAATTATCTGACCGGAGAAAAGCTTGCATGATGTTTCATAAACACTCGTTCGGGACCTGGAAACAACAGCTATTTTAAGAGTAAATGGAAATGTGTTACTTCTCTGGTTGTAATAAATTTTGGAACGTCACACCCCTAAATTTTTTTTTCACAGATAAGCACAATATGGTACATATAATAGCACGGTCAGCTTTGGTAGTAGTCACTGACAAATAATTTAAAGAGACGGTCTTCAACGGACGAGCTGTGGTGCTCTAGGGGTTAAGGTTATGACTATTGACCCGAGCGTTCAGGGGTCGGAATCTCAGCCGGTGCTGCCGGAATTAAGTGGAGGTTAAGTTCTTGAGCCCGTGTCCTGCGACTCCGGTGCACGTTGAAAAACACCAGTTAAAAATTTTAGAGCTCTTCTCTGCTGTGCCTGTAATAATCATATCGTATTTTTGTGACGTAAAAACACAAAGTTGTAGTTACTGTCATACACATCAATTAAGTATTGAAGCTTCCAATTAGCCACAAAGCGAATGACATTGGACAAAATAGGTGCTACATGCTTGCTTACAACATAATGATGTTTAAAAAGCGAAAAAGAAACGGTTAAAAGGAGCATGAAAGTGACAATAGTAGAAGTAAGAGCTTGTACTTTCAGTACAATATATCGCAATAGTAAATTAAAAGCTCCAATTTTTCTTTCGTTAGGAGGGCCGTTGACTGTCGGCAACTCTTTCCCTGAATCACAGCCTATTCTGTGGAACAAGACGACTCATCGCACTTTCCGATTCGTGCGAATCCATGCATCGCGCGTTGGTGGCGCTGGTTTGAGGTGCCGCACCATCATTGCTTCATGCGAAGTGGTTCAGGTCAGCGGTAGAAGCTACGACGACGCCGCCCTATGTTCATCAACCTGGGATCCCCCCCTATCACCGGCGGTGATTAGAACCTCGACGACCGAACGCTTTTGCTGCAAGAGCTCAACAAATGTCAAGTCACCCTATCTGCTTACCGCCTCCCTGTACAGTGCCAGGTGCTGTACCTTCCTGACACGTTCCTGGTGATATATTAAGGAATACGACGTCATAATATATCATGCGAAATCAACAGCTTGGCGACCCACTTGACTAAATGACAATGAACCTTCAAAAGGTCAGTATCATTTCTCTTTGGCTGAGGCGTGATGCCATTGCTGACTTAAAACACAACGCTGTTTTCTTTTTCTCGACCTCGTGCTGGGCACACTATATATAGAAAATAGCACGGACAAGATCGGTTCACAAGGACCACCTATGAGGTACAGAGGCTCCGCCGTTCAGTGCTACACATCAGGGCTGCTGAGCCGATATGCGCCTTTTCAAACCCTGTCGTTGTTTTGACATAATGGTGGACACATACGCATGAACTGGTTAAACAGCTGCTCCATCCGCGCAACGATGGCTTCTCCTCGTCATCCAGAACTCGGTATTTTAACAGCAGAGCTGTTCTAAGTGGAGGCTGAGCCGATAGCCCCTTTACGTAAAAGGGCGCCCCGAACGCCCTTCACGCGAACTACTCCAAGCCTCCATGATTAGGGCGCCGAAGCAGACGCCACCGTCTGTGACTACAGTGGCTACCTACTGCGACTGCCGGTGCGCAACGTTTCGCTGGCGCGGCAGCCAGCCCGGGCGTTGCGAATTGTGTTGGAAACGTGTTGCTAAAAATGGTTGGAATGTGCTGGGTTCCGTTGAGTCCCCAACGAGGCTACCGCGACGAGAATGGAAAAGTGTGTGCGGCAGACCAATGTAAACAAAGGCACGTGTCGCATATCTCCGCACAGTGCATGTATCAATATCATTATGGTCGTGCAAACGCTAGGCCGTGTAGGCATGCTGTGGATTAGTATGTGAAATGCTTTTCCGCGGGATGGATGACGCGGTATCGACCATCGTAAGCGCGATGGTCGATACCGCGTCATACCGCGAAATCTTTTAAGTAATGAACTCGTCACGACAGTAATTTAAAACTAAGAGGCACTTTGCAAGTCATTGTGAACACCATGGGCTACTTAGATAACTTTTCCGCATCTAAATCAGCCATCTCCCTACTGAAAAAATCCGCATGCCGTCATACGGAAAACAGACGGATTCCGCATATTTTCCGTATAAAATATATGGATTTTGTACGGACGTATACGGATGCTTACGGAAATTGTAAGGAACATACGGAAGTATCATGTGGTACATAAGGAATTCCGTATGGGCGTACGGATGTAGTCTTAAGGAACATGCGGATGCCGTATCTGTTATACGGATACGGAATATACGGAAAGTATGATGCGGAACATGCGGAAACCGCATGGGATACGGAAAGAACAAACGGAATCCGTATGTGCTATGCGGAAAGATCCACGTGGCAATAAGTAGTATACGGAAAGCACCCCGCAGGGGCGTCTGTGCAAGCAGGCGTTTGGTGTGTGGCGACACCACGGACCCGAGCTAACGGGGGGGTTTCGACCTCCTCCCACGCTTAGCCGTGCGTGGCGTAGCCGTGTCCGGGGAAAAGGGGATCCTGGGGGGTTGAGCCAATGCCGGGTGATTGGACCTTTAAGGCCCCCCCGGCGGAGGCAACACACCCCTTTGGCCTCAGCTTCACGTAGACGGCACCCCCTGGGCTGACCCACCCAGGGGAAATCGGCAGTCGCCTTTTCCTATCTCTTTCTCTTCCCACATCTTTGTCTTTCTCTATCACTTTTTCATCTTTCCTGTCCTCTTCTCTCTTCTATTCACTTCCAATTTTCCAGGCGGCGAGGGTTAACCTTGTGTATCATATCCAGTCTTGGGTATGAATATTGGGTTATAGCGGCGGTGTATAGCTGGCGTTCGCAGGTTTTTGAAACCTGTAGCGCCCCCATGTTGGGCTCGGTGGTGGGTGGCTACCACCGTCGCCGAACTTCAAAACCATCCTATGGCAGACGCTTTCCCTAAACTACCAGATTGGCCTCTAAAAAGAGGTCGCACCGAAGTACCGTTTCACTTTAATCTCCGTACCGACTTAGACAACTTCCCCCGTTTCCACGTCTTGCACAGTCTTCCACGTCTTGCACGTCTTCCACGTCTTGCACATCAACTTCGAAGACAGGTCCTCAGACTTTGGTTCCACAGGTCCCAAAGCTGATCCGAACTCCAAGGCAGGAGACGAACGTCTCGGTGCCCGGTCCTCGATCTTCCAGCGCCTCAGAGAAGGCTATGGAGATCGACGGACGAACACCAGCGTCGTCGACGCCCAAAGATCAGCGCTCTTTGGAGCGCAATAAGAAAGGAAAACATCCCATAACTGCTCCGCCAAAGGGATCGGTAACCTGAAAGGTTACCTCCCTTGTACACATACTTAGATATCCTTAACACGTGCATATGAACACAGAACCCATACATTTTCTTCAATATGTCCACACAAATACTACAGTGGAATGCCAGGGGCCTATTTCATAACCTAGATGATATCAAAGATTTACTAAATGATTATCAGCCAAGAGTGTTCTGTGTTCAAGAAACACATTTAAAGTCAACACACAAGAATTTTTTAAATCAATACGTGGTTTTTCGCAAAGATCGAAATAGTGGCAACCCATCAGGAGGTGTAGCAATCATTGCGCAAAAGACCGTTCCATGCCAGCACATTGCCCTACAAAGCTCTCTCGAGGTTGTGGCTGTTCGGGCTATTTTATTCAATCATCTCATAACTGTTTGCTCCATCTATATACCCCCCGGCGAACGGTTCGACAAAATAGAGTTTGAAAAGCTGATTGATCAGCTTCCAGAAATATATGTTTTAATTGGAGATTTTAATGCTCACAGTGCGTTATGGGGCGATACTAGATGTGATACGAGAGGTCGCGCCATAGAAAATTTTCTTCTCTCGTCCGGAGCCTGTCTGTTCAACAAGGCAGAGCCAACATACTACAATACCACACACAATACATCCCCGCAGGGGCGTCTGCGCAAGCAGGCGTTTGGTGTGTGGCGACACCACGGACCCGAGCTAATGGGGGGGGTTCAACCCCCCCCTCCCACGCTTCGCCGTGCGTGGCTGAGCCGTGTCCGGGGAAAAGGGAATCCTGGGGGTTGAGCCGACGCCGGGTGATTGGACCTTTAAGGCCCCCCGGCTGAGGCAACACACCCCTTTGGCCCCAGCTTCACGTAGACGGCACCCCTGGGCTGACCCACCCAGGGGAAATCGGCAGTCGCCTTTTCCTGTCTCTCTCTTCCCTCATCTTCGTCTTTCTCTCTCACTTTTGACCTTTCCTGTCTTCTCCTCACTTCTTTTTACTTCCACATTTCTCGGCAGCAAGGGTTAACCTGGTGTAAATGTCCAAACTTGGATAAATATATTACGTTATAGTGGCCATGTACAGCTGGCGCTTACGTTTCCTCCGCGTCTCGTAGCGTCCCCTCGTTGGGCTCGGAGGTGGGCGGCTGGCATGGCTGCCGAATAAACAACATAATTCATGGGATCTCCTAGCCCCTTCCGAACCGATCGCCCCTCCAAGAGGTGGCGCACCGATGCGATTTTCGAGCTTCTGCCCACTAAGAAAGACAACTTCCCCAAATATCACATTATCCACTGCGACAACACAGAAAAGAAGGCCAGAAACATATCACCGTTTCTTGTATCGAAATGTCTCATCGAAACACTAGGCGCAGGCTACAAAGCCAGCAAGACCGCCAGTGGTGACCTCCTGCTCGAACTCAAAGACCACACACAGTATCAGAGACTACGTAACCTAACAGCATTCGGCGATCAGCCCATCACCATCACACCACACCGAACACTGAACACCGTGAAGGGTGTCGTGTCAGACGGCGACCTGATGGATCTTTCCGATGAAGAACTCTTGGCAGGCTGGAAAGACGAGAATGTTATCCATGTGCAGCGAATTACATTAAGAAGAGACAACAAAGAAATTCCTACGAAACACCTCATACTTACTTTCGGATCTACAACACTTCCCACAGAAATAGTAACAGGTTACCTCAAACTGTCAGTCAGACCATACATTCCCAACCCGCGGCGCTGCTTCAAGTGCCAGCGGTTTGGTCATGGCTCTCAGAGCTGCCGAGGGCAGCTTACATGCGCAAAATGCGGCAGCATAGGACATTCCGCAGACGATGAATGCAATTCACCAGTCCACTGCGCCAACTGTGATGGTGATCATCCCGCATATTCCAGGTCCTGCGTGGCCTGGAAGAGGGAAAAAGAAATTCTCACAACAAAGATCAAACTGAACATCAGCTTTCGTGAAGCGAGGCAGCGTGTTTCCCCGCATTTTGCAGGGAACACGTACGCCGAAGTGGCGCGAGGGGGGGTCAGAGCCACTACGGCCTCCGGCGATGCCCCGGACCACGCCTGGCGTGCCGAGGCAAACGCCACCCGCCCCCATGGGGGGAGCAGCCTCGGCTGCCCCACCCTCCCCGAAATCGGCCCCACCGAAGGCCCCTGCGAACCCTGGCAGCAGCCAGGGCAGCACACAAGCCAAAGAGGTCCCCTCGACCTCTGGCCCGGTGGGGTCGAAGGCTTCGTCCGCCGTGACGAAGCCTACCCTTCGCAAACCCCGCTCGGTAGAGCGACTGTCCGTCGCCTCGACAGACGCGATGGACATTTCTAGTCCACCGGCGCAGTCTGCGCCTAAGGAGCGGCGAGAACCTCTCGACCGCTCCAAAAAAGACAAAAGGCCTATTACAGGGCCTGACAAAGGCTCTGTAAAATAAATCGTTTTCTTCTTTTGCTACACACAGCACACATACACACATTAGAAATGGACAACATATTACAGTGGAACGCTAGAGGTCTCTTACACAATCTCGACGACATACAAGAACTCCTTAGCAAATTTCGTCCAAAGGTGCTGTGTGTACAGGAGACACACCTTAATCCTACACA
This sequence comes from Rhipicephalus appendiculatus, assembly GCA_030522465.1. Lineage (NCBI taxonomy): Eukaryota > Metazoa > Arthropoda > Arachnida > Ixodida > Ixodidae > Rhipicephalus > Rhipicephalus appendiculatus. The sequence goes on from JALIZH010000107.1 coordinate 6,348, forward strand.
GACAAATTTCCTCCGTCAGTATGTTGTTTTTAGGAAAGACCGCCAAAATGCAGCCGCATCATCTGGCGGTGTAGCCGTCATACTAGACAAAAACGTAGCATGCCAGCACTTTCCACTCCGAACGGCACTGGAGGCAGTGGCCGTGAGAGCTATAATTGCAAACAAACTCATTACGATATGTTCAATATACATACCCCCCACACTACCAGCTACACAAACACGAATTCCAATCTTTTATGAATGAGTTGCCCGAGCCTTACCTCGTTCTCGGTGATTTTAATGCTCACAGCAGCCTGTGGGGCGACTCTCGCACGGACGCGCGGGGCCGCCTCATTGAGAATTTCCTGTTCTCTACTGGCGCATGCTTACTCAATAAAAAAAAACCTACGTTTTTTAGCCTCGCAAATAAATCATATTCATCAATCGATCTTAGCATCATCTCTCCATCTATTTTACTTGATTTTAACTGGGAAGTGGTTAAAAACCCTTATGGGAGTGACCACTTCCCAATACTCCTCCAAACACAAAGACGGAACGAATCTCCACCCCAGGCTCCTCGGTGGAAGCTTGAGAGCGCCGACTGGGAGGAGTTCCTCAAACTTACGACAATCTCGTGGATGGACATGTCTTCTTTAGGCATTGACGCTGCCGTAGAGTATTTTACCGCTTTTATAATCAACAATGCTCTTAAATGTATACCAGAAACAAGTAAGATGACAGGCAAACGTCGTGTTCCCTGGTGGAACGACGAATGTCGCAAGGCTCGCAGAGAACAGAATAAGGCCTGGGGGGCTTCTTCGAGACTCTCCTACAGCAGAAAATCTTATAAATTTTAAACAAATCAAATCACAAGGGCGCAGGACGCGCCGGCAAGCTAGAAGAGAAAGCTGGCAGAAATTCATATCAGGCATAAATTCTTACAGAGATGAGGCGAAAGTATGGAACAGTGTGAGAAAAGTACAAGGCCAACCAGGCTACTCAGTGCCCTTAGTGGACACCGAGGGCGAGAGCATGGACGACCAAGCCGACTCTCTGGGAGCACATTTCGAGTACGTATCAAGCTCTGCACACTATTCCGAAACCTTTCAAAGATACAAAACAGGAGTGGAACGAGAGAGGCTGGAAAGCAAATCTACAAAAAATGAAGGATACAATGAACCATTCCGCTTAGCAGAGCTGCAGGCAGCACTGAACTGCTGCAACGATTCCGCCCCAGGGTCCGATCGTGTTGTATACGCTATGTTGAAACACTTATCCCACGAAACACAAAAAACACTGCTTTCCCTTTATAATACAATATGGCTTTCCGGTATCATCCCGACTTCCTGGAAACAGGCTATCGTGATACCTATTCTGAAACAAGGAAAAGATCCATCGTCCGTCAGAAGTTACAGGCCCATCGCGCTGACAAGTTGCCTATGCAAAGTCTTTGAAAAAATGATCAACTGCCGGTTAATACACTTCCTTGAAACAAACAAATTATTAGATCCGTACCAGTGCGTACCAGTGCAGTACCGACCACTTAATCCGCATTGAGTCTGAAATTCGCGAAGCATTTGTACATAAACAGTTTTTTCTCTCAGTATTCCTTGATATGGAAAAAGCATACGACACAACATGGCGGTTTGGCATACTGAGAGACCTCTCACACTTAGGTATACGAGGTACGATGTTAAAAATAATTGAAAGTTACATGTCCAATCGGACATTCCGTGTTCGCCTGGGTAATGTATTATCACGACCATACGTACAGGAGACTGGAGTGCCCCAAGGTGGGGTGCTCAGCTGCACGCTTTTTATTGTCAAGATGAATTCTATGCGTCTGTCCATCCCACACACCATCTTCTACTCATCCTATGTCGATGATATACAGATGGGATTCAGATCTTGCAACCTTGGTATCTGTGAACGACAAGTTCAGTTGGGCCTGAACAAGGTGTCCAGATGGGCCGACGAAAATGGGTTCAGGTTAAGTCCACAAAAGAGCACCTGTGTTCTCTTTTCCAGAAAGAGAGGCCTCCACCCATGTCCAGAAATTGACTTGCATGGGCAGCGATTACCTGTAGAGGAGGAGCATAAATTTCTAGGCCTAATTTTGGACTCTAAACTAACATTTATATCGCATATCAGGCATATAAAAAACAAGTGTATAAAAACAATGAATATTCTAAAAGTGCTTTCACGCACTTCGTGGGGGGAGTGACAAAAAGTGCCTGATCAACCTGTATAAAAGCCTTATACGCACGCGTCTCGATTATGGGGCGATAATCTACCAGTCTGCGACAGCAACCGCTTTGAAGATGCTCGACCCGGTCCACCATTTGGGAATTCGTCTTTCTACGGGTGCTTTTCGCACAAGCCCCGTCGAAAGCCTGTACGTCGATTCGAACGAGTGGTCGTTGAACCTACAGAGATCTTACATGTCTTTTGTATACTATCTCAAAGCGAACGCAGACAAGGAACACCCTTCACACTCCACAATCAATAATTTGTCCAGCTCTCTACTGTTTAACAACCGTCCTTCGTTTCGAGAGCCCTACTCACTTCGCGTGAGGGGGCCTCGCTGAGGACATAGGTGTACCACTTCTTGAACACTGTCTAATGGCTCCTGCCGCACCCCTCCCGCCGTGGCAATGGCAGGTCGTAGAATGTGATGTGTCCTTCGTAGCAGTTACAAAACACGCACCTATTGCACACATCCGCACATACTTTCTGGAACTTCAACACAAATACACTTGTCCTGAATTCTTTACCGATGCCTCAAAGTCTAACACTTCTGTCTCCTACGCTGCCGTCGGCCCATCCTTTTCGGATGCCGGCGCTCTGCATCCTAATACAAGTATATTCACTGCAGAGGCCTACGCGATATTTGCGGCCGTCAAACACATTAAACAATTAAAACTACAAAGTGCAGTAATATACACGGATTCCTTAAGCGTAGTAAAAGCCCTCAAAACCCTGAAAAAACACAAAAACCCTGTCCTTGTATCTCTCTACTCACTCCTATGCACAGTCTACTCACTCAAACAGCATGTCGTAGTGTGCTGGGTGCCAGGACACCGCGAGATACAAGGAAACGTGCTGGCAGACCAGCTAGCTGCATCCGTCAACACAGCCACTGCCAATACATCTATAGCTATCCCGGTACTTGACCTGAAACCTCTCCTGAAACGAAAGATCAGGGCTTATTGGCAGAGCACGTGGGATACGGAGACAGAAAACAAACTCCACGTTGTTAAGCCACAACTTGGTCATTGGCTGCCAGTATCGAAATCACGTCGCACAGAAGTTACACTTACAAGACTAAGGACAGGACACACACACAGCACACACTCATACCTTTTGTCTGGTGGCGATCCACCTTTGTGTGACAGATGTGGGGAAGCACTAACCGTGCCTCACATTTTAATACAGTGTAAAGAATTAGACACTCTTAGAAAACAACACTTTCCATCACCCTACCGACAGCACATACCATTTCATCCATCAATGTTCTTCGGTAGGGAACCACTGTTCAAACATGAGTCATTATTTGCATTTTTAAAAGACGTGCGTAGTTTCAATGTGATATATCCAGGCAATCCCTAGCACGACCTCCCAAAAGAGGTCGCTGCTGCGGTGATTACATCAAACAAAGCACGTGCCTCCTGGCCCTTGGACTCAAGGGCGTTGACGAGGCACTCGTGCTGAAGCCATATATCTCCATCATAGTATTATTATCATGACCACTCGCCATTCATTCTCAATATACACACTTCACGTCACTCTCATAATTTTAATACTTATGTGTTTTACCCGCCTTAGTGCGAGGAATTTTAAGGCCCCTATACAGCCACTTACCATAATCATTGTGCACATCTCCTGTCGCATTGCCTGGCGCTCTTTGGCCATCAAATGGCCCTTGCGCCATTAAACACCATACATCATCATCATCATCACACACAATACATATTCATGCATAGATTTAGCCATCGGGTCACCCTCACTTCTACCTTACCTACATTGGAAAGTTATTAATAATCCATATGGGAGTGACCATTTCCCTACTCTTTTAGAAACAAGACAATGGCATGACGGACCAGCTTACCCTAAAAAATGGAACCTTCGCGGTGCAAACTGGGAGAAATTTAGAGAGCTATGCATAATTCGCCTCGAAGAGGTGGACCACCTAGATGTAGAAGAGATGGCTAACTATATCTCTGAATATATCCTCACCTCAGCCAAAAAGTGCATACCTCAGTCTAGCGCTAACAAAGTCAATGCGAAACCATGGTGGAATAATGAGTGTGAAATCGCAAAAAAACGCCAAAACAAAGCATGGGGATATTTTTCTCGCTACCCAACAGTAGAAAACTTGGTAAACTTCAAAAGTTGCAAAGCGAATGGCAGACGTATCCGTCGTATAGCCAAAAGGGAAAGCTGGGCGCGCTACATATCTTCAATAAACTCTTACACAGACGCCAGCAAGGTGTATAATAGGGTCCATAAACTCAAAGGAAACCGGCCGAATCCTTTCCCTATGGTCAATGACTCCTGCGAGTCAATAGAAAAACAAGCAAACACTCTTGGCGAACACTTCGAGAAAATATCAAGCTCAGAAAATTATACCGCTAAGTTCCTACACCATAAAAGCGTAGCTGAAAGTGTACCTCTGCGCGAGAACAAGCCTGTATCAGATGGATACAATCAACTACTAACACTCCATGAACTGAAGCTTGCCCTTGGTTCTTGTGGAAGTTCAGCCCCTGGTGCTGACACAATTACCTACGAAATGATCCAGAACCTCCCCGACGAAACCCTAAACTGCCTTTTAGGCCTTTACAACAAAATTTTCGATACTGGCAAGATACCCTCTGCTTGGAAAGAGGCAATAGTTCTACCAATCCTCAAACAGGGCAAAGATCCCTCCTCGGTGAATAGTTACAGGCCTATTGCACTCACAAGCTGCCTACTCAAAGTGCTTGAAAAAATGATTAACCGCCGTTTAGTCTATTATCTAGAATATAACGGTATATTGGACCCTTGCCAATCTGGCTTTCGAAGAGCTAGGTCTACAATTGATAATCTTGTCCTCCTCGAGTCATATATACGTGATGCATTTGTACACAACCAATACTGTCTTTCTGTGTTCTTTGACCTTGAAAAGGCGTATGATACGGCCTGGCGATACGGAATCTTGCAAGACTTATCGTCCTTTGGAATAGGTGGTAGGTTGCTACACATCTTACGAGATTACCTATCTGAAAGGAAGTTTTGTGTAAGAATAGGCAGTGTATTATCGCGCACGTTTCTTCAAGAAAATGGAGTACCGCAAGGAGGGGTATTAAGCTGCACACTCTTTATAGTTAAAATGAACTCTCTTCGTTCTGTTATTCCACCTGCGATATCATATTCAGTCTACGTGGATGACATCCAAATCAGCTTCAAATCGTGTAACTTGACTATATGCGAACGCCAGATACAGTTAGGTGTTAACCGCCTTGCGAAATGGGCTGACGAAAATGGTTTTAAGTTTAACACTGACAAGACTACTTGTGTACTGTTCTCCAGACGAAGAGGTATACACCCTGATCCTTGCATACTAATGAATGGACAAAGCTTAATCACTGCAAAAGAACAAAAATTCCTCGGTGTAGTTTTTGATGCTAAGCTCACTTTCATCCAGCACATAAAACAATTGAAGTTAAAATGCCTTCAGACCATGAACATTTTAAAGATTTTATCTCATCAATCGTGGGGGACAGACAAGTATTGTCTCATATCTCTGTTTAGAAGCCTGGTTCTGTCGCGCATCGATTATGGTTGCATAGTATACCAGTCAGCTTCAAAGACAGCACTCAAACTATTGGATCCTGTATACCATTTAGGTATACGCCTGGCACTTGGAGCATTCCGTACCAGCCCTGTACAAAGTCTTTATGCAGAGTCGGATCAGTGGCCGCTGGACTATCAGCGCACATATCTAGGAGTCACCTATGCAATAAGAATCATGTCTCTGAAGCAGCACCCATGCAAAGCACTTTTGAATGACGTCTCCACAACACAGCTATACATGAACCGTCCTTCTATCGCACCACCGTTTCCGTTGGCAATAAAACCTGTTGTCGAAAAACTTGGAATTCGTTTCGCGGACTTACAGGAAAGTGACCATGCTGAAATCGTTCCTCCCTGGCAGCAGTGTCCGGTCACTTGTGACTGGTCCTTTAAAGACCTCAAAAGGAAAACCTGCCCCAATGCGCTAATTGAACAACATTTCTTGGCCCTTGAGCACAAATATCGTTCAGCCGCCTTCTTCTCTGATGGCTCAAAGTCCCAAACATCCGTATCCTGTGCAGCCTACGGCCATAACTTCTCCGAGACCAAAACCTTGCACATGCATACCAGCATTTTCACGGCTGAAGCGTGTGGTATCCTGCTTATTATTCAGCACATTCTACAACACAAGATACAAAGGTCTGTAGTGTACACTGACTCTCTGAGCGTTGTTACTGCACTGTCTTGTGGCAAGTACAGCAAAAATCCTGTCCTTAACAAGCTTCTCACTGAGATCCATGCAGCTTATAACCTAAAACTTTCTGTTGTCCTATGCTGGGTGCCAGGTCATTCTGGGATCGCGGGCAATGAAATAGCGGACAAGAATGCCCGAGAAGCTGCAAGTCGGCACACTATAGACATAAGCACTGTTCTGGGTGTGGATTTAAAACCTGTTGTACGTAGAGGGCTACGGAGCCACTGGCAAGCTGAATGGGACAAACAAGTCGACAACAAGCTCCACCTAGTAAAACCACAACTAAGAAAAGTCATCCCACAAAAGCTCAATAGATTCACAGAAGTCACCAGAGCACGGCTCAGGATAGGCCACACTTATGCCACACATAAACACCTTCTCACAGGCACTGATCCACCGACATGTATACACTGTGGAGAGAATCTAACCGTTTTGCATGTCCTCATTGAATGCCCCGGACTTCACCAAGAGCGGCTGACTCATTTTAGGGAGCTCTACCGGTATCGTATTCCACTTCATCCCGCGCTATTTTTATCACTCGATTCAATGTTTAACCGTAAGAGACTTTTTAGATATCTTGCGAAAGTGAACTTTTTATCAATGGTATCATTCCATCCTAGTCACCAGGCTGGGCCTCACGTGTGAGGTACCGCCTGTTGCCAAAAAAGTATGTCTGAGCTTTCGCAGTTCCTTGCTCGAGCAAGGACTGGGCAGTGAGGGTCTCAGACCTTGCCGACTCATTTACCATGAGACTGCAGCCAAAGAATTCAAGGCCTTGTAACAGAGTGACACTAATTTTAGCCGAACTGTACTTTTATACACTTCATAGATATGCGCTGCAAAGCATTTATTTTAAATTATTTCCAGACGAATAACATGAACAGACATAATACTTGTACTGGCGCTCTTTGGCCTCAGATGCCCTTGCGCCAATAAAACTTAACGTAAATAAAGTATACGGAAAGCATGGTGTTCTACCTGAAACCATGACCATAGGCGAGCGCACGGGGGGGGAGGGGGGGCGCCCCCTTTTTCCCTCTTGTCACCTAAGAGGAAGGGGCCTACCTCCCTCATAGCCTCCTTTATACTTTCTGTGCCTGTCAAACGCTCCCTCGGCGACCGTCGTCTCTCCCTCTCACCCACCATGGTATTACGCTACATTCCACCGCGGCGCGCCGCCACCTACGTTGGGCTTGTCTTCTCGTGGCTTGAGGCGCTCCTGCCAGTGTATCGGACGCTGCCGCATCTAAGCATTGCGCTTGCGACGTTTCCTTGCTGCTGCGATTCTTTACTGTGTGTGTGTGTGTGTGTGTGTGTGTGTGTGCGTGGCTGCAGGAAAGGTTTATAATCTGCAGGATCTCGTAACGCCTTGGGAACCCGAAGGTGCATGACGCGACCTGCCACAACGCTAGTTACATCGGAGAACCACCTATTTTTGTGTCGCCATGGACTTTGCTTGCTCCACCACGTTTCCCGCTTGCTTGGCATTACAGCTTCGAAGGTTTACCTGCCAGTGAGAATGCCATGCCTTCATTGCAGTTAAGGACGGCGGGTCAATGCGATTACCTCGCAACGGCAGGACCTGTGTGAAAGATTCTGCTGTTTCTACAGCCTCAGAATATTGAGCATGGCAGTGAGCATCGTTTATGCTTACTCTGCGTGTGAGAGCTGCCACTGTTTCTACATTCTCGACACATGGAGCATAACCAGTGGTGGCAGACGTGAACAAGTGTGTGTGTGTGGTGGTGTGTGCCAGGGTGTCGTCTTGTCTGACAGTGCGCATCGTTTGTGGTTATTCTGCGTGGTGCATGCGAGGGCGTTGTCATCTGACAGTGCACATTGTTTAGGGTTGTTCTGCGCGTACATGTGCAGAATAAATATTATTCAGTTTACTTTGATCTCCCGATTAAGCTGTCCTCCAACAAGTTCTGACTTAATGGAAGACCTTGTCTGCATTGTATGGACTCGCTAAACCAAAATCACTCTTGTATTATGACATCCATATTACCATATTTCCGTATAAATGGAAGTATGGAGGATACAGATCCGTATAATCCATATATGTGGATTATGCGGATCCGTATCATGCGGATCCGTACCATGCGGATCCGTATCATGCGGATCCGTACCATGCGGATCCGTAATACCATAATTCCATATGTACGGATCCGTATCGGATTTTTTCACTAGGGCAGCTGATGTACCATATCGAAAGTGTATCACAGTGCCTTGGTGGGCTTTATGGGCCAATTACAAATTGATGCAGCATTCTAGAGTGAAAGAAGGAACATTATAACACCACACCAAACTCACAGTAAATACGCATTAAAATAATGAAATCTTGCAATAAATTAGGAATGCGACGAAAGATCAACTATGCAGAGCTGCTCACAATAAATGCATGCTAAAATAAAATAAATATTGCAATAAATTAGGAATGTGACGCATTACATCAGTGCACAAACAAAGATGCCTGGTTGGCAGCAAACTGCCATACTTAGGATGCATCATTTGGAACAAAATACAATAGCCCACACACTTCGCGCAGCCCTTGACTGCTGAACTGAATGTCTTGGGATCGAATCCCAGTCGTCACCATTCATATCCCAATGCCTGGACTTAGTTTCGATATTTTAGAATCCCTGTGTAAGTTATCAGTACGAAATTTGAATATGACTGAGTATCACGGTAGGGTAGCAAACTGGTCGTAGTCTAGTTAACCTCCCTACCTTTCCTGTATTCCTTCTCTCTCTCTAAGTATGATTAAGTATCACAGTGGGAATCACATGATTGCGCTTGCGAAATGAATTTCCGGAAGACAATGAAACAAATGAGGTTACAAAAACACGTTACAATAAAATGTGCAGTGAATATTAAAGTGAAAATAATATAGTGAATTAATGCGACTTATCACAACACTGAAAGTTATTTTAAAATGAATCAGAATGACGTAGAATGCAGTAACCAGGTGTACTGGAGTGCCTACTCCGATGCTCTCAGTGCAGTGCCCCTTCTGAAGGAAGCTGACGCCATGCACAGCTGCTGTAGATCAGCCAACTTGTCCGCGAGCCAGCATCGACGACAGCCTTGTGCGGATCTTCTTCACGCTCACTTTATACGAGGAGCAAGTGTATGTTGCAATCGAACGAACAAAATAATTCAGTGACACATGTGTGCGTTAGGAAAGCCCAATTTGTCATGCCTTTTTTTAAATTCATCTGCAACACAACAATATGTTTTAGAGAAGTTTAAAACAAGCAGGCTATGCACAAACTAGAGATGTTACATGGGAAACTTGTTTGATGCATTCTTGGTGAACACAGGTGCGGCCTTATGAAACATGGAATTTCCACATCGCTTATGTGTCAGAAATATGCTTGAATATTGTTCCTGCATAATGCATTGACACGCAAATTTAGTGATACTACTGGCCTTGGTTATTTTTCAGCATTCTTTGAGCAGGCAAAAATATTTTTTGGAACAGAAAAAGGAGACTGGAGCAAGGAAATTTAGTGATGAGGGATGATTGGGCTAGCCAAACATGGGAAATGTGTCAGTGCTAGGAAGCAGTCAAGCCCCTTCATATTAGAGTTGCTAGCCTACGCCCTGTTTTGTACCTTCGTCCCTGTGTTTTCTAGCACCTATTTGCTAGCTTGGTGACAATATCAAATCCGGGATATGCCTCTGAATACAATTACATCAATTGAAGCGTATTCAAAACATAAATCTTTAAAATGCAGTTCTATTGAAATTATTACCAAGTAATCCAGCCTCCACTGAGAATTTCTGTTTGGGAAATTTGTTTTCAATGCAGGGCCACCAAGGAAAGCATTGATGGGGGCAGAAGATGATGGGAGTGGGCAATAAAATCTAACTGAAAGGAAAACACGGGTCTAGGACCGCGGCTGCACTGTGAAAAAGGTCTCAACGCGTTCGCCACAGCGAACATCCATCGGACACCAAATGGGGAGCATTGCAGCGTCTCCCTGATTTTGCATAGTGTAAGCTTAGCACGGCTATCATAACAATGAACAATGATAAAAGCAGCAGTGCTATCTAGCGTCACTTGGATTCCTGTATGTGCTGCAAATCTAGTAGTCCCTGGGATTTCCAATAGCGGAATAAGTAGCGCTCAAAGTTATGTTTCTACAAGTCGTAACCAGTTGGCAGTAGCACATCCTTTCTTGCTTAGTGCACAGATACTTGCAATGTTTTGGGGAAATGTAGCAGGGTTCGCATTGCGACGGTTCGGTGCAGCGGTAGCATTACTCTAAATGTGAAATCTCTGTACACTGTCAATTTTTATGAAAGGGAACACGCGAACGCGTGGCCCGCGCGCTCCGGCGGCTGCTTTCAGCGCCTTCACGCGTGAGCGGGAGCAACCACAGCCTCTTTTCGCGTCATCTAGTGCCGAGCAAAACAACCAGCCATGGGTGATATGCAGCCGGCTGCAAGATTGTAACCCCTCCCCCTTGAAGGCGATTACGCAAGAGGCCGGGCCCGCGGCGTGTCGTCTGCTGCTTGTAAACTATGCTTGGCACGCGAGCGTGTTCGAAACGGGGAACTCTGCTTGCTTGGCTTACACGCGTTACTCTTCGGCTGATTTATTGATTTAGGCGACATCGGTGCAGCCAGATGAACTTTTCGTGGTGAGTTGCCGTTTTGAAATCTCTCATTGAACAGAAAAAAAAAGTTGCACATTGCGACACTTGTCAATGCATAGGGGCGTTTCAGATCTGAGCATAGTATAAAACGTTTAGACACTTTCGGAAAGCGCTCTGGCAGACCGGTCCTTACAGGGACTCTCGGCGGACGACCTTTGGGGTTGTGTTGTCCTCGCAGGGGCGTCTGCGCAAGCAGGCGTTTGGTGTGTGGCGACACCACGGACCCGAGCCAACGGGGGGGTTTCGACTCCCTCCCACGCCTAGCCGTGCGTGGCTTCGCCGTGTCCGGGGAAAAGGGGATCCTGGGGGTTGAGCCGACGCCGGGTGATTGGACCTTTAAGGCCCCCCGGCGGAGGCAACACACCCCTTCGGCCCGTGCTTCACGTAGACGGCACCCCTGGGCTGACCCACCCAGGGGAAATCGGCAGTCGCCTTTTCCTGTCTCCTTCTCTCCCCTTATCTTCACGTACCCCGCAGGGGCGTCTGCGCAAGCAGGCGTTTGGTGTGTGGCGACACCACGGACCCGAGCTAACGGGGGGGGGTTCAACCCCCCTCCCACGCCTAGCCGTGCGTGGCTGAGCCGTGTCCGGGGAAAAGGTGATCCTGGGGGTTGAGCCGACGCCGGGTGATTGGATCTTTAAGGCCCCCCGGCGGAGGCAACACATCCCTTTGGCCCCGGCTTCACGTAGACGGCACCCCTGGGCTGACCCACCCAGGGGGAAATCGGCAGTCGCCTTTTCCTGTCTCCTTCTCTCCCTACATCTTCGTCTCTCTCTCTCTCTTTTATTCTATCCTGTCCTCTTCTCTCTTCTATTCACTTCCAATTTTCCAGGCGGCGAGGGTTAACCTTGTGTGGGTGTCCAACCTTGGCTACACATATTTGGTTATAGTGATAGCGTACTGCTGGCGTTGTGCGAACTTTTCAAGTTTTGCCGCGTCCCCTTGTTGGGCTCCTTGGTGGGCGGTTGGCGCTGTTGCCGAACACATTCACTTCTCTTATGGCTAAACAGGCTTCTTTTGTCGATGATCGCCCTCAGAAAAGAGGGCGCACCGAAGCAACATTTCAATTTTTTTTTTCAGAAGAACAGTGACAACTTTCCGAAGTACCACGTAATTCATAGTGAGGGCAGCACAAGTGCTCGCAAATTGTCCCCTTTCTTGGTAGCGAAATGCCTCGGAAATGCAATCGGACCAGGCTACAAGGCCACAAAGATGAGTAACGGTGACCTACTTCTTCAACTGAAAGACAAAGAACAATTTGAAAAAAATGAATGACCTGAAATGCATAGGTGACGTAGCAGTCACCATGTCTGCACATCGAACAATGAACACGAGCCGTGGCGTAATCTCGGAAGACGACTTCTTGGACCTTAGCGATGAAGAACTTCTAGATGGTCTCCGGGATCAAAATGTTATAAAAGTGGAAAGAATCCTAATCCGTAGAAACAATGAGCAAATCCGCACCAAGCACATCATACTAACCTTTGATACAAGTGTCCTCCCTAGCACACTAGATGCAGCTACCGCCCTATAGCACTTACGAGCTGCCTCTGCAAGGTCCTTGAAAAAATGATAAACCGCCGCCTTTTGTATCATCTTGAATCTAATAACCTTCTAGACCCGTATCAGTGCGGCTTTAGGGAGGGCAGGTCGACAACTGACCACCTTGTGCGTGTAGAGTCCTACATTCGTAATGCATTTGTCCATAAACAATACTTCCTCTCCGTGTTCCTTGACATCGAAAAAGCATACGACACGACGTGGCGCTATGGAATTCTCCGTGACTTGTCCGGAATGGGTGTCTGTGGGAACTTGCTCAAAATTATTCAAAGCTACTTATCGAACCGTACGTTCCGTGTCAGGATTGGTAGCGCCCTTTCTAGAGTATTCATTCAGGAAACTGGGGTACCACAGGGTGGCGTACTTAGCTGTACCCTTTTATTGTAAAAATGACGTCCTTGCGTTCCTCAATTCCAAAAGACATGTTTTATTCTGTGTATGTTGATGACGTGCAAGTAGGATTCAGATCTTGCAACCTAACTATCTGTGAACGACACGTACAAGTTAGCCTAAACAAAATATCAAAATGGGCTGACGAGAATGGCTTTCGGCTTAATCCGCAGAAAAGTTCCATTGTCCTTTTTACTAGGAAAAAAGGTGTGGTCCCAGATCCAGCCATTGAACTTCATGGACAACGCTTAGCGTTGCATGCAGAGCAAAATTTTTAGGTGTTACACTTGACTCTAAGCTTACTTTTTATTCCTCACATAAAGTACCTCAAGGCCAAATGCTTGAAAACAATGAATATCCTGAA
>JALIZH010000108.1:0-14308 GCA_030522465.1 Rhipicephalus appendiculatus
TAAGACTCCCCCTTGCTTTCGTTCATGATCCAGCGTTGTCGCATTGTTTAGGTCAAAGCTATGCCCCGTCCAGCAGTTGCATGGTTGACTTTAGCGTTTCCTTTCCGCATCGTATTTGTACATTATCCCGCACTGATCGTCCGCAGCTGTACGGTATTTGGGTAGCGTGTCTTTGGGTTTCGCGAACACGTGTCCCGAGATATTGCGGTGCTCAAAAAAATGGTTTGTATGACGAGTCCCCCCCCCCCCCCCCCCGCCCCTAATCACCTCAGAGGAGAGGGGGGTCCGCAAAATCTGCCCCATACATTGCCTTAATAGGGAGGGGGCCGCGACGATGACCCTTCGCACCCCCCCCCCCCCCCCCGCTTTCATAAGGGGAGCCCTGTGCACGCTTATGTGCCAAGCGGACACCTTGGAGACCATACGAAATAAACTCAATGGACGTCTTCTCTCGTTACGTACTCGTCGTTCCTCTTCGTGCGTTTTTATTAAATAAATTCTTGCATTTGGTATGTAATCAATTAGTTATTTTACACGGTAACGGAAAAGTAACGACGTTACTTTTTAATGGTAACTGTAACTGTAACACGTTACTTTGGTAACTGTAATAGTAACTGTAACTGTAACACGTTAACACATGGGACGTGCCCATGACTGGACGCACGTCCACGAGAGGGTACGACACGTCTCCTCTCTACCTCAGCTATGGGAAAACGCGCGAAACACTACACTGCAACCATTGTAGCGAAGACGCAACGCACCGCAGTAGACCATGAATTTTCTTAGTGCAAGAAAGCTGTCTTGCAGGTTTTTTGCAAGTCATTTATACTGAAGGCGGTGCGCTTTCAGTTTCGTTGCTGGCCATCCTTGCAGCCGATGTGCCACGCCGACGCAGCATCAAGCGCCGGTCCTAGAACGATAATTTCACGCGAAAGCGTAACGAGACCGCGTAGGCGTTTTCCCGGCGTTGTAGAACAACACCATATCGCCAGCCCAAAGCTTAGCGAAACGATTGTGGAAATCACCGTCAACTAATATACTGAAGAATATTTCACGCATCCACGTTGTTCTCGGACGTCTGCGTCGGTTAAGCGTATAGACGATGATAAAGAGCCTCGACTTCCACTAACAGCCACTCACGAAGCCCCGAGATGTTGAAAAATACGAAACGCAGTTGCCTTGCGAGCGGTGATTGGCCCATCGTAAAAAAAACGTATCTTGCCGAAGAACTCAATGTGACCATGCGTGGTCGTTAGCTCCGCAAACGGACGTTCCGTCAGTTACGCGATACGACACTTACGACTGATGCGACTGCTGTCTGAACGTGGCTTTAGATGCCTCGCCGAACACCAAAAGTGACCGCCGGCGGACTAAGCACGAGTAATGCAAAAATGTCATCATCACGTGATGACGTCGCATTATTATGTCACATATGCCGCCAACATTTGTGAAGTCCTCACGACGTCACTGTGTCGTCACATGACGTGGCGTCACGTTATGACGCCCTCACGACGTCTTCGCTTTTTCAAAGGTGGGCGGATCTCGGAGTCACTGCGACACCACGTGAGGTGAAGAAAGCTTTCATCACCACAGTCGACTGAGAAGAAATCTCGCCTTCGAGTCGCGTTAGTGAAATTTATAAGGGTCCGCACAAGTCTCTCAATGAACTGCGGGATTCGCGAACAAATTTCGCGATTACCAAAAAATTACCATGCACATATTCAAGGCAGAGTTAATTCGTAGTCCGCCGCGGTAGAGCAGTGGCTATGGTGCCCGGCTGCAGACCCGAAGGTCGCGGGTTCGCTCCCGGCCCGGCGGTCGCATTTCGAAGGAGGCGAAATGGTAGAGGCACCTGTACTGTGCGATGTCAGTGCACGCTAAAGAACACCAGACGGACAAAATTTCCGGAGCCCTCCACCACGGCGTCTCTCATAATCATATCTTGGTTTTGGGACGTAAAGCCCCAGATATTATTATTATTAGTTAGTTCGTCAAAACGTCTTCCTGTGCTGTGGTTGTACCATTCAGGCTACATTGCAGCCGCATAGTCTGTTCATTATGTACAGCAACAAGCCGAATTTTTCTAAGATATTCCAACGCTCAGACCGGCGACTAGGCTATTTCACGGTGTGTTTCAAACGATGTTTCAGCTGCCGAGCGCAAGTGTTCTGACCGCATTCACAACAGCAAAAGTATTAGCGCTCATATCAGTATAGCCATGATTAAATGACTGTCGTGCATGACCATTCTCTTATGCAACGTTACGCATGAGCCGTCACGATCGGTTAGTGGCAGTCGCCGCCGAAGAGTCACTAATTTTTTTTGCTTCTGCTCTTGGCCCACTTACCAGTAACGGTAAGTTTTTACGGCGTATGCGGTTCTGAGGTCATTACAAGAGCCAATTACGATTGCGATGTCGTCCGCTGACGGTGTCCGTCATAGTTATAGCGCTTTGTGAGGAAACACTCCAGGGTTCGAACCGCGATGTCGCCCGCCCTTTCTCCGCGCTATTAAAATATTCCAACACAAATCGACACCAGTACTCGAAGCCCTTTCAGAAAAACACCCTGCAGAGATTGAAATGGCGGGACAGGAGTGACGTTAGCGGTTTGGCAGAAGCTTAGAACTGCACCAGGCGTCACACTACGCCTATTGCGTAACGAGTATGTAGTTTAAAGCTCCCGCAGATTACGAGGATTCAGCCATAATTTACTCTAATCATGAGCTACAGTAACCACAAAGTGTGCAGCTACGAAGATGCATATATCGTTAAACGTGATTGTGGTATGTATTTCTTAACATGCCTTTAGGATCACAATACACGGGTGACAGTATTCTGATCATGTGAACACATTGAGATCCACCACTGTATGCTCTGTAGTTGCAGAACGCATAATAAGAGACTACCGGACTCTTGAAAGGCTGCTCCTCTGACTTACGCTGCAGCTGCGGTGAGTTTCGTGGTCTCGCGTTTTCATTGATTCAGGTTCAGGAACCCTCTGAAATTGTTGGTTCGGGTTCACTACCAGCTAAACATACCGGCTCAGGCACTGTTTACGGTTCGGGTACTTCTCGACATCAGCCACCCTGTGCTACTCGGTCCACTTTGGTGATTGCGTACACATCACCTTATGCTCTTGTAAAATAAAGGTGACTGTTTCGGCACACGGGCAATGCTATCAGTGACATAGCAAGTGATTGTCATGTTACATGAAATAAGGCAAGAGGCTAACTCTAGTATCCAATATTATGCAACTCAACAAAACGTGCGCGTAAGGTGACGCAGCCGCTGCATTTTGCCACAGTCATGCTGTCTATCACTTCATCGCAAACCCAGAGATGAAAAGAACTCGTACAAATGTATGAGCCGTATGCTGATCCCTGTCCAGACAAACCACACCCGAATGCACTCGGCCGAGAAAGCTGTGGAGCTCTTGCCAGAACCGTGCAGTCGCTTCTTCAGCCCATTCACTGGAGGCATTTCACGCGACGAAAAAGGGTCGCTGCGTTTCCTCTCCGCTTGAGCCGCAATGACCGCCCGCGTTCACACGCTTTCACTTGCACTAGAAAGTACGACGCACGGGGCAATGTGATCGATTTATCCTATATACGGAACCTCAGAGCGGCAGCGACACATATCGGCCGGTAATGTCAATGTAATTGGTATCGCAATAGAAGCCCTAATGTGGGACGAATGACGAACATTAACAACTCTTGATGACATGAAGATTACGTGTAATGCAAACAGATTACTAACGTCTCGTGGTCCGTCAAAGCGGCAGACCCTTGCCTCTTTGCTTCTTGAGATGTCCCGCTTTTCTGACTTGCCATAGCTGGGCACCTGTAATAAAACAAAGCAGATATCACCTACTGCACGTCACGACAAGCAAGCAAGAGCTCAAAGACTTAGCTGATGATAGCTATAGTTGTGTCTTATGGTAGCATGTCGGGAATAAAACTGAATAAGCATGTATGGCAGTAGTTGAAGTGTAGTTTTGGAGAAGGTTGGGAGCAGCTTAATGATGTTTTTTGAAAAGTTACACAAAAGGCGTATCGCACTTTATTGCGCATTATAGTAGCATGCGTCATCTATAAAAGAAACAAACAAACAAAACAAACCAAAAAGAGAGAAAAAACGCCAGCTTGCACTAAACCGCGCAAAGCTCGATACAGAGCGAAGGTTATGGGTCTCATGCTTATTTATTGCTGCATCTAGGCAGAACTTGGCTGTAGCGAGGTTGTAGAAAGTTTGGTCTCCATGTTTGCCTTATAGTGCTCGGTTCTCTACCCGCGGTACTCGTCTTTGAGAAAGGGCTGCTATGCTCTGATGCTGGTGGCGTCGGAGCCACCGGTAGAGGCACGGGCGAGCTCCGCTTCTCGGTGGTCTTGATTTTGCCGCAGGGAACATGAGCAGCATTTGCCGCGTGTTTGCGCTACCCTGTATTCGGGATCTTGTTGCCTCCGCAGTCTCTTCTGTTCAGATTCCCTGGCCTTATACTCGAGATCTTCTCGGCGCCGCCACTGACGTTCGCAGATAGCGGCAAGACTCGCTTCTCGGATCGCGGCTTCTTCCTCGGAGTGGGACTTATCTTCTGGCGACACATGGCTACGTTATGCTTCGTGGCGAGAGTTGTTTTGTTGGACTAACTGCTGCCTTCTTCATTTTTAGTGAACCAGTGGTGAGTAGTGGGATTAATTTATTTGTTTTTTAAATTGTCAAATAGTGTCAATCCCTCAAAGGGATCATTACGGGGGTGAGTGTGTATACATTCATGAAATACAAACAAGAGGTAATGCGAACAGGATAACGCTGAATATGAAAAGACAAAATTTATACATTTAGACAAAAATTTACAATAGTTACATGCAGCTAATAATTTCTCCAAGCAGACTACAGAAACAGCAAGAGAAGGAAAAAAAGACAATCAATACAAAAAGACAAAGTTTGCATATCTAGACAAAAATTTACGATAATTACACACAGCTCGTCATTTCCACGAGCAGTCTACAACGACAGCAAAGGAAGAAAAGAAAAGCAGAAGACAGTCAACAGAGCGTCATGCGCCAGCATCAAACAGCTCCTTCCACGAGTTCTGTGAACAGCTCTAAAGTAGGCTGAGCAACAATAAATCCATCTAAGGAATTCCAGTCTCTAACTGCCAGTGGAAAAAATGAGAAGCGATATACATTGTTAGTATAATAAAATTCATCTAAGCTATGTTTTTGTCTGGTTTCTCTGGAAGAGTTATATGTGACAAATGACGCGGGACTTAGCTTGAAGGTATTGTGTAACAAAAGATACAAGAACTTTAATCTGTGCACTTTGGCTCGGCTAGACAAAGTAGCGAGGCCAGCGAGTCGAACAAGTTCTGTCGGGAAATCGTTCAACCTGTTACGATTGAAAATAAAAAAGCACAGCTTTCCTTTGTACTCTTTCAAGTGTAAGAATGTTGCTTTTTGTGTGTGGAAACCACGCAACACTGGCATATTCCAATAATGGATCGGATAAGACATATGTATGCTAGATATCGTGTCTAAAAGGCAGAATCGGTAAGCGATCGTTTAAGGAAGTACAATATGTTCAGTGTTTTTTTGAAATTTGTTGCACCTGCGCGTTCCAGCTAAGGTCGCTGCTTATCACGACACCTAAGTGATTATACTGTGACACGTTCCGTAGCACGATACCGTTGATGCTGTAAGGAAATGAAAGGGTTGCTTTTTTTGTTTGTTATGTTCATATAAAGCGTTTTTTTTCTGCGTTTAACACCATTTGCCAATCTGAGCACCACTGAGCCACTTCATACAGAGAATTCGCAAGCTTTTTTTTTGGTCGTCTGGAGTTTTAATTGTGAGATACAGTACGCAGTCATCTGCAAATAGGGTGATGTTGACGTGGTCGTGGCTAGTTATGCCGTTTATGTACAATAAGAAGAGCAGTGGGGCCAGTACAGAACCATGAGGTACAACAGATAAAACAGGAACGGTATCAGACACATAGTCATTATACTGTACGTACTGGTAATGGTCTGAAAGATAATCTTGAATCCAGCGCGTGAGCGGGCCTTCTCCTATAACGCATGTTAATTTATAGTTAAGTTGAAGGTGGGAAACGCGATCGAAAGCCTTAGAAAAGTACATAAATATGACATGAATTTGTAGTTGGCTGTTAATATGTTTGGCAAAGTCATAGAGTGTTTCTGCGAGTTGAGTGACAGTCGACAGGCCGCTACGGAAACCCGTGCTGATTGAAGTGTAATATGTTGTTAGTTTCGACGAATTTTGTCAGATATTTAAGGATGGGGTGTTGTAGTATTCTACAAGATGTACATGGTAATAAGATGGGATTGTAGTTACCAGGGGAAGAAGTGTCACCTGATTTATGCACAAGAATTATGTTAGCAATTTTCCAGTCATCTGGATGCCGACCTACGCGAAGTGATATTGAGCATATAAGGTGAAGGAATCTGCTTACGGGTTCACCGTGCCATTTTAAAAAGGCATTTGGAACGTCATCAAGACCAGTGCTTTTCTTTTCGTCTAGGTTCAGTAAGAGCGATAATATGCCTGCCTGCGATATGGAGCAAGTGCGTAAAGATTTACCTTTATTATTTTATCTTGATGGACAGCGTTAAAGCCCGTTATAAGCAGTAAAAACAGACTGAAAGTAGCTGTTAAAAAGAACGGCTGTCTGTTTTCCCCCCGAGGTAGGCGTATGCGCTTTGTTAGTACGCTTCACACTTATGTATCGCCCGAACTTATGAAGGAGCTGTTTTAATCAAAGCTGTGCAAAGACTGAGGAAGCGTTTTTTTTTAAATGCGAATGCATTTCATAGTCGGGCTATGTCAGGCATCCGGCGTTGTCCGGCGGCGGGGTCCGCGGGGAGGAGGATAGGTTGAGGAGGTGAGCGCCGGCAGGTGTTAGATGTGAAGCATCTTATGGCGAAGCTTAATCCGGTGGTGGTGGTGTGCGGCGTGACCACCCTTACTGCGCATGCGCAAACCCTTTAAAAAAATAAAAATAAAAAACCTCCTCTCTCCCCCTCTAGGCATCCCTCCCCGCGGCAACCACACCCTCACTGCGCATGCCCCTCCCCTCTTCTCTACCCTGCTACGCTCCCCCTCTCCTCTAGGCATCCCTGCCCGCGGCGTCCACAGTCCCACTGCGCATGCGCGTCCCACCTCTCGCTCCTTTCCTACCACGCTCCCCCCCTCTCTTCTCTAGGCATCTGTGCCCGCAGCATCCACACTCCCACTGCGCATGCGCGCCCCCCTCTCTCTCCTCTCCTACGCTCCCCCCTCCCTCGCCTCGCGACGCCGACACAAGGCAGCGTCTGCTAGCGAGTTTCTTGGTTGAAAAAACCGACTGCTCGCGCTGCACAACCGTTCACTGGCCACCCCGTATATATGGCAATGGATCTTGACCTCCAAGGTGGTGCCGGTGGGAGATTTCGCTTGTGCGTTGTTGAACAATAAAAATTCGCAGCGTGCGCGTTAATCTAAAAGCGGACTGCGAGTCTGTGTCCAGTCGCAGTCTTCTGTCTCTCATTGCACATTAGCAGCGATTGGCATGTTCCAGTAGGAAACACCGCTCCATCGCTGCGTGCTTGTAGTGAGTGACGTGCGCAAGTGTTTAAAGTGCCCGCCATCACAAGATCGAGTGGAAGAAGAAGAAAAAAGTTGCACGAGCGCTGGAAAAATAAAATAGAAGAATAAGAGCAAAGACCAATCGGAGAAAGCCACGGGAGGCACGAGAAAGGAAAGGGCGAAGCGTGGCGGCGAAAAGGAGACGAGAGAAGCCGGAGAAGACGGGCGACGTTCCACGGCGGTCGGGTTCCGGACCCGAGCCTTGGCGACCACCTGAGCCGCAGCGACCTGCCCATACGAGCAGGCCATGGCGACGCGTCTGTGACAGGGGTCCTGCTTCGAGGCGTCCTGTGCCCGTGGACACGCTGAGCTGTCGGGTTTCGGACCCGAGCTCTGGCAAAGGTGTCCGGCCAGGACGCGGCTTCGACGTCGGTGCCTCGTCTTCAACCAGCAGCCATGGAAGACCTCTTCGACCAGTGGTCTGCGAGCTCCTCTCCAAAACCATTCAGCAACGACTGACCTTGGTGAGACCAGCGCTCGTGCTTCACTTTTCCGATGGCCGTAGGAACTGCACGTTTAGGACTGTGATTTCTTGGTTTAGTTGTGTAATGTTATTTGGGGTTTTCTGTTGTGTTATGTGTGTTCGTTTTGAATGTGTTTATTAAATGTTGTGTGCAAACGGCCTCGTCCTTTCGTGGGTGTCTGTGGCGACGTCTCGGACACCCAACAATAGTAAGAACCTGCACGTTGTTAAAACACCATAACAACGTAACATTGGCGTCCGCAGCGACAGGACGAGGCCATTTGTATCACTTGAGTGAGGCTGACGACAAGTCAGGAAAGATTAGCATGGCGGAGTTAATGGAGTTGGCAATGAGCACGGGTTTGGAAGGCGCGGAATTGAGAGCGTGGTTTCAGGAACGAGAAGCTCGAGCGCGTGAGGAGAGGGCCACAGAAAGAGAGGCAAGGAAGGCAGAACTCGAGTTAAAGTTACGAAATGAGGAACTTGAAACTCGAGCACGTGAGGAGAGGGCCGCCGAACGTGAAAAACAAAGGAAAACTCTAACTGATCAGTTAAAACGGGAAGAGCTACAGCAGAAAACGCTACTCCTAAAGCTGAAGCTCGCACAGGCTTCAGAGACGCAGCAGGGTACAGAGAGACATTGTATGTCAGTGGCTAGCTCCGGGAAAGAGGAGGTCGATGTGTCCTCTCAAAAAGGCGTCTGCAGGTGCGAGTTACGCTCTTTCTGGGAGCTTGGCCGTGAACCTCGCGATGTAGTTTCTTTAGAGCCAGGAGGTCAGCTAGAAGATGGCACAGAAGCGAGTAGCCAGAAAATCAGGAAGAGTGAAGTTGAGCTCGAGAAAGCAGAGCGCACCTTGACGAGCACGGAACAGGAAAGTTCCAGGAAGGATGAGTTGTCCTTTACAGCCTCTGGGAGGCTAAGCATGTGTGTTGAAGAGGCAAAGGTGCCTCAGAATAGTTCCATAGAAGGAACAATAAAGGTGGTTGAGGATAATGACGGCGAGTGCCGTAGAACTAACGCTGAGGTCGTTCACCCAGATTCGTTAAGCGTACCGCATGCTGTGGCAAAAACTGATTCAGTCATGTTCGTGCACCATGGCAATGACGAACACGTTAGGAAAGGAAGGCCAACTTCTCTGGCTAAGGATAACAGAAATTATCCGAGACAGTTAGAAGAGAGTGCAGAAGCACAGGTCAAAGCTGACCGAATAAGGTCTGAAGAAGTGTCATCAACATACGATGGCATGGCATCACGTAGGGACCTAACTGGTAATGTCAAAACAGATGAAGGAACAACCGATGATATTGAGGGTAATGGTAAAATCCCAGTGCAGTGCTCTTTGAGCAATGAAGAAGTCAAGGTGTCTGTTGTGGCGTCCGTTGGGGCCGAAGGCAGTTAGTTTGGGAGTTTGAAACCCCAGCCAGCTGATCGGCACAGACAAGGCGTTCACGTGCCTAAAACACTCAATCGAACGCGTCTGACTGGGAACGCGGGGAAGCGATGCGTCCATGGGTGTTGCGATCCTTGCTGGTCTGGCAAATCGGCAGGGCGTCTGAGTACCTTTGAGAAAGAGACGTCGGCTCGGAAATGGTGCCAAGCGTTCCCGGCTCGTTGTGGTAGATCGCAGGCCTATGTAATTCGTATGATTTGGGACGCTATAACTTGAGCGTTGAGGTCAATAACCGGTGGCTTTTTATGGATTTTGACTGTAGGCTGCGGAGATATATTTCATGTACATATTATGCTTGTGTATTGGCATGTGAAGTGTTAAGTTGAGTATTTCGTGTAGCTGTTTAATTATTCTTTGAACTGTTGGTGTAAAGGGGACATTTATGTTCAATTGACGATTACAGTGAAAAAGTGAGTTAGTTAGGACTGTACAGTGAACTGTGAGGCGGACATGTGCAGTGTAATGAATTATGCAACGCGCACGTCGCAGCAGTTTTTTTTTTAGAAAAAAAAAGCTTCATGAAAGGGGGGCTTTTGTAGTGAGTGACGTGCGCAAGTGTTTAAAGTGCCCGCCATCACAAGATCGAGTAGAAGAAGAAGAAAAAAGTTGCACGAGCGCTGGAAAAATAAAATAGAAGAATAAGAGCAAAGACCAATCGGAGAAAGCCACGGGAGACACGAGAAAGGAAAGGGCGAAGCGTGGCGGCGAAAAGGAGACGAGAGAAGCCGGAGAAGACGGGCGACGTTCCACGGTGGTCGGGTTCCGGACCCGAGCCTTGGCGACCACCTGAGCCGCAGCGACCTGCCCATACGAGCAGGCCATGGCGACGCGTCTGTGACGGGGTCCTGCTTCGAGGCGTCCTGTGCCCGTGGACACGCTGAGCTGTCGGGTTTCGGACCCGAGCTCTGGCAAAGGTGTCCGGCCAGGACGCGGCTTCGACGTCGGTGCCTCGTCTTCAACCAGCAGCCATGGAAGACCTCTTCGACCAGTGGTCTGCGAGCTCCTCTCCAAAACCATTCAGCAACGACTGACCTTGGTGAGACCAGCGCTCGTGCTTCACTTTTCCGATGGCCGTAGGAACTGCACGTTTAGGACTGTGATTTCTTGGTTTAGTTGTGTAATGTTATTTGGGGTTTTCTGTTGTGTTATGTGTGTTCGTTTTGAATGTGTTTATTAAATGTTGTGTGCAAACGGCCTCGTCCTTTCGTGGGTGTCTGTGGCGACGTCTCGGACACCCAACAATAGTAAGAACCTGCACGTTGTTAAAACACCATAACAACGTAACAGTGCTTTACGCGTCCCCAGTTTTCTCTCCTGCGCAGCGCTGCAATGAGCGCCAGCGTCTACGCCGCCGCCAGTGTAAGCGTTAGCGCCCGCTGCTTCACATCTACACATGGTCGCTTTAGCGGAAGATGGTGTAATTTTTTATCTCTCCGCTCTCACTCCCTCTCCCATAGCAACAGCTGCGGGGGCGCGCGTTTATCGTCGCCCCTAGCAACCGGAGCAGGTGGTGCGGGCGGAGTAGCGGAGAGTGAGTGGAGAGGAGGAGCGCGCTCTGGTGTGTGAGGGCGCTCGCATCGCGGAAGCTCGGCGGAGCTCCCGCGTGTGTGGAGAGTGTAGCAGAGGGTAGGTGCAGTGCTTCGCCGCTCCTTCTCTCGCCGTTCGCTCTCTCTCCTCTCTGCGCCTCACACTCCCGTCCGCTCGCTCTCACGTATATATAAATGGAGTGAAGCGCGCGCGAAATGCATTCGCATTTCCTCACGATTCCCTTCGGGGAGGTGGGGGCATTTTTTTTCATACTTACTTTACTCTTATGGGACCTAATTCTCATCTCCCTGCCTTACCATCGTCATTCATCACTCTTTCGATCCCCTGTCCCCTCTCCCCCCAGTGTAGAGTAGCAGGCCAGAGCAAACTGTAGCTCAGGCTGACCCCTCTGCATTTCTGTAAATAAATTCTCTCTCTTTCTCTTCACAGTTCTGAGATTTGTGACGCAATACTATTGCATGGGTGAACTTTCTTGACTTTTCTGAGACACGTTATTTTACGCTTCGTATGAATTACTTTACACGTGATTGATGGATTGTGTTTTCTGATTTTCTGATGTTTTTTTTTTTTCGGGACAAATGTATCTATGCAGTGCTGAACAAGATTTCTAAATGTTGTCCATAACATATTTGCCGTGGAGTATTCTTCTGAGCAGAGGAGGAGAGGTCCAAGAAGCTGGGAAATTCATGAGCAAGGTATGTCATGATGGCAGCGTCGTCCGCCCTGCTAAATGCAAGCACCCGTTTTGTTGCGGCTCCTGTATGGATTGGACTTGGATATTGTAAACAACGCGAAAGTATTTTGTGGTCAGATAAGTCTTTCATTGCTTCTACGTTAAAGGGACATTTTGAAAAGTGATCGCTTATAAAAACAAGATCTAGAACAGAAGTGGACGAGCCTTGATTACGCGTTGGAACTGTAACGACTTGTGCAAGGCTAAACGTGAGCATGATACCTGTAAGCACATTGCCAATCTTCGTAGCCAGATTCAGTGAGTCCCATTTCACTTCAGTTAGATAAAAGCCACCAGCTACAATGTTTTTTTCTGCCGCCAGGTACGTGTGTACGCATATAATCATATATTGCTTCTAAAAATGATACTTCAGCATCAGGTGGTCTACAGACAGCGCTAATATAGGTCATTTCATTTGTAACGTGGAATTTACACCGTAGTGATTCGGTATCAGATGTTACGGGCGTAAGAGTGTAGGGAATTCCGTGCCTAATTAGTAGGACTACTCCTCCACCTCTTGATTTCCTCTCCTTGCGCACAATCGCATACCCTAGCGCTACTACTTCCCGGTCTAAAATACGTGAGTGCAGCCACGTTTCTGTCAACGCTACAATATCTGGCTGATAAGACAGCAGTACAGCTTGGAGTTCATGTGTTTTATCGATAATATTGCTACCTAGACCAACTTTAGTGGATGGTTCTTAACTACAATTGACGTGAACCCAATGTGACGCCTGTACCATAGGAGTGCCTATGTAATGTTTATAAAATTAGAGCCAGCACTGCAGCCACCATTCACATTTCACGAACACTACGGCGCCATAGGGTCTTTTTCCAAAGCAGTTCCGAGACCTGACTTGGCTCTGTGGTAAAATACTCGACTGCCACGCATAATGCTTGGTTTCAATTTCTGCTGGAACCCTGATATTTATTTTGGGCATTCGTCAGGTCAACGCTGCCGATGCCAGTTTTTCTTAACGCTGTCACGTTTAAATTACCAACGTCCATTCTCGCCGTTCTAGGTAGATATAAACTGTCAAACACCTGTGGCGCATACTCGATTCCACGGTACGTGGTATACGGGTATGTGCCACAGGTGTCGTGTGAAAAGGTTTTGACGACGAACGCGACGTGATTTTCATGTCATTCATGTCATGACCAGTGACACATGTTCGTCAAACCCTTTTACCCTCCCATAGTAATTTGGGTCTACCCCAAGTTAAGGAGACGATCACGAGAGCACCCAGGCGTAATCGGCTAGATAGATACGTAGATAGAAACGCTCAAAGTGCCTGCAGTCCGCTAAAAATGCTTCGCAGTTAATACAGGTGACAACACCACCTGAATGTTCCCGCCGCAGCTGGTCCTAACACCATGGATTTTGACAGCATCTGCTCAGTCCTACGTAATCATTGGTCGCAATAAATTATTTACATTCCGTCTCCCGAAGGGCCGGAAATCTTAACATAGCGAGTTTCAGGAAATTTCATTGAAGCAATGAGACCGAAATGCCCAAAAGAAATGAACTTTGAGACATTCGTAGCACATATGATTGGTTCATGTGCTGAAGTTTTGGCGCGATATTCACACAAGGAACATTGAACCCCGTTTCCCTACTTCTTTTTAAACTATAAGAGGAAAATGATTGGTAATAAATTTCTGGAAGTATAATTTAGCTATCGTAATGAATTCAACGTTTCACTTTAGTGTCATTTGAAGTGAACGCGACAGATATCATGCGATCATGTCATGCGTACTAATATCGTCCCTTGAATACACGTGAGTGTTTCACAAGTGCCAGCACCGTTTTTTTTTTTTTCACCGAAAGTACCTTTGCATGCCCACAAAGGGCATTGCTTAAGGGGTGTATAAAAATTTTACGTCCTGTATATGAGGCCCACACCTATACAATGATTTGATAACATTATTAATAATTGTACGAGGAAAACCATTTAATTTCAGACATTCTAGAAATAACTGGGAAAACGTTGATCTTGGCCACTCAGTGATTAAAGATTGGGCAAATTAATTAGCAAAAAGGCACTGACAGCTCCTGAAAGCAACAACCCGCTTTCCATTTCTAAAATGGCTCACACACCGCATTTGAAATAGGCTCTAGTTACACGTACTATATACACCGCAGTCCCATTTGAAACCATTTCAACTCGACCCAATTACACCAACCACAGCGTATGCCCGCAGTACAAACGAAGCTGCACTGCATCGGGCGACAACATTTTAACAGCGACTTTGCAGCTGCAAGAAACATGCAGGATGTCACGTACAATGATTGGCGACGCGCACGTTAACGGCTGTGCACCATACACAGCGGTGCGCATTTTCCTCTGGTACTAACCCTATCAGATTCATTTACGCTAACATGCTCATTTTTGGAAGATATGCTGCCGGGGGGCGAAGTGAGCAATTTTTTTCGGGGGGGGAGGGAGGGGCAGAGGTCAATCATACTTT
>JALIZH010000109.1:0-21868 GCA_030522465.1 Rhipicephalus appendiculatus
ACTTACTGCTCTACAGTGGAAACCTACAAATAATGTCCCCTTTACCTTCCTTGGCTTCACTGTCTCTAGGTTTTTATTGGTTGAATCGAAGTTTCATACTTTGAATGCATAAAGCTGCCCATATTGTTTTGGAAACTTTGTTAGAGCAGAAAATTGGATTTGGGATGCTTCTTTGTGTCCTCCAAAAATCTTCAATAGGAATCCTTGAAAATTCTTAAATTTGGACTTCAAAACCAGTATGAATCCTGTTCACTCCTGTACATTTCATCCCATAGAGGCATGCCCCGCCTGCAGCATTATGCTGTTTTTAGTTTCTGGTACGTCTAGTCATCTAAGATTTTATTTTTATTTATTCAAATTGTGCTTTCTCTAGTGTTCAAATTATTTTGTCATATTGGATGCGGTTTGCACATTAGTGAGAAGTACTCTGCTATGTCAAACTGCAAATATTTAAACATTTGAACAAAAATTGCTTGCTAAAAATAAATATTTTACTTAGAAAATTGTGTTTTCTTGTATTTTTTGCCATGTTTCACCGAAACTCGGCTAGTATACATTAAAACATGCTAGTTGAGTAGAATACAAGTTCATGGCGATGTTCATGTGTTGCAGCTTTGCCTGTGCATTGGTGTTGTAACCTCGAGTGTGAAGAATGGTGTCGTTAACTCACAGGTGCTTGCACCTCCTATACACTACCTCAGTGGGTAGAGGGAGGCATGTACAGTGCTAAATTATGATCTGTATGAATATCTGTTTGGAGAGGAGACTGGTGTATAGTATTGGCTTCGATGGACTTTGAAGATATAATACAAAGATTTCAGTAATCTTTTAACATAATCTTTTCTGCACCTTACGCTGTGTGAAAACAAGCAGTGTAACCATAAGTTATGTTGAAAGGTTTTATTCCCGCTGGCACGAATCTGAAGCTATGTTGCCTAATATAGATTATTGTTGCTTTGAAAGAATGGGCAAATGTAAATGTGGGCACTTCTGTACTGCAGGCCCAAGGTTATTGAGTTATGCTTGCTGTACACATGTGCTTGCATTTATGTTTGGCCATTCTCCTGAAGCAAGAATAATATCAGTTAGGCTCGTAGTATCAGCCATGTTTTAATGACCCTTCACTGTTGAAAGTGAAAACACTCTCAACAATATGTCAATTTGGCATTCACCATTTTTTAAACGAAAACTCAATATTGATTTGCTTGATGGCGTTTCAATTGAAAGTCGCGGGCCAATTTTCAATACTGGTCAACAACTGCCTCAACGGTATTTTCATTTATCCGCAATGTATTCGCAATTGTCAGTTCATTTCCTCTCAACGATAAATCAATATTGATTAAATCGATTTGCTTTATGGTCTTTCAATTGAAAGTCGCGGGCCAATTTTCAATACTGGTCAACAACTGCCTCCTCAACGGTATTTTCATGGATTCGCAATGTATTCGCAATTGTCAGTTCATTTTCTCTCAACGATAAATCAATATTGATTATATTGATTTGCTTTATGGTCTTTCAATTGGAAGTCGCGGGCCAATTTTCAACGGTGGTCAACAACTTCCTCAACGGTTTTTCTATTGATCCGTTATGTTTTTTCAATGTCATCTGTTGACATTGCTCAATAACTTCTCTATGTTTTTTCAATAAGAATTTTTGTAAGGGCGGCTCCCTGCTCTTCCACAGTAGAGTACAAATGACACTCTGAATCGTTCACATTTTGTTCCGAATATCTACCAAATTCTAGTCATGAAAGTCACTGTGGCAATTTACTTCACAATGTCCTGGGTAATTGATTGATATTTCGCAATTTGTTCTTGCTTTTGATCTATTGTTATAATGTTGTCAAAAAGTATAGCTCACGTTTTTGATACTCACACAGGAGGTATTCTACAACGTCATGTTTTATTTTATCGGTTGCATGAAGTTATAATGCACTAAATGCTCGTTAATATGACCTCGAAGAGGACTATAAGATTGTTCGAATTAGGCGGAATTCTAATTTGCGGGCGGAAGCTAGAACGAGCGAACATGGCACACCACATTGTGCGGACAGAACCCAAAAAAGCTACTTCTGGACTCAGCATCACGAATAAAGTGATACCACAAGTGTGTGGCAGGTAATTTTGTGAGTTTATTTCATGGAGCTCTGACAGCGAAGACAATTGTTCGATCAGTGTGTAATGCGCCAGAAACAAGCAGCAACATGCGTGTGAGCAGTGAGCCTTAATGTCCAAATATGTGGCGCTATTTATGCTACAAAAAACGGTCATTTAGCAGTAAAAGACGTGGGGCCGGTTGGTCTTGCATAACGAAAAAAAAAACAACGCTTATACTACGAGGACAAAGAAGGAACGATACAAAACGCACTGACAGCGAATTGTGCTACGTTTATTGAGATGGGAGTGTTTAAGCAATGAAAATTAAAATAATGATCAAGTTCCATTTGCTTGCGCTTCTCCTGTCGCCACTGCATGAGCATTTTTTACAGCGTGCCCAAGAGCTCCACCGCAACGTCCGAATTCTTATATGCGGGGAAATGTCTAATTTGTTGTTTTGCATATCTAGTAAATTAGGTTTGGCTTAGTTATGCAACATATTGTCATCACTCTGGGTAGAGTAGTGCCAGGAACGATGAAAGCCAGGGGGGCTCCCAGTTCGAATTATCCGTTGTGGTTATCAACGCGTTCAAATTATCGGGAGCTTTCCCCAATAGAAATATACAGGGCTGTGCCGGGACCAGAGCATCAGTTGGAATTAACCGTAAGTTCTGATTAATGAGCTTTTACTGTACTACACATGCGTTACTTGCAACGTAGTATATTTTGTAAACATTGTTTGGTTCCGAAGTTCTGTACAAATTCATGATATCCCTCGAACGCACGTAACACTCTCTTTTGTTGTACTACCAATTTCATTATATTTTTACCTGGAAGTAGTCCAAATTGATATAATACAAATTATATTAAGCTAAAATATTGCGGAATACAAACAAGTTTTACACAATGGAGGAACCAAGGTACTCAGTCTATATACGCAACCATCAGTGGTGCTGAGTCCTGTTTTATTTTTCTCAACACCCACGTTCCGGGTGTAAACACCGTAACGCCACACTGCAAAAAAAAAACATACTCATTTTCAGGAAGGAAGGTCGACACATACACGACACCTAGATACCTCTTTTGGATCGTCACTGTCCGTGTAGAATTCCATAACCCACCATTTTGTCGTTTGCCGAGAGAACTAAATAACAAAAAAGAAGCTATCCATGAAATCCCTTTATTTTTCGTTCGCTGTGCAGAAAGAGAAATGCGGGACGCGGTTTATAGACAAATGTGTCACGGGCATTAGCCTCTACATACAACATTTGGTGAGTCGCTGGCCCGTATTTTTAAAACTAAAGACACATAGTTAATTTTTGGCTCTATGTGAATAAAATATTGTTACAGAGACATTCCGGATTTTCTAAACAGATTACCTAGGTGACATACGGATGCTCTAGAGATCTAATTAGTTATCCAAGAACTAAGGGCGTAGCTATAATCGCCGACAACTTATCTTGACATTGGAGCGAAGGCTACGGAGGCGGGGCTTCCGCACATTCGTGTTGCTGCGCAAGCAGCACGGCAGCTTGCGGCTGCCTTCGGTTTTGCTCACTCGTATCGTTAGCGCCGTTTAGGAAATTATATACACGAAAATGTGAATGGGAGAAACATTTCGATGGTTTAGTGTACATATATGTGTCATATTACGAGTATATGTTCTCGGAGAACTGAACAGCGCGTTTGTGGCCGCGCACTGACCCACTACATCATGGACGCAAGTTTGCAGTGGAAAACGGGCGTGCTGAGAAGGTACTACAATACAAGAAATCAAAAGAACGGAAAGCATTTTAAAAAGTGAACAATAACTACCTTTTGCCTATGACTGGCCGCAACTATTTGAGTCCCATTATAAAAAGAGCGGCATTTTTTTCAGCAAATCAAATGAGAAAAATGTCACTAAAGTTAAGTACTATTTTTTGGCGTGGTCACAGGCATGCGCTTCAGTTCTGTAGCTTCCCACAGTGCTGTCAAAAAAGTTGTCGCGGAGCATATAATATTTTTTCTTGGAAAACTCGGGGAGAGGTTTAGGGAATATGAATGGGTGCACGCATATATAGACATATGATAACTAAATTATGATGCAAAAAAGGCAATGCTTCAACGAATACAACGGATGAGAACAAGACACAAAAAGTAACAGTTTCGCCACTAGGGCGAAGCAATGAATGCGATAGGAAGAAATTAGTTTGTCACACGAAGAACGACAAGCAGCTCGATACTTGCAACGCACCGCCGCCGCACAATGA
The DNA here is from genome assembly GCA_030522465.1 of Rhipicephalus appendiculatus. Lineage (NCBI taxonomy): Eukaryota > Metazoa > Arthropoda > Arachnida > Ixodida > Ixodidae > Rhipicephalus > Rhipicephalus appendiculatus. Next base: position 4,349 of record JALIZH010000109.1, read on the forward strand.
AGGACGTTCGAAAAGATTGGTATACACAGGACATACGTATAAACAGGACAAGCGTGAACTAACAACTTTCGCAGTTGTTACGTGTTTGTATTTGAGCAACGCGCCGCCAATGTCCACAATGCAGAAGCCAACGCTGTTGTTGTTGCCTCTGACATGGCTCATACCCACTGAGGGGGGATTGACCAAGGATTGATTATACGATTATGTTACTTTTCGACGCTGTTTCATACTTCTTTTTTTTAGATCTGCGACAAGTGGAATGACCCCTCTGCGTCTGCTGCCACGCGGTGGCGTCTGATGCCAAGGGTGCCCGGTGTTCTTTTTTTTCTACATCATGAGTGGTACAGAAGGGAACCACTTTTTCGTGCGCATCGCAAGGGCAGTTTTCAGTTTCAAAGAAACTGTAAATGCGTTGCGTTATAGAAAACACGCTCAAGCTGTTACGAGATCTGCGTACCGCGAGGGGCTAATGGTGCATTTGAATAGCTCGCCATTATAGCGCTGTCACGAGCATGGCGTGTGGCTGTGTTGGCTAGCGCAGCAGGTGGCGGAGTGTGGGGCCGGTGGTTTGAATCACCGGTCAAATGGTTTGGATTATTTTTCTGCTGATTTATTTTTCTTTATGCCTTTTTTTGTATACAGGCACATATACATATCCGGGACATGAGGGCGTCGACAGAGGCGACGGCGAAAATCAGCCGAGAGTGTCCATACAATTGCTATCGCAATAATATGCGCGGTACTCACAACTGATAGTAGGTCGCAAAAAGCGAAAAGTGCATACACAGAACGGTGCAACAACACCGAGGTTCGCTCACATCCCCAACTGCCGTGTCCGATCATCTGGCCATTCATCGTCTTCCAAGTGAATGCAGCCCCAATTTTACTACTACTTCTCGAGCTCCAAGACATCATTATAAAAAATAGGATAATCTATGTAGGTTTTCAACATCACCAGATTAAAACACAAACGCGTCCGTCAGATGTCTCTAACACTCTCACCAAAATAGTTTGAATGCCTAAACAACACGTACGTAGCACAGCGTCAATGGACAAACTAGCCTTTTTTGTTACTGTGAAGGTTTTCGTCTACGCTATGCCAGTCCATCTGATATAAAGATGTAGTTCGCGATGCACTTTTTATGGTAAGTTTTTGTGTGCGGATGGTTGCTGTGTATAAGGCGCGTTTTTTCGATAAAACCTTCAGTTGTGATTACAGCTCACGTCTTTTCTTTTTCTCGTCCTCTTAATTCGTTGTAGCGCTGCTTTTTTTACATCTTTATGAACCCTAATCAACACGCCCGCCCCTGTGTTATTGTGGAAATATCTATATTTTGGGAGGGGGTGTCTCGCTGCGCCACTACGGCGAGGAGAATTTACCAGGGTGTAGGAATGCGTAAAAATTAGACATTATCGACGAAAAACAGTCAGCTTCTAGCAGGTGAGAATATTTTGGAAAGTGAAAGGAAATAGCCTTTATTCAGAAACAGTACATCGTTTTTAATCTTACAAAAACTACCGCATATTTAGGTAAAAGTTTTGGCTCATTTAACTGTGAATTCTGCTATGATAAAGAGCGACTTCACAACCAGTTCTTTCCGAACATATGGTACTGGGCTTTCGCTATGTTGTTGCTTTCACCAGCATTTAATTCTTACCCCAACATTGAATTATTGAGAAGACCTAAATATGTAGAACGCTCACGCATTCAAACCCTTGCATCAAATATATAGAAGCAGGAATAAGCCATTGATCTAGATAAACACATCATATCGATACGAATCTAGTATTTTAAGGTGATCACGCTCATGAAAATATAGGAGGCGGTACTCTGCCGATGGGAGACGACGTGAAGGCGTGTCTGCGATGACATGAACTAAAAAACAATATGACGTGCAGAACGTAGCCCTCATTTGACGCGATTGATAACGTGAGCACTGCTCAATGATTCCAGAACGGTAAGTTAGCCTAGCGTTCAACGTCATCACGAAGTGCGTTTGTCCGGAATAGTCGCATGAGTTACGGGCTCATGTCTTCGTACTTCTTTGAACCGTTTGTCTCTCCTGGGCATGTTTTGACACATTTCAAAACACATGCGAATTTTTGTTTTGCTTGTGATCACTCTTGTTTACCTTTGTTTAGATGTGTTACAATAAGAATCAATCACCCAATGAAGTAGTAAACTGTGTGTTGCTTTCAACGAATCAGTAGTGGAAGCTAAATGTCGTCCGACCTGACAAATACTTCCCATCTAAGAACTTTTCAGCAGGCATACGGAGCACACAAATCACGCAAACATACCGGACATTCTGTATACAACGGAAACGTCTAAAAAAAAAAAGATGTCTAACGAAGTGTTAATATGCAGGAAAATGCATTTAATGAAGATTACAATTTTAACCACCATTACAACCAGGGATCTAAGGAACCCTGACGCTGCATACCGCAGTTCTTATTAGACGAACCCAATATTGTATGTAATGAGATAAGCTCGGGTTCATTTATTCGAACCTCTCTCTGCACCCACTGAAGCTCCCTGTAAAACTACCGAGACGGCTCCCTGCTCTTCCACAGTAGAGTACAAATGACACTCTGAATCGTTCACATTTTGTTCCGAAAATCTACTAAAATCTGATCATGAAAGTCACTGTGGCAATTTACTTGAAAATGCCCTGGGTGAATTTTTAATATCTCGGAATTTGTTCTTGCTTTTGATGTTTTGTTATAATGTTGTCAAATAGTATAGCTCACGTTTTTGATACTCACAGACGAGGTATTCTAGAACGTTATGTTTTATTTCATCGGTTTCATGAAGTTATAATACACTAAATGCTCGTTAATTTGACCTCGAAGAGGACTTTAAGATTGTTCGAATTAAGCGGAGTTCTAATTTGCGGGCGGGAACTAGAACGAGCGAACATGGCACGACATTGTGCGGACAGAACCCAAAAAAGCTACTTCTGGAATTAAGTGGTACCACACGTGTGGGGTAGGTGATTTCGTGAGTTTAGTTCATGGAGGTCTGACAGCGAATACAATTGTTTGATCAGTGTGTAATGCGCCAGAAACAAGCAGCAACATGCGTGTGTGCAGTGAGCCTTAATGTCGAAATATATGGCGCTATTTATGCTCCAAAAAACGGTCATTTAGCAGTAAACGACGTTGGGCCGGTTGGTCCTCCATAACGAAAGAAAAAAAAAACCACCTAAACGACGATTACACGAAAAGAACCATACACAATGCGCTGACAGCGCAATGTGTTACGTTTATTGAGATGTATTGTTTACGCAATCAAAATTAAAATAATCAGGAAGTTGTATTTGCTTGCGCTTCTCCTGTCGCCACTCCATGAGCATATTTGGCAGCTTGTTCAAGAACTCCATGGCAGCCTCCCAATTGTTCTCTGCGGAGAAATACTACTGATTTGTTGTGTTGCATCTCTAGTAAACTTGGTTTGGCTTGGTTGTGCAACACATTGCCATCACTCTGTGTCGAATTGTGCGAGGAACGATGAAAGCCAGGGGGGCTCCCATTTCGAATCAACCATTGTGGATACCAACGCGTTCGAATTATCGGATGTTTCCCCCCATAGAAATATACAGGGCTCTGCCGGGACCAGAGCGTCAGTTCGAATTAACCGTAAGTTCGAATTAACGAAGTTCAAATGAACCAGCTTTTATTGTACTACACATGGCTTATCTGCAACGTAGCATACTTTGTAAACACTGTGTGGTTCCGAATTTTTCTACAAATCTATGATATTCCTCGAACGCACGTAACAATCTGTTTTTTAGTACTACCAATTTATTATATTTTTACGTAGAAGTAGTCCAAAATTATATAATAAAGTTATTTTAGATTAAAATATGCGGAGTACAAACAAATTTTAAACAATGGAGGAACCAAGGTACTCAGTCTATATACGCAACCAACAGTTCTGCTGAGTTCTCTTTTATTTTGGTGGACGTTCCGGGTAAAAACACCGAAAAAAGACGCTGCAAGATCATTCACATTCTCAAGAAGGAAGACCGACACACACAAGACAGAGAGATACCTTTTTATGATCATCACACGCCGTTGAGAATACCAAAACCCCACATTCTATCCTTTGCCTAGGGAACTCCAAAACAAAAAAGGACTGATCGATTAAATCCCTTCATTTTTCGTTCGTTCTGCAGCAACAGAAAGGCGGGAAACGGTTTTAAGTAAATGTGTCTCAAACATTGGCCTCTACGTACAACATCTGTTGAGTCGCGGCCCGTATTTTCGAAAACTAAAGACGCACAGCTAATTTTTGCTATGTGTGAATAAAACATATAAATAGAGACATTCCGCATTTTCTAAACAGATTACATAGGTGACATACGGGTGCTCTGGAGATCTAATTTGCTACCCAAGAACTAAGGGCGTAGCTATACTCGCCGACAAGTTATCTTGACACTGGAGCGAAGGCTACGGAGGCGGGGCTTCCGCACATTCGTGTTGCTGCGCATGCAGTACGGCAGCTTGCGGCTGCCTTCGGTTTTGCTCACTCGTATCGTTAGCGCCGTTTTGGAAATTATATACACGAAAATGTGAATGGGAGAAACATTTCGATGGTTTAGTGCACATATATGTGTCATATTACGAGTATATGTTCTCGGAGAACTGAACAGTGCGTTGGTGGCCGCACACTTACCCACTACATCATTGATGCAATGTTTTCATTGGAAAACGGGCTACCTGAGATGGTAGAGGAATATAAGAAATCAAAAGAAACGGAAAGCATTAAAAAAAAGTGAAAAATGACTCTATTTACCTGTTACTTCCTGCATCTGTTTGAGTGTTATAATAAAGAGAGCGGCATTTATTTCAGAAATCAAATGAGAAAATTGGCCCTAAAATTAGGTACTATTTTTAGGCACGGTAACAGGCATGCGCTTCGGTTTTGTAGCTTCCACAGTGCTGTCAAAAATCTTGTCGACGAGAGTTTAATATTCTTCTGATAAAACTGGGTGAGGGGGGTGAGGGAATATGAATGAGTGCATGTATATATACACAAGGATAACTAAATGATGATGCAAAAGGGAAATGCTTCAACGAATAAAACGGATGAGAACAGGGCACAACATGCGCGGTACTCACAACTCATAGTACGTCGGACAAAGATAAAAGTGCATACACAGAACGTTGCAACATCACCGACGTTCGCTCACCTCCTCTGCTGCAACCTCCGATCATCAGGCCAATGATCATCTTCGAAGTGAATGCAATACTTCTTTTACGGGTACTGCTTGGGCTTCAGGACATCATAATAAAATAACAAGAGAATCTATGCTGGCTTTTAGCATCGGCACATTAACAGACAAAGGCGTGCGCCACACGTCTCGAACACACTCAGCGAAAAAATTGAATACCTTATCAACATGTGCATACCACAGCGTCAATTCACAAAGTAGCTTTTTTTGTTACTGTGTATGGTTTCGTCCACGCTATGCAACTTCTGATATCGTGATGTGGTTCGCGTTGCACTTGCTGTGATAATTTTTTGTGTGCCGATGCTTGTTGAGTATAAGAGGCATTTTTTCAATAAATCCTTCAGTTGTGATTACAGCTCACGTCCTTTCTTTTTCTAGCCATTTGAATTCGTTTTAACGCTGATTTTTTACATCATCATGAACGCTAACCAACACGCCCACCCCTGTGTTATTCTGGAAATATCTATATTTTGAGAGGGGGGTCTGGCTGTGCCATTACAACGAGGAGAATTTATCAGGATGTACGAATGCGCAAAAATTAGACATTCTCGACGAAAACAGTCAGCTTCAACCAGGCGAGATTATTCTGGAAAGTGAAATGAAGTAGCATTTATTCTGCACCAGTAGTTTGTTTTTAATCTTAAAAAAAAATAGTAGAGGCCCGTGTACCGTGCGATGTCAGTGCACGTTAAAGAACACCAGATGGTCAAAATTTACGGAGCCCTCCAGTAAGGCGTCTCGCATAATCATCTCCTGGTTTTGGGACGTAAAACCGCAGATATAACTATTATCCTATAAAAACTTCCGCATATTTCGATAAAGTTTTCGCTCATTTAACTGTGAATTCAGCTATGGTAAAGAGAGACTCTACGACCAGTTTTTTGCTGAACACATGGTCGTGGACTTTAGCTATGTTATTGCAATGGTGCGATAACGTGGAACAATTTCCCGGATAAGGAAAATTCTTCCACGTTATTGCTTTCCCCAGCATTGAATAATTCAGAAGACCTAAACACGTAGAACGCTCACGCATTTAAACCTTGCGTCATAACTATACAAGCATGTATAAGCAATTGGTGTAGATAAACACATCATGTCCATGCGAATCTGGTAACTAAAGGTGATCGCGCTCATCAAAATGTAGGAGGCGGTACCATGCCGAACGGACACGACCTGAAGACGTGTCCGTAAAGACATGAACTGAAAAACAAAATTACGTGCAGAACTTAGCCCTGAATTGCCGCGATTGATAACGTGAGAACTTCTCAAAGAATCCAGAAGGGTATGTTAGCCTAGCGTTCAACGTTATGTCAACGGGCGTTACTCCGGAATAGTCGCATGATTTCCAGACTGATGTCTTCACAGTTCATTTGAACCGTTGGTCTCTTCTGCATATGTTTTGACGCAACAGGAAACACCTGCGAGCTTTTTGCTTTGCTTGTGATCACTCTTTTTTTAACTTTGTTTTTATGTGTTACGATACTGAATTTATGAGCTAATGAAGTGATCCACTTTGTATTGTTTTCCTGGGAAAGAGTAGTGGAAGTTAAAGGTCGTCCGACCTGACAAATGCTTTTTGTATATCAGCTGTTCGGCAGGCAAGCCCTATGGGGCACACAAGTCACGCAAACATACCAGACATTCTGTATACAACGGAAACGCCCAGTAAAGAAAAGAAGACGTCTACAGGAAATGTTAATATCCAGCAAAATTCATTTAACTGACATTTTACTTTTAACCACCATTACAACCTAGGATCTAAAGAACGCTGACACTGCATACCGCAGTTCTAACTAGACGAACTAAATATCGTGTGTAAGGAGATAAGCTCTGCTTGATTTATTTGAACCTCTTATTTGCACCGACAGAAGTTCTCTGTGCAACTACCGGGACGGCACCCTGCTTTTCCACAATACAGTGCAAATGGCACTCTGAATCGTTAACATTTTTTTTTCCCGAAGATCTACCATAATCTCATCATGAAAATCACTGTGACGATTTACAAGTGAATGCCCTGAGTAACTGATTTATATTTCGCACTTCGTTCTTGCTATTGATCTTTCCTTATGATGTCAAAAATTATGGTTCACCCTTTCCGATACTGACAGACGTGGTGTTAGAGCTGTGCGCCGCCGCTGCCTGTTTTTGCTCACGCCGATCGCGCCGCCGCCGAAATTTTCAGAGTGACCGCGCCGCCGCCGCCGCCGCGCAATAACTTCGGCGCGCCGCCGGTAGCCTTTCATTTTAACCCGAACGGGGAACCGGGGCATAAAATACGTCACTTCACTTGGCAAGCTTTTCTCGATGTGTCAGATAATGGACTCTCCATTCGAGCCGCTGCTGATTGGAGGAAGCTCGGCCAGCAGCGTGCCCCCCTCTTTCCGATTCTTCCTCTTCAACGTCAATATTACGTCACGAAGTTTTCACAACTCTTGACTCAAATTAGAGGAACGGAATGTGCTTCAACCATAGAGGGAAAATATAGTCGAGAGCACGCCTAGCATCCATAAGTTAACCTCCTCCGAAGCCACTACCACTTCGGGCTCGTGTCACAATTCCCATCATGCTCTTGTTTGTTTTCCTTTTTCATGGTGAGCTCATGTGTAAATAAAAGAAAATTCACGAGCGAACGGCTCACGTCCACAGACCAACCTCCTCCGACGCCCCTCCCCCCTCGTGCTCCAAGCTCTGGTGAAAGTTTCCAGCATGCTCCTGTTTCATTTTTTATGGCTGGGGAGTTATTCTCGATGTGTCCCCCCTAATGAACTGTCCATTTCGGCCGCAGCTCATTGGCTGGAGTTCAGTGACCAGTGCGCTCCCTGTTTCCGGATCATCTTCCAGAACGTCATTTTGATGCCACAAAGCTTTTACAACTCTCGACACTAATGAGAGGGACGAACTGCGCTTCAACGCAACGAACGCAGCGCCCAGACATCCGCTTTTGGGCGTACATCTCGGGGGGCTGTGCATAAATTCTGATTGGGTAAGCTATCGAATTAGGTTTAATGCGACCGCCCGTCTCCTATATATATATATATGTAATATCTGGGGTTCAACGTCTCAAATCCGCGCTATGATTGAGGGGCGCCGTAGTAGGGGGCTTCGGAAATTTTGACCATCTGGTGTTTTTTAACGTGCACTGACATCGCACAGTTGACGGGCCTCTGCCATTTCGCCTCCATCGAATTGCGACTGCCGCGGCCGCGATCGAAGCCGCGACCTTCAGGTCAGCAGTCGTCGAGCACCCTAACCGCTACACCACCGTGGTGGACGCATCGACGTGGTCAAGAGCAAACATCACGGCCAACCGCTTTTTGGAGTAACTGAATGCGCTCTGCCGAAATGGACTGTGAACATCTTCTTCAGATGGTCACATCCAGAATAGCTCCCCGGAAGTTGTCGTATATATATTTCTTTCCTCCAGAAGTCTCAAGCGTATTGCCTGACCTCAACGCTGCGACGTCCTGCAGCCTTAAAGGGAGACGATCCAACTCGCTGGATAGCATATACGTGGAGTCTCGGGGCTACTACATTGCACATAGACAAATCAAATAGATAAGTAATATATATCGATGGTTTAATGCACTTTTTTTTCCTTACTTTTTTTACTCGAGTAAGTTGATAAATAAATAAATAAATAAGTAAAGGTTATGAAACACTAACAATAACCGATAGCTGTAAGTATTCATGTTAAAAAGACACGGCGTGAAAACACAAGGGTGAAGTCAAGAGAGTGACCAGTTATCTCTCACGTTGACCATCACGCGCAACTGACTGATCGGTATCGCCTCTTGCCCGGGAATGCACACATAAGTGTTTTAAGTGCGGAGCAGTTTAAGGGCCCGGGCTGTCGCATGCAGTCATCGCATGCTGTCATCGTATGCTGTCGTAGCTTGACGTAACGCAGGAAAAACCACAAATAGTCTAGCCATCTGTCGCATATTGAGCGCCCACTCGCGCCAAGGAGAAGTCTTCTTCCTCTAGTTCTTCGAGCACATTGATGATGATATTAAGTGGGGAGCAGTTTAGGGGCCCGGGCTGTCGTATGCTGTCGTCGCTTGGCATAACGCAGGCAAAGCCAGGTATAAAAATAGAAGAAAAGGAATCAAGCAAAAAAATAGAAAGAGAGAGAAAGAAAGGAAAAAAAATAGGAAGAATATAAGGAGCAAGAAAGAGAAATAAATAAATAAAGAGAGAGGAAGAACTCAGTAAACATTGAGAAAAAAAAATGAAACAGAGAAAAAAGAAAGAAAGAGAAGAGGAAAGAAAGAAAAAAAACCGAAGAGAAACAAAGAAGGCTGCCCAACTCCGCACTTCCTTCAGGATTGGCACCACTGGTGCAAAGATGTTATTATTATTTTTTTTGTCTACCTTCTTTTCCGCCGCTGTACGATTTTTCAGGTGGCGGCGTTTGCGGTGTCCGGACTACTTTCTTGCGTCCGTGTTTACACACCCTGTCTTTATAACGGCCCCAGTGCAGCCTCTGAAGATACAATATCGAGCGCGGTATTCTCCCTTGGCATTACGCCAGAACGGTGATTCACGTGACATGATTAGAGCAAATACTTTCTATTAGTCCATATACGAGAAATATCAGTTGTGAATTGTCTCCTACCCTGCTTTGCCATGCATTTGCCCACCCGTTCTTCCTCACCTCGCGTGATTGCCGTGCGCGATGAACTTATTTTGCACTGTTTTGTGAGTTTCCGATTACGCAAGGCGAAATAACAGAGTTCAGCCAACAACCTCGAAATTCTGATGGGCTCAACGCTTAGTGCTCCAATTGTACACGTGCTTTATGAAGAAATAAGTGTCGAGGAGATATGGAATGGAACTAATGGTAGAGGAACCGGATTATTTGATTCTTCCAACGGACGGACTCTTTACAGTGAATACGATGCAGCTCTCCAAAAGAGGCCAACCGCTTCCACGGTTACTGTATACTTTTTGATTGCGATAGGAATTATATGGATACTCTGTGCAGGTTTTCATTGTCGCTGTCATGTTCCGTATAAAGCCCAAATTGGTAACTTTTGTTCGCGCATTGCATGCTGTACCCGCTAGTGAAAGCTCGCGAGCGCTAGCGAGGAACACGGCTCAAGCATAGATGAAACAAGCTGCCCATCTCCATCGTACGTGGGGCGCATGCGATTACATCACACCGCGTGCGAGGCCTGCCGTCGGTCGCTCCTCAACCAGAGAGGAAGCCCTGTCCGTCTTTCACTGGACGAAGGAGCATGAAGGGACGTCGGAGTAGGGGGGCTGCGTGGCTCAATATCCGCAGCTGTGAACTTGGACTATAAGGGCGCGGTCGCGAGCGCTGTCTCGGCAGGCATCAGCAAACGCGTCTCGTATACCCTTCTACGCGCTATCATCTCACCGCGTCGTGCTGTGACCACTGATACGACAAACTGCATGAGAACTGCTTCTTTCCCGGGAGCGGCCGCATTCACATCCACCATTGTTTTGCAGTTTCGCGAGATCGAATGAAAAAGAGTGAGCTGCTAGCCTTAGTTTGTTATAAGATTACGACATGTTGCTGTCGCATTTACCGCTTCGCCCTTTCGGGGAAACAGTTTCTTTTTTTTTTTTCAAAATTCGAGACAAACTTCTATCCCCACAAACTCTTAAATCATGAATCAACCCCCCCCTCCCCGCGCGCCGCGCCGCCGCCGATCCGATGAACCCCGCGCCGTTGACGCGCCGCCGCCGGAGGTGGAAACACCGGCGCGCCGCCGCCGGCGATTTTGGGTCCGGCCGACAGGTCTACGTGATGTTCTACGACGCTATGTTTTATTTGATAGGTTGCATCAAATTATAGTACTACACATGGGTTACCTGCAACGTAGTATATTTTGTAAACACTGTTTGGTTTCGAAGTTTTCTACAAATCTATGATATCCCTCCAACGCACCTGACAATCTCTTTTGCAGTACTACCAATTAGTTATATTTTTACCTAGAAGTAGTCCAAAATATTATAATACAATTTTTTACGTTAAAATATTGTGGAGTACAAACAAATTTTAAATAACATGCCACGTTCATGGTGCGCTTGCGTCCAGTTCGCTAGGTTGATATACACCAAACTTGGTATTGAGTGACGTGACTGTATGGCGAACATAAGTGGCAGGTGGTAACATGAAAATCTTGGTATGCATGTCATCTACAACGCCATGTACATGCCACGCTCATGGTGCGCTTGCGTCCTAGTTCGCTAGCTTGATATACACCAAAATTGGTATTGCGTGACGTGAATGTATGATGAACATAAATGACAGGTCCTAACATGTAAAACATGACATGCAAATTATTGTAAGGCATGATTTGCTCCTTCCTGGCTGCTTCGCATTACATCGCTTCCCACAGTGCGTGGGATCTGCCGGCTTTTTGCCTCCGCGTCCCGCCCAAAGGGTCCAGCGGTGGCAGCGGTGTGCCGGCGAGAGGTACGGGTGACTGCGTTTTCAAGCGTGGAGTTGGACAATTTAACAAGTACTTCACGCACCGCTGTCGCATTGTTGTTGCAGTTTAGAAGCGTTTATATACTTGAACGAGTGGACGTGAGAATTCAGTGCTTGAATTGAATGTTTGGAACGTGATGGGCTAGTATGCCTGGTCTCAATGCCCTCGGTTGTTTCACCGAGCGGAGCACAGAAAGAGCTTTTTTAGATGTGAAGCATCTTATGGCGAAGCTTAATCCGGTGGTGGTGGTGGTGTGCCGCGGGACCTCACTTACTGCGCATGCGCGAACCCTTTCAAAAAAAATAAACCTCCTCTCCCCCTCTTTCTTCTAATCGCTCCCCGCGGCAACCACACCCTCCCTGCGCATGCGCCTCCCCTCCTCTCTGTCCTCGTACGCTCCCCCCTCTCTCCTCTAGGCATTCCTGCTCGCGGCGTCCACACTCCCACTGCGCATGCGCGTCCCCCCTCTATCTCCTCTCCTACGCTCCCCCCTCTCTCGCCTCGCGACGCCGACGCAGGCAGCGTCTGCTTGGTTGAAAAAACCGACTGCTCGCGCTGCACAACCGTTCACTGGTCTACCCCTATTTATGGCAATGGATCTTGACCTGCAAGGTGGTGACGGTGGGAGATTTCTCCTGTGCGTTGTTTAAGAATAAAAAAAAATTCCCCATCTCCCGCTAAAGGGAACCATGTGTGGATGCGAAGCAGTGGGGAGTTAATTAGCTTGAGCGGGAGGAACGTCGCCGCTCTCGTTTCACGGCAGCGGTCCGGGCGCTCATCGCGGCGCTGCACAGGAGAGAGAATGAGGCGCGCGCGGTCCGTCATTTTCATACCGTGGAACTACCATGGCGCCCCCAGCGGAGTATGCAGCTGTCACACTACCTGTCGTGCGCGCCGCTACGTACAGGATTCCTAGAGAAAAGTACGGGGGAGACCGTAGGAGAGGAGAGAGAGGGGACGTGCATGCGCTGTGGGGATGTTGGACGCGGGCGCCGCTCCGTAGAGTAGATCATTCCTGGAGTAGAGAAAGGGGCTGAGCGTAGGAGAGAGAGGGGGGAGGGGACGCGCATGCGCTGTGGTGGTGTGGGACGCGGGAAGGAGGGACGGACTATGCCCCCTCGAAACACATGCAAGCAAGATCAAGGAATGGGGTCAGCCTGGGCGACAGACACCACATGCCTAGCCACTGCTAGGCAGCCTCTCTGTGCTCTAGGCCATGACTCAAGGAATGGGGTCAACCTGGGCGACAGACACCACCTGCCTAGTTATAGCTAAGCAGGCTCTCTGTGCTCTCGGCCATGACTCTGATGACTGTGATAGGGTTGACGGCCTTCATATTACTAGAGTGTTCCGGTTCGCATAATGCGTGCTTCCCTACATCATGAAAGTGGCCGGACGCGGGACGGGGGGACGCGGGACACGGGAGGGACGGACAGAGCCCCGAGCATCAGATGCTTCGCATCTAAAAAATTCGCAGCCTGCGCGTTAACTAAAAACGGACTGCGGGTCTCTGTGTCCAATGGGAGTCTTCTGTCTCTCATTGCCCATTAGCAGCGATTGGCATGTTCCAGTAGGAAACACCGCTCCATCACTGCGTGCTTTGCGCCTCCCCCAGTTTTCTCTCCTGCGCAACGCTGCGATGAGCGCCAGCATCAACGCCGCCGCCAGTGTAAGCGTTAGCGCCCGCTGCTTCACATCTACACATGGTTCCCTTTAGCGGGAGATGGTGTAATTTTTTTTCTGTTCCTGGCCGTACACAAAATAATATATTCTGAAGGAAGGTATGGCCGCACAAAATCAGTCGCAAGAAATGTTTGCACACAGAAAACACCCGGCTAGGCGACGTAAGTGATATTGTAATGTTTATAACTTCAAGCAGCCTTTCGCCTGGTGGCGAGCTTTTTGCTCGTACATATCGGTGAACATGATCTCATCAAGGACATTATTGTTTCAGAATTCTTTATACTGTAGCTCTGTGCGCAGCAGACAACGCAGATTCCCGCCCGTATCTCTAAACATTAAATAGCTCGGAGCCCAATACACTCATGCCTTCGTTTTTCTCCTAGGGGTGGCTTCAACACTAAAAGCTCACAAGGAAAGGGCAATTTGGGATTAGTTTTTTGCCACACCTTGTCATGTTTTGTCGCACTGCTGTGCGCGGGATCAATTAAGGCTTCTTCGTTGAAGCATTCCGCGTGATGTTTTCCCTGGGGGGGGCCACAATGCTTTTGGCGAGTTCGAGTAAGTAATGCTGCATGACACTCGGAGGAAAAAACTGAAACCGTATATGCTGCACCCAGAATCTCTGCTAATTTTTCAAGGCAAAAGGAACGGAAGCCACCCTGCAAGCGAATGAGGGGTGATCAGTATTGACAACAAACCTTCCAAACAAAAAAACTTCGCTATGAATTCATGCAATAAAACGCAATTGTGCTCTTTTATACTCATGCATTCATACAAAAAAAGCTCAGCTTTTTTGGTTGTAGTCTGGTTTTAGGGCCTGTAGGTGCAGACATACCTCAAATTTATTTCAAATTGCATTAGGTAACTAATAACATCCCCTATACTTTCCTTGGCATCATTGTGTGTTAGTTCTCAATAATTATAGGTAACATTGCAACATACATTTATATTTGCGGGACATGTAGGCGACGGGGGTAGTAAAAGGGGCTTTGGATAAATGTACGTCTTAAATAAAAACAGTTAATCAGTAAAGTGCGTGAGACACTAGTGGACATGCTATATTTCCTAGATCTTGTAAGGTACTCTGTTTGCTGATATTCCACGCATGTAGTGCAACTCTTTCTCCTAAGTAAACCTAATAGAGTACTTCATTAACAGAATAAGCGTAGATAAAAGTGTCGTTTATTCGTGGGAATACTTCTGAACGCTGACAAACCCAATGAAACCAATAATAACGCATGCTTTGCACTGCACACTACCTAAGTGAACCAAGAGGTTTCCGAGAGTAGTAATAAGGTCACAACCTGCCAAGTTTTTTTTTGAACCAGAACACAAGCAACACATCTACTTCAAGTTACGCTGAATTTGAAAAACACGCAAAGAACGAAAATATAAATGTCCTGCACGACAACTGCTGTGGGAAGCTGCTCAGAAGCTCCCTTCGGAAAAGCACGTGTTTTTATTTCAATGCTTAGCGAACTCCGGGACGTTAGTTGTTTTCCCTGTCGTTTGACGTTTCCTAAGCTGCTTACGCCACAAGAGGCAATAATTAACAAATTCAAGCGCACACTCAGAGCGTTTTCATGCGTTCGCAGAATACATGCGAGTGAGCGGAGCGTCATCTGCTAGCGCTGCTCCTTGGACCTCTCCAGAGGGCGCGCGTGTAGTTGTCGCTATCTTTATAAATATAGGGACCTTAGGCTGAAGCACAGATCAAACGAGCCGGCCCATCTCCGTCAATAGTAGGGCGCATACGATAACATCACCTCTGTCGGGAGGCCCTCCATCGAAGCAGAGAGGGAAACACCCCGCCCGTCCTGAACGAGCATGAAAAAAAAGACGCGAGATAGGCGGGGGAGGGTGCCACTCGAGCAGCAACTGCGAACTTTGCGTCTAAGGGCACGGTCGCGATCGTCGGTGCGCACGATAGCTCGGCAGCCATCAGCGGGTGGCTCGTATACACTTCTACATGCTGCACTTTCATCGCGAAAATACTTGGCGAAAAGTGTGGCGCTCCTTGAAGCGGACGTATTCTTTTACACCAGCGCTTTCTAGAGTTACATGAGATTGGATCCAAAAGTTATCTGCCAATCACTTCGTATAACATTACAATTTGTAGCTATCGCATTCATTACTTCGCCCTCGCGGAGGAACTGACTTTTGTAGCTAGGTACAGGTAACTAGGTAAAGGCAAGGTAGTGGCAACTAATCTTAACAGTGTTAAGATTAGTTGCCTTATATCTAGCCGGGAGTGTCCTCATGAGTTTTCCTTCTTTGTAAGAGCATGAGCAGTAACATTGTATTATGGTGTTCCTTCAATAAAAATTTTCATCTGAAAGTCAGCGCTGCTGTTCTGTCTACTCTTTCTTAGTCCTTGTTCTATTGCGCTGTGTCGCCTCTACCTGTCCTCATGTACGTGAGAGTTGTTTACGCCACGTTGACAAGCTGCAAGCAGCTGGATTCCCGTGCTTGGTACTTGCTTCCACTTCACAGCGATAATTACAACGCTTGAGGCGGGAACGAAAAAGCGTCTAGGTACTGGGGATTTGTCACAGATCGGCGAAAAAAGATAGCCGTTATAAAAACTCTGCATTCTGTCTTGCATCGTTTAAAGAAGATTGTCGGTCACTATGATATAAATTTCGTCTTTTGGCCTGGCAAGAAGCTGTGCAGCATGTGTGCAACCGTTCACAGAATGGTGCATAACAGGCGGGACGCTGCTAGAGGTGAAATGGGCTCTATGAATCACTCCACATGATTCACCTAGTGTGCCAGCGGAGTGGTGTACTCCATCCCTTTGTCGTGCTGTGGCACATTTTATCCGCGTCAAATGAAACCCGAACCGCGGCAAGCATTCGCAGTGGTATAGGGCGTGCCTGTCCATATTGATAACTGGACGGCGTGCACTATACCACTGCGGAAAAGCTTGCCGCTGTTCGGGTTTCATTTGACGCGGATAGTACATTGGTCAGACGGTACGACACTGGGCTAAAACCTACCGCTTGCTACGCCGTAGGAGCAAGGACTATATAGCCGGGTATAGGAATGCGGATAAAGTACAGAGTATCCATGAGTATCTGGCAGGTGAGATTATTTAGAAAACTGAAATGAAATGAAATCTATTGCGCACCAGTACTTTTTTAATTTTATCATAAATCTTAAGCATATTCTGCAGTAAAGCTTTCATTCACATAACTGTCAATTCAGCCATGATGAAAACCGATTGTACGGCCAGCTTTGTCTGAACACATGGTCATGTGCTGTAGGTGTGCTATTGCACTTCAGCAATAACATGGAAGAATTTCCCCCAATCGGGAAAATCCTTTCATAGTATTGCTTACCCCAACAATGAATTATTTCCCCCAACGTTGAATAATTCAGATGACCTAAACATGTAGAATGTTCACGTACTCAAACGGTGCATCAAAATTATAGAAGCAGGTATACACCATTGATCTAGATGATTACATCATGTCCAAACGAATCTGGTCACTCACGGTGATGTTCGCGCTCAGGAAAATGTAGGAGGCGTTATTACGCCGATGGAACACGAAAGAAAGACGTGTCTGTAAAGAAATGAACTGAATACAAAATTGCGTGCATAGCTCAGCCCTCAAATGACCCTATTCATGACGTGAGCACTGCTCAAAGATGCGACTATGGTACGTTCGCCTAGCCTTCCACGTCATCTCAACAGGCTTTACTCCCGGAAGAGCCACTTGATTTCCAGAGTCAAGTCTTCATAGTTCATTGGAACCATTCGTCTCTTCTTCGTATGTTTGACGTCAGAAAAAACGCCTGCGAGTCATTTGTTTTGCTTGTGATCACTCTTGCTTTACCTTTATTTTGACGTCTTAAAATAATGAATGAGTGAGCCAATGAAGTATTAAACTTATTTGTCTTGTTTTCTATGAAGCGGTAGCGGAAGCTAAGGTCGTGCGACCTGACAATACTTCTCGTCTAATAACTGTTCGGCAGGCAGGCCCTACGTAGTACACAAATCAAGGAAATATGCCGCACATTCTGAATACAACGTAAAACCCTAAAAAAAGGAAAGAACATGTCTACACTAAATATTAAATGACAACAAATGGACTTAATGGACATTCAATTTTTAACCACGATTATAACCTGAAATC